>OX638074.1:12058914-12651653 GCA_951804385.1 Trifolium dubium | reverse complement strand
ACTTTGGGAAGAAAATCGTCCCGTTTTGGTACAAATTGGAATTTGAAGAAATGTACACAAAATTGGTGACCAAGGAGTAACCAAAGTTCAAAATATTAGTATAATAGTCTAAATATAGCTTTGAACCCCTTTAGAATGGATTCTAAGCAATATATAGTCCTAACTATAGTTTTGAAACTTTGGGAAGAAAATCGTCCCGTTTTGGTACAAATTGGAATTTGAAGAAATGTACACAAAATTGGTGACCAAGGAGTAACCAAAGTTCAAAATATTAGTATAATAGTCTAAATATAGCTTTGAACCCCTTTAGAATGGATTCTAAGCAATATATAGTCCTAACTATAGTTTTGAAACTTTGGGAAGAAAATCGTCCCGTTTTGGTACAAATTGGAATTTGAAGAAATGTACACAAAATTGGTGACCAAGGAGTAACCAAAGTTCAATATATTAGTATAATAGTTTAAATATAGCTTTGAACCCCTTTAGAATGGATTCTAAGCAATATATAGTCCTAAATATTGTTTTGAAACTTTGGGAAGAAAATCATCCCGTTTTGGTATAAATTGGAATTTGAAGAAATGTACCAAAATTGGTGACCAAGGAGTAACCAAAGTTCAATATATTAGTATAATAGTCTAAATATAGCTTTGAACCCCTTTAGAATGGATTCTACCCAATATATAGTCCTAACTATAGTTTTGAAACTTTGGGAAGCGTTTTGGTACAAATGGGAATTTGAAGAAATGTAGACAAAATTGGTGACCAAGGAGAACCAAAGTTCAATATATTAGTATAATAGTCTAAATATAGCTTTGAACCCCTTTAGAATGGATTCTAAGCAATATATAGTCCTAACTATAGTTTTGAAACTTTGGGAAGAAAATCGTCCCGTTTTGGTACAAATTGGAATTTGAAGAAATGTACACAAAATTGGTGACCAAGGAGTAACCAAAGTTCAAAATATTAGTATAATAGTCTAAATATAGCTTTGAACCCCTTTAGAATGGATTCTAAGCAATATATAGTCCTAACTATAGTTTTGAAACTTTGGGAAGAAAATCGTCCCGTTTTGGTACAAATTGGAATTTGAAGAAATGTACACAAAATTGGTGACCAACGAGTAACCAAAGTTCAATATATTAGTATAATAGTTTAAATATAGCTTTGAACCCCTTTAGAATGGATTCTAAGCAATATATAGTCCTAACTATTGTTTTGAAACTTTGGGAAGAAAATCGTCCCGTTTTGGTATAAATTGGAATTTGAAGAAATGTACCAAAATTGGTGACCAAGGAGTAACCAAAGTTCAATATATTAGTATAATAGTCTAAATATAGCTTTGAACCCCTTTAGAATGGATTCTACCCAATATATAGTCCTAACTATAGTTTTGAAACTTTGGGAAGCGTTTTGGTACAAATGGGAATTTGAAGAAATGTAGACAAAATTGGTGACCAAGGAGAACCAAAGTTCAAAATATTAGTATAATAGTCTAAATATAGCTTTGAACCCCTTTAGAATGGATTCTAAGCAATATATAGTCCTAACTATAGTTTTGAAACTTTGGAAAGAAAATCGTCCCATTTTGGTACAAATGGGAATTTGAAGAAATGTAGACATAATTGGTGACCAAGGAGTAACCAAAGTTCAATAAATTAGTATAATAGTCTAAATAAAGCTTGGAACCCCTTTAGAATGGATTCTAAGCAATATATAGTCCTAACTATAGTTTTGAAACTTTGGGAAGAAAATCGTCCCGTTTTGGTACAAATTGGAATTTGAAGAAATGTACAAAAATTGGTGACCAAGGAGTAACCAAAGTTCAATATATTAGTATAATAGTTTAAATATAGGTTTGAACCCCTTTAGAATGGATTCTAAGCAATATATAGTCCTAACTATAGTTTTGAAACTTTGGGAAGAAAATCGTCCCGTTTTGGTACAAATTGGAATTTGAAGAAATGTACACAAAATTGGTGACCAAGGAGTAACCAAAGTTCAATATATTAGTATAATAGTTTAAATATAGCTTTGAACCCCTTTAGAATGGATTCTAAGCAATATATAGTCCTAACTATTGTTTTGAAACTTTGGAAAGAAAATCGTCCCGTTTTGGTACAAATTGGAATTTGAAGAAATGTACCAAAATTGGTGACCAAGGAGTAACCAAAGTTCAATATATTAGTATAATAGTCTAAATATAGCTTTGAACCCCTTTAGAATGGATTCTACCCAATATATAGTCCTAACTATAGTTTTGAAACTTTGGGAAGCGTTTTGGTACAAATGGGAATTTGAAGAAATGTAGACAAAATTGGTGACCAAGGAGAACCAAAGTTCAATATATTAGTATAATAGTCTAAATATAGCTTTGAACCCCTTTAGAATGGATTCTAAGCAATATATAGTCCTAACTATAGTTTTGAAACTTTAGGAAGAAAATCGTCCCGTTTTGGTATAAATTGGAATTTGAAGAAATGTACACAAAATTGGTGACCCAGGAGTAACCAAAGTTCAAAATATTAGTATAATAGTCTAAATATAGCTTTGAACCCCTTTAGAATGGATTCTAAGCAATATATAGTCCTAACTATAGTTTTGAAACTTTGGGAAGAAAATCGTCCCGTTTTGGTACAAATTGGAATTTGTAGAAAAGTACACAAAATTGGTGACCAAGGAGTAACCAAAGTTCAATATATTAGTATAATAGTTTAAATATAGCTTTGAACCCCTTTAGAATGGATTCTAAGCAATATATAGTCCTAACTATTGTTTTGAAACTTTGGAAAGAAAATCGTCCCGTTTTGGTATAAATTGGAATTTGAAGAAATGTACCAAAATTGGTGACCAAGGAGTAACCAAAGTTCAATATATTAGTATAATAGTCTAAATATAGCTTTGAACCCCTTTAGAATGGATTCTACCCAATATATAGTCCTAACTATAGTTTTGAAACTTTGGAAAGAAAATCGTCCCATTTTGGTACAAATGGGAATTTGAAGAAATGTAGACATAATTTGTGACCAAGGAGTAACCAAAGTTCAATAAATTAGTATAATAGTTTAAATATAGCTTTGAACCCCTTTAGAATGGATTCTAAGCAATATATAGTCCTAACTATTGTTTTGAAACTTTGGAAAGAAAATCGTCCCGTTTTGGTACAAATTGGAATTTGAAGAAATGTACCAAAATTGGTGACCAAGGAGTAACCAAAGTTCAATATATTAGTATAATAGTCTAAATATAGCTTTGAACCCCTTTAGAATGGATTCTACCCAATATATAGTCCTAACTATAGTTTTGAAACTTTGGAAAGAAAATCGTACCGTTTTGTTACAAATGGGAATTTGAAGAAATGTAGACAAAATTAATGACCAAGGAGTAACCAAAGTTCAATATATTAGTATAATAGTCTAAATATAGCTTTGAACCCCTTTAGAATGGATTCTACCCAATATATAGTCCTAACTATAGTTTTGAAACTTTGGGAAGAAAATCGTCGCGTTTGGGTACAAATGTGAATTTGAAGAAATGTAGACATAATTGGTGACCAAGGAGTAACCAAAGTTCAATATACTAGTATAATAGTCTAAATATAGCTTTGAACCCCTTTAGAATGGATTCTACCCAATATATAGTCCTAACTATAGTTTTGAAACTTTGGGAAGTGTTTTGGTACAAATGGGAATTTGAAGAAATGTAGACAAAATTGGTGACCAAGGAGAACCAAAGTTCAATATATTAGTATAATAGTCTAAATATAGCTTTGAACCCCTTTAGAATGGATTCTAAGCAATATATAGTCCTAACTATAGTTTTGAAACTTTGGGAAGAAAATCGTCCCGTTTTGGTACAAATTGGAATTTGAAGAAATGTACACAAAATTGGTGACCAAGGAGTAACCAAAGTTCAATATATTAGTATAATAGTTTAAATATAGCTTTGAACCCCTTTAGAATGGATTCTAAGCAATATATAGTCCTAACTATTGTTTTGAAACTTTGGGAAGAAAATCGTCCCGTTTTGGTATAAATTGGAATTTGAAGAAATGTACCAAAATTGGTGACCAAGGAGTAACCAAAGTTCAATATATTAGTATAATAGTCTAAATATAGCTTTGAACCCCTTTAGAATGGATTCTACCCAATATATAGTCCTAACTATAGTTTTGAAACTTTGGAAAGAAAATCGTCCCATTTTGGTACAAATGGGAATTTGAAGAAATGTAGACATAATTGGTGACCAAGGAGTAACCAAAGTTCAATAAATTAGTATAATAGTCTAAATAAAGCTTTGAACCCCTTTAGAATGGATTCTAAGCAATATATAGTCCTAACTATAGTTTTGAAACTTTGGGAAGAAAATCGTCCCGTTTTGGTACAAATTGGAATTTGAAGAAATGTACCAAAATTGGTGACCAAGGAGTAACCAAAGTTCAATATATTAGTATAATAGTCTAAATATAGCTTTGAACCCCTTTAGAATGGATTCTAACAAATATATTGTCCTAACTATAGTTTTGAAACTTTGGGAAGAAAATCGTCCCGTTTGGGTACAAATGTGAATTTGAAGAAATGTAGACATAATTGGTGACCAAGGAGTAACCAAAGTTCAATATACTAGTATAATAGTCTAAATATAGCTTTGAACCCCTTTAGAATGGATTCTACCCAATATATAGTCCTAACTATAGTTTTGAAACTTTGGGAAGCGTTTTGGTACAAATGGGAATTTGAAGAAATGTAGACAAAATTGGTGACCAAGGAGAACTAAAGTTCAATATATTAGTATAATAGTCTAAATATAGCTTTGAACCCCTTTAGAATGGATTCTACCCAATATATAGTCCTAATTATAGTTTTGAAACTTTGGGAAGAAAATCGTCCCGTTTGGGTACAAATGTGAGTTTGAAGAAATGTAGACATAATTGGTGACCAAGGAGTAACCAAAGTTCAATATACTAGTATAATAGTCTAAATATAGCTTTGAACCCCTTTAGAATGGATTCTAACTAATATATTGTCCTAACTATAGTTTTGAAACTTTGGGAAGAAAATCGTCCCGTTTGGGTACAAATGTGAATTTGAAGAAATGTAGACATAATTGGTGACCAAGGAGTAACCAAAGTTCAATATACTAGTAAAATAGTCTAAATATAGCTTTGAACCCCTTTAGAATGGATTCTACCCAATATATAGTCCTAACTATAGTTTTGAAACTTTGGGAAGAAAATCGTCGCGTTTGGGTACAATGTGAATTTGAAGAAATGTAGACATAATTGGTGACCAAGGAGTAACCAAAGTTCAATATACTAGTATAATAGTCTAAATATAGCTTTGAACCCCTTTAGAATGAATTCTACCCAATATATAGTCCTAACTATAGTTTTGAAACTTTGGGAAGCGTTTTGGTACAAATGGGAATTTGAAGAAATGTAGACAAAATTGGTGACCAAGGTGAACCAAAGTTCAATATATTAGTATAATAGTCTAAATATAGCTTTGAACCCCTTTAGAATGGATTCTAAGCAATATATAGTCCTAACTATAGTTTTGAAACTTTGGGAAGAAAATCGTCCCGTTTTGGTACAAATTGGAATTTGAAGAAATGTACACAAAGTTGGTGACCAAGGAGTAACCAAAGTTCAAAATATTAGTATAATAGTCTAAATATAGCTTTGAACCCCTTTAGAATGGATTCTAAGCAATATATAGTCCTAACTATAGTTTTGAAACTTTGGGAAGAAAATCGTCCCGTTTTGGTACAAATTGGAATTTGAAGAAATGTACACAAAATTGGTGACCAAGGAGTAACCAAAGTTCAATATATTAGTATAATAGTTTAAATATAGCTTTGAACCCCTTTAGAATGGATTCTAAGCAATATATAGTCCTAACTATTGTTTTGAAACTTTGGGAAGAAAATCATCCCGTTTTGGTATAAATTGGAATTTGAAGAAATGTACCAAAATTGGTGACCAAGGAGTAACCAAAGTTCAATATATTAGTATAATAGTCTAAATATAGCTTTGAACCCCTTTAGAATGGATTCTACCCAATATATAGTCCTAACTATAGTTTTGAAACTTTGGAAAGAAAATCGTCCCATTTTTGTACAAATGGGAATTTGAAGAAATGTAGACATAATTGGTGACCAAGGAGTAACCAAAGTTCAATAAATTAGTATAATAGTCTAAATAAAGCTTTGAACCCCTTTAGAATGGATTCTAAGCAATATATAGTCCTAACTATAGTTTTGAAACTTTGGGAAGAAAATCGTCCCGTTTTGGTACAAATTGGAATTTGAAGAAATGTACCAAAATTGGTGACCAAGGAGTAACCAAAGTTCAATATATTAGTATAATAGTCTAAATATAGCTTTGAACCCCTTTAGAATGGATTCTAAGCAATATATAGTCCTAACTATAGTTTTGAAACTTTGGGAAGAAAATCGTCCCGTTTTGGTACAAATTGGAATTTGAAGAAATGTACACAAAATTGGTGACCAAGGAGTAACCAAAGTTCAATATTTTAGTATAATAGTTTAAATATAGCTTTGAACCCCTTTAGAATGGATTCTAAGCAATATATAGTCCTAACTATTGTTTTGAAACTTTGGGAAGAAAATCGTCCCGGTTTGGTACAAATTGGAATTTGAAGAAATGTATCAAAATTGGTGACCAAGGAGTAACCAAAGTTCAATATATTAGTATAATAGTCTAAATATAGCTTTGAACCCCTTTAGAATGGATTCTAAGCAATATATAGTCCTAACTATAGTTTTGAAACTTTGGGAAGAAAATCGTCCTGTTTTGGTACAAATTGGAATTTGAAGAAATGTAGACATAATTGGTGACCAAGGAGTAACCAAAGTTCAATAAATTAGTCTAATAGTCTAAATAAAGCTTTGAACCCCTTTAGAATGGATTCTAAGCAATATATAGTCCTAACTATTGTTTTGAAACTTTGGGAAGAAAATCGTCCCGTTTTGGTACAAATTGGAATTTGAAGAAATGTACCAAAATTGGTGACCAAGGAGTAACCAAAGTTCAATATATTAGTATAATAGTCTAAATATAGCTTTGAACCCCTTTAGAATGGATTCTACCCAATATATAGTCCTAACTATTGTTTTGAAACTTTGGGAAGAAAATCATCCCCTTTTGGTACAAATTGGAATTTGAAGAAATGTACCAAAATTGGTGACCAAGGAGTAACCAAAGTTCAATATATTAGTATAATAGTCTAAATATAGCTTTGAACCCCTTTAGAATGGATTCTACAAAATATATAGTCCTAACTATAGTTTTGAAACTTTGGAAAGAAAATCGTCCCATTTTGGTACAAATGGGAATTTGAAGAAATGTAGACATAATTGGTGAACAAGGAGTAACAAAAGTTCAATATATTAGTATAATAGTCTAAATATAGCTTTGAACCCCTTTAGAATGGATTCTAAGCAATATATAGTCCTAACTATTGTTTTGAAGAAAATCGTACCGTTTTGGTACAAATGGGAATTTGAAGAAATGTACACAAAATTTGTGACCAAGGAGTAAAAAAAGTTCAATATATTAGTATAATAGTCTAAATATAGCTTTGAACCCCTTTAGAATGGATTCTACCCAATATATAGTCCTAACTATAGTTTTGAAACTTTGGAAACAAAATCGTCCCATTTTGGTACAAATGGGAATTTGAAGAAATGTAGACATAATTGGTGACCAAGGAGTAACCAAAGTTCAATAAATTAGTATAATAGTCTAAATAAAGCTTTGAACCCCTTTAGAATGGATTCTAAGCAATATATAGTCCTAACTATTGTTTTGAAACTTTGGGAAGAAAATCGTCCCGTTTTGGTACAAATTGGAATTTGAAGAAATGTACCAAAATTGGTGACCAAGGAGTAACCAAAGTTCAATATATTAGTATAATAGTCTAAATATAGCTTTGAACCCCTTTAGAATGGATTCTAAGCAATATATAGTCCTACCTATAGTTTTGAAACTTTGGGAAGAAAATCGTCCCGTTCTGGTACAAATTGGAATTTGAAGAAATGTACACAAATTTGGTGACCAAGGAGTAACCAAAGTTCAATATATTAGTATAATAGTCTAAATATAGCTTTGAACCCTTTTAGAATGGATTGTAACTAATATATAGTCCTAACTATAGTTTTGAAACTATGGGTAGAAAATCGTTCCGTTTTGGTACAAATGGAAATTTGAAGAAATGTAGACATAATTGGTGACCAAGGAGTAACCAAAGTTCAATAAATTAGTATAATAGTCTAAATAAAGCTTTGAACCCCTTTAGAATGGATTCTAAGCAATATATAGTCCTAACTATTGTTTTGAAACTTTGGGAAGAAAATCGTCCCGTTTTGGTACAAATTGGAATTTGAAGAAATGTACCAAAATTGGTGACCAAGGAGTAACCAAAGTTCAATATATTAGTATAATAGTCTAAATATAGCTTTGAACCCCTTTAGAATGGATTCTACCCAATATATAGTCCTAACTATTGTTTTGAAACTTTGGGAAGAAAATCGTCCCCTTTTGGTACAAATTGGAATTTGAAGAAATGTACCAAAATTGGTGACCAAGGAGTAACCAAAGTTCAATATACTAGTATAATAGTCTAAATATAGCTTTGAACCCCTTTAGAATGGATTCTAAGCAATATATAGTCCTAACTATAGTTTTGAAACTTTGGGAAGAAAATCGTCCTGTTTTGGTACAAATTGGAATTTGAAGAAATGTAGACATAATTGGTGACCAAGGAGTAACCAAAGTTCAATAAATTAGTATAATAGTCTAAATAAAGCTTTGAACCCCTTTAGAATGGATTCTAAGCAATATATAGTCCTAACTATTGTTTTGAAACTTTGGGAAGAAAATCGTCCCGTTTTGGTACAAATTGGAATTTGAAGAAATGTACCAAAATTGGTGACCAAGGAGTAACCAAAGTTCAATATATTAGTATAATAGTCTAAATATAGCTTTGAACCCCTTTAGAATGGATTCTACCCAATATATAGTCCTAACTATTGTTTTGAAACTTTGGGAAGAAAATCGTCCCCTTTTGGTACAAATTGGAATTTGAAGAAATGTACCAAAATTGGTGACCAAGGAGTAACCAAAGTTCAATATACTAGTATAATAGTCTAAATATAGCTTTGAACCCCTTTAGAATGGATTCTAAGCAATATATAGTCCTAACTATAGTTTTGAAACTTTGGGAAGAAAATCGTCCCGTTTTGGTACAAATTGGAATTTGAAGAAATGTACCAAAATTGGTGACCAAGGAGTAACCAAAGTTCAATATATTAGTATAATAGTCTAAATATAGCTTTGAACCCCTTTAGAATGGATTCTAAGCAATATATAGTCCTAACTATAGTTTTGAAACTTTGGGAAGAAAATCGTCCCGTTTTGGTACAAATTGGAATTTGAAGAAATGTACACAAAATTGGTGACCAAGGAGTAACCAAAGTTTAATATATTAGTATAATAGTTTAAATATAGCTTTGAACCCCTTTAGAATGGATTCTAAGCAATATATAGTCCTAACTATTGTTTTGAAACTTTGGGAAGAAAATCGTCCCGTTTTGGTACAAATTGGAATTTGAAGAAATGTATCAAAATTGGTGACCAAGGAGTAACCAAAGTTCAATATATTAGTATAATAGTCTAAATATAGCTTTGAACCCCTTTAGAATGGTTTCTACCCAATATATAGTCCTAACTATAGTTTTGAAACTTTGGAAAGAAAATCGTCCCATTTTGGTACAAATGGGAATTTGAAGAAATGTAGACATAATTGGTGACCAAGGAGTAACCAAAGTTCAATAAATTAGTATAATAGTCTAAATATAGCTTTGAACCCCTTTAGAATGGATTCTAAGCAATATATAGTCCTAACTATAGTTTTGAAACTTTGGGAAGAAAATCGTCCTGTTTTGGTACAAATTGGAATTTGAAGAAATGTACCAAAATTGGTGACCAAGGAGTAACCAAAGTTCAATATATTAGTATAATAGTCTAAATATAGCTTTGAACCCCATTAGAATGGATTCTACAAAATATATAGTCCTAACTATAGTTTTGAAACTTTGGAAAGAAAATCGTCCCATTTTGGTACAAATGGGAATTTGAAGAAATGTAGACATAATTGGTGACCAAGGAGTAACAAAAGTTCAATATATTAGTATAATAGTCTAAATATAGCTTTGAACCCCTTTAGAATGGATTCTAAGCAATATATAGTCCTAACTATTGTTTTGAAGAAAATCGTACCGTTTTGGTACAAATGGGAATTTGAAGAAATGTACACAAAATTTGTGACCAAGGAGTAAAAAAAGTTCAATATATTAGTATAATAGTCTAAATATAGCTTTGAACCCCTTTAGAATGGATTCTACCCAATATATAGTCCTAACTATAGTTTTGAAACTTTGGAAACAAAATCGTCCCATTTTGGTACAAATGGGAATTTGAAGAAATGTAGACATAATTGGTGACCAAGGAGTAACCAAAGTTCAATAAATTAGTATAATAGTCTAAATAAAGCTTTGAACCCCTTTAGAATGGATTCTAAGCAATATATAGTCCTAACTATTGTTTTGAAACTTTGGGAAGAAAATCGTCCCGTTTTGGTACAAATTGGAATTTGAAGAAATGTACCAAAATTGGTGACCAAGGAGTAACCAAAGTTCAATATATTAGTATAATAGTCTAAATATAGCTTTGAACCCCTTTAGAATGGATTCTAAGCAATATATAGTCCTACCTATAGTTTTGAAACTTTGGGAAGAAAATCGTCCCGTTCTGGTACAAATTGGAATTTGAAGAAATGTACACAAATTTGGTGACCAAGGAGTAACCAAAGTTCAATATATTAGTATAATAGTCTAAATATAGCTTTGAACCCTTTTAGAATGGATTGTAACCAATATATAGTCCTAACTATAGTTTTGAAACTATGGGTAGAAAATCGTTCCGTTTTGGTACAAATGGGAATTTGAAGAAATGTAGACATAATTGGTGACCAAGGAGTAACCAAAGTTCAATAAATTAGTATAATAGTCTAAATAAAGCTTTGAACCCCTTTAGAATGGATTCTAAGCAATATATAGTCCTAACTATTGTTTTGAAACTTTGGGAAGAAAATCGTCCCGTTTTGGTACAAATTGGAATTTGAAGAAATGTACCAAAATTGGTGACCAAGGAGTAACCAAAGTTCAATATATTAGTATAATAGTCTAAATATAGCTTTGAAACCCTTTAGAATGGATTCTACCCAATATATAGTCCTAACTATTGTTTTGAAACTTTGGGAAGAAAATCGTCCCCTTTTGGTACAAATTGGAATTTGAAGAAATGTACCAAAATTGGTGACCAAGGAGTAACCAAAGTTCAATATACTAGTATAATAGTCTAAATATAGCTTTGAACCCCTTTAGAATGGATTCTAAGCAATATATAGTCCTAACTATAGTTTTGAAACTTTGGGAAGAAAATCGTCCTGTTTTGGTACAAATTGGAATTTGAAGAAATGTAGACATAACTGGTGACCAAGGAGTAACCAAAGTTCAATAAATTAGTATAATAGTCTAAATAAAGCTTTGAACCCCTTTAGAATGGATTCTAAGCAATATATAGTCCTAACTATTGTTTTGAAACTTTGGGAAGAAAATCGTCCCGTTTTGGTACAAATTGGAATTTGAAGAAATGTACCAAAATTGGTGACCAAGGAGTAACCAAAGTTCAATATATTAGTATAATAGTCTAAATATAGCTTTGAACCCCTTTAGAATGGATTCTACCCAATATATAGTCCTAACTATTGTTTTGAAACTTTGGGAAGAAAATCGTCCCCTTTTGGTACAAATTGGAATTTGAAGAAATGTACCAAAATTGGTGACCAAGGAGTAACCAAAGTTCAATATACTAGTATAATAGTCTAAATATAGCTTTGAACCCCTTTAGAATGGATTCTAAGCAATATATAGTCCTAACTATAGTTTTGAAACTTTGGGAAGAAAATCGTCCTGTTTTGGTACAAATTGGAATTTGAAGAAATGTAGACATAAATGGTGACCAAGGAGTAACCAAAGTTCAATAAATTAGTCTAATAGTCTAAATAAAGCTTTGAACCCCTTTAGAATGGATTCTAAGCAATATATAGTCCTAACTATTGTTTTGAAACTTTGGGAAGAAAATCGTCCCGTTTTGGTACAAATTGGAATTTGAAGAAATGTACCAAAATTGGTGACCAAGGAGTAACCAAAGTTCAATATATTAGTATAATAGTCTAAATATAGCTTTGAACCCCTTTAGAATGGATTCTACCCAATATATAGTCCTAACTATTGTTTTGAAACTTTGGGAAGAAAATCATCCCCTTTTGGTACAAATTGGAATTTGAAGAAATGTACCAAAATTGGTGACCAAGGAGTAACCAAAGTTCAATATATTAGTATAATAGTCTAAATATAGCTTTGAACCCCTTTAGAATGGATTCTACAAAATATATAGTCCTAACTATAGTTTTGAAACTTTGGAAAGAAAATCGTCCCATTTTGGTACAAATGGGAATTTGAAGAAATGTAGACATAATTGGTGAACAAGGAGTAACAAAAGTTCAATATATTAGCATAATAGTCTAAATATAGCTTTGAACCCCTTTAGAATGGATTCTAAGCAATATATAGTCCTAACTATTGTTTTGAAGAAAATCGTACCGTTTTGGTACAAATGGGAATTTGAAGAAATGTACACAAAATTTGTGACCAAGGAGTAAAAAAAGTTAAATATATTAGTATAATAGTCTAAATATAGCTTTGAACCCCTTTAGAATGGATTCTACCCAATATATAGTCCTAACTATAGTTTTGAAACTTTGGAAAGAAAATCGTCCCATTTTGGTACAAATGGGAATTTGAAGAAATGTAGACATAATTGGTGACCAAGGAGTAACCAAAGTTCAATAAATTAGTATAATAGTCTAAATAAAGCTTTGAACCCCTTTAGAATGGATTCTAAGCAATATATAGTCCTAACTATTGTTTTGAAACTTTGGGAAGAAAATCGTCCCGTTTTGGTACAAATTGGAATTTGAAGAAATGTACACAAAATTTGTGACCAAGGAGTAAAAAAAGTTAAATATATTAGTATAATAGTCTAAATATAGCTTTGAACCCCTTTAGAATGGATTCTACCCAATATATAGTCCTAACTATAGTTTTGAAACTTTGGAAAGAAAATCGTCCCATTTTGGTACAAATGGGAATTTGAAGAAATGTAGATATAATTGGTGACCAAGGAGTAACCAAAGATCAATAAATTAGTATAATAGTCTAAATAAAACTTTGAACCCCTTTAGAATGGATTCTAAGCAATATATAGTCCTAACTATTGTTTTGAAACTTTGGGAAGAAAATCGTCCCGTTTTGGTACAAATTGGAATTTGAAGAAATGTACCAAAATTGGTGACCAAGGAGTAACCAAAGTTCAATAAATTAGTATAATAGTCTAAATAAAGCTTTGAACCCCTTTAGAATGGATTCTAAGCAATATATAGTCCTAACTATTGTTTTGAAACTTTGGGAAGAAAATCGTCCCGTTTTGGTACAAATTGGAATTTGAAGAAATGTACACAAAATTTGTGACCAAGGAGTAAAAAAAGTTAAATATATTAGTATAATAGTCTAAATATAGCTTTGAACCCCTTTAGAATGGATTCTACCCAATATATAGTCCTAACTATAGTTTTGAAACTTTGGAAAGAAAATCGTCCCATTTTGGTACAAATGGGAATTTGAAGAAATGTAGATATAATTGGTGACCAAGGAGTAACCAAAGATCAATAAATTAGTATAATAGTCTAAATAAAACTTTGAACCCCTTTAGAATGGATTCTAAGCAATATATAGTCCTAACTATTGTTTTGAAACTTTGGGAAGAAAATCGTCCCGTTTTGGTACAAATTGGAATTTGAAGAAATGTACCAAAATTGGTGACCAAGGAGTAACCAAAGTTCAATATATTAGTATAATAGTCTAAATATAGCTTCGAACCCCTTTAGAATGGATTCTACAAAATATATAGTCCTAACTATAGTTTTGAAACTTTGGAAAGAAAATCGTCCCATTTTGGTACAAATGGGAATTTGAAGAAATGTAGACATAATTGGTGACCAAGGAGTAACAAAAGTTCAATATATTAGTATAATAGTCTAAATATAGCTTTGAACCCCTTTAGAATGGATTCTAAGCAATATATAGTCCTAACTATTGTTTTGAAGAAAATCGTACCGTTTTGGTACAAATGGGAATTTGAAGAAATGTACACAAAATTTGTGACCAAGGAGTAAAAAAAGTTAAATATATTAGTATAATAGTCTAAATATAGCTTTGAACCCCTTTAGAATGGATTCTACCCAATATATAGTCCTAACTATAGTTTTGAAACTTTGGAAAGAAAATCGTCCCATTTTGGTACAAATGGGAATTTGAAGAAATGTAGACATAATTGGTGACCAAGGAGTAACCAAAGTTCAATAAATTAGTATAATAGTCTAAATAAAGCTTTGAACCCCTTTAGAATGGATTCTAAGCAATATATAGTCCTAACTATTGTTTTGAAACTTTGGGAAGAAAATCGTCCCGTTTTGGTACAAATTGGAATTTGAAGAAATGTACACAAAATTTGTGACCAAGGAGTAAAAAAAGTTAAATATATTAGTATAATAGTCTAAATATAGCTTTGAACCCCTTTAGAATGGATTCCACCCAATATATAGTCCTAACTATAGTTTTGAAACTTTGGAAAGAAAATCGTCCCATTTTGGTACAAATGGGAATTTGAAGAAATGTAGATATAATTGGTGACCAAGGAGTAACCAAAGATCAATAAATTAGTATAATAGTCTAAATAAAACTTTGAACCCCTTTAGAATGGATTCTAAGCAATATATAGTCCTAACTATTGTTTTGAAACTTTGGGAAGAAAATCGTCCCGTTTTGGTACAAATTGGAATTTGAAGAAATGTACCAAAATTGGTGACCAAGGAGTAACCAAAGTTCAATAAATTAGTATAATAGTCTAAATAAAGCTTTGAACCCCTTTAGAATGGATTCTAAGCAATATATAGTCCTAACTATTGTTTTGAAACTTTGGGAAGAAAATCGTCCCGTTTTGGTACAAATTGGAATTTGAAGAAATGTACACAAAATTTGTGACCAAGGAGTAAAAAAAGTTAAATATATTAGTATAATAGTCTAAATATAGCTTTGAACCCCTTTAGAATGGATTCTACCCAATATATAGTCCTAACTATAGTTTTGAAACTTTGGAAAGAAAATCGTCCCATTTTGGTACAAATGGGAATTTGAAGAAATGTAGATATAATTGGTGACCAAGGAGTAACCAAAGATCAATAAATTAGTATAATAGTCTAAATAAAACTTTGAACCCCTTTAGAATGGATTCTAAGCAATATATAGTCCTAACTATTGTTTTGAAACTTTGGGAAGAAAATCGTCCCGTTTTGGTACAAATTGGAATTTGAAGAAATGTACCAAAATTGGTGACCAAGGAGTAACCAAAGTTCAATATACTAGTATAATAGTCTAAATATAGCTTTGAACCCCTTTAGAATGGATTCTAAGCAATATATAGTCCTAACTATTGTTTTGAAACTTTGGGAAGAAAATCGTCCCCTCTTGGTACAAATTGGAATTTGAAGAAATGTACCAAAATTGGTGACCAAGGAGTAACCAAAGTTCAATATATTAGTATAATAGTCTAAATATAGCTTCGAACCCCTTTAGAATGGATTCTACAAAATATATAGTCCTAACTATAGTTTTGAAACTTTGGAAAGAAAATCGTCCCATTTTGGTACAAATGGGAATTTGAAGAAATGTAGACATAATTGGTGACCAAGGAGTAACAAAAGTTCAATATATTAGTATAATAGTCTAAATATAGCTTTGAACCCCTTTAGAATGGATTCTAAGCAATATATAGTCCTAACTATTGTTTTGAAGAAAATCGTACCGTTTTGGTACAAATGGGAATTTGAAGAAATGTACACAAAATTTGTGACCAAGGAGTAACAAAAGTTAAATATATTAGTATAATAGTCTAAATATAGCTTTGAACCCCTTTAGAATGGATTCTACCCAATATATAGTCCTAACTATAGTTTTGAAACTTTGGAAAGAAAATCGTCCCATTTTGGTACAAATGGGAATTTGAAGAAATGTAGACATAATTGGTGACCAAGGAGTAACCAAAGTTCAATAAATTAGTATAATAGTCTAAATAAAGCTTTGAACCCCTTTAGAATGGATTCTAAGCAATATATAGTCCTAACTATTGTTTTGAAACTTTGGGAAGAAAATCGTCCCGTTTTGGTACAAATTGGAATTTGAAGAAATGTACACAAAATTTGTGACCAAGGAGTAAAAAAAGTTAAATATATTAGTATAATAGTCTAAATATAGCTTTGAACCCCTTTAGAAAGGATTCTACCCAATATATAGTCCTAACTATAGTTTTGAAACTTTGGAAAGAAAATCGTCCCATTTTGGTACAAATGGGAATTTGAAGAAATGTAGACATAATTGGTGACCAAGGAGTAACCAAAGTTCAATAAATTAGTATAATAGTCTAAATAAAGCTTTGAACCCCTTTAGAATGGATTCTAAGCAATATATAGTCCTAACTATTGTTTTGAAACTTTGGGAAGAAAATCGTCCCGTTTTGGTACAAATTGGAATTTGAAGAAATGTACCAAAATTGGTGACCAAGGAGTAACCAAAGTTCAATATATTAGTATAATAGTCTAAATATAGCTTTGAACCCCTTTAGAATGGATTCTACCCAATATATAGTCCTAACTATAGTTTTGAAACTTTGGAAAGAAAATCGTCCCATTTTGGTACAAATGGGAATTTGAAGAAATGTAGACGTAATTGGTGACCAAGGAGTAACAAAAGTTCAATATATTAGTATAATAGTCTAAATATAGCTTTGAACCCCTTTAGAATGGATTCTAAGCAATATATAGTCCAAACTATTGTTTTGAAACTTTGGGAAGAAACTCGTCCCGTTTTGGTACAAATTGGAATTTGAAGAAATGTACCAAAATTGGTGACCAAGGAGTAACCAAAGTTCAATATATTAGTATAATAGTCTAAATATAGCTTTGAACCCCTTTAGAATGGATTCTACCCAATATATAGTCCTAACTATAGTTTTGAAACTTTGGAAAGAAAATCGTCCCATTTTGGTACAAATGGGAATTTGAAGAAATGTAGACATAATTGGTGACCAAGGAGTAACAAAAGTTCAATATATTAGTATAATAGTCTAAATATAGCTTTCAACCCCTTTAGAATGGATTCTAAGCAATATATAGTCCTAACTATTGTTTTGAAGAAAATCGTACCGTTTTGGTACAAATGGGAATTTGAAGAAATGTACACAAAATTTGTGACCAAGGAGTAAAAAAAGTTAAATATATTAGTATAATAGTCTAATTATAGCTTTGAACCCCTTTAGAATGGATTCTAAGCAATATATAGTCCTAACTATTGTTTTGAAACTTTAGGAAGCGTTTTGGTACAAATGGGAATTTGAAGAAATGTACAAAAAATTTTAGACCAAGGAATAACCAAAGTTCAATATATTAGTATAATAGTCTAAATATAGCTTTGAACCCCTTTAGAATGGATTCTAAGCAATATATAGTCCTACCTATAGTTTTGAAACTTTGGGAAGAAAATCGTCCCGTTCTGGTACAAATTGGAATTTGAAGAAATGTACACAAATTTGGTGACCAAGGAGTAACCAAAGTTCAATATATTAGTATAATAGTGTAAATATAGCTTTGAACCCCTTTAGAATGGATTCTAAGCAATATATAGTCCTACCTATAGTTTTGAAACTTTGGGAAGAAAATCGTCCCGTTCTGGTACAAATTGGAATTTGAAGAAATGTACACAAATTTGGTGACCAAGGAGTAACCAAAGTTCAATATATTAGTATAATAGTGTAAATATAGCTTTGAACCCCTTTAGAATGGATTCTAACTAATATATTGTCCTAACTATAGTTTTGAAACTTTGCGAAGAAAATTGTCCCGTTTGGGTACAAATGTGAATTTGAAGAAATGTAGACATAATTGGTGACCAAGGAGTAACCAAAGTTTAATATACAAGTATAATAGTCTAAATATAGCTTTAACCCCTTTAGAATGGATTCTACCCAATATATAGTCCTAACTATAGTTTTGAAACTTTGGGAAGAAAATCGTCCCGTTTGGGTACAAATGTGAATTTGAAGAAATGTAGACATAATTGGTGACCAAGGAGTAACCAAAGTTCAATATACTAGTATAATAGTCTAAATATAGCTTTGAACCCCTTTAGAATGGATTCTACCCAATATATAGTCCTAACTATTGTTTTGAAACTTTGGGAAGAAAATCGTCCCGTTTGGGTACAAATGTGAATTTGAAGAAATGTACCAAAATTGGTGACCAAGGAGTAACCAAAGTTAAATATATTAGTATAATAGTCTAATTATAGCTTTGAACCCCTTTAGAATGGATTCTAAGCAATATATAGTCCTAACTATTGTTTTGAAACTTTAGGAAGCGTTTTGGTACAAATGGGAATTTGAAGAAATGTACAAAAAATTTTAGACCAAGGAATAACCAAAGTTCAATATATTAGTATAATAGTCTAAATATAGCTTTGAACCCCTTTAGAATGGATTCTAAGCAATATATAGTCCTACCTATAGTTTTGAAACTTTGGGAAGAAAATCGTCCCGTTCTGGTACAAATTGGAATTTGAAGAAATGTACACAAATTTGGTGACCAAGGAGTAACCAAAGTTCAATATATTAGTATAATAGTGTAAATATAGCTTTGAACCCCTTTAGAATGGATTCTAACTAATATATTGTCCTAACTATAGTTTTGAAACTTTGCGAAGAAAATTGTCCCGTTTGGGTACAAATGTGAATTTGAAGAAATGTAGACATAATTGGTGACCAAGGAGTAACCAAAGTTTAATATACAAGTATAATAGTCTAAATATAGCTTTAACCCCTTTAGAATGGATTCTACCCAATATATAGTCCTAACTATAGTTTTGAAACTTTGGGAAGAAAATCGTCCCGTTTGGGTACAAATGTGAATTTGAAGAAATGTAGACATAATTGGTGACCAAGGAGTAACCAAAGTTCAATATACTAGTATAATAGTCTAAATATAGCTTTGAACCCCTTTAGAATGGATTCTACCCAATATATAGTCCTAACTATAGTTTCGAAACTTTGGGAAGAAAATCGTACCGTTTTGTTCCAAATGGGAATTTAAAGAAATGTAGACAAAATTTATGACGAAGGAGTAACCAAAGTTCAATATATTAGTATAATAGTCTAAATATAGCTTTGAACCCCTTTAGAATGGATTCTACCCAATATATAGTCCTAACTATTGTTTTGAAACTTTGGGAAGAAAATCGTCCCGTTTGGGTACAAATGTGAATTTGAAGAAATGTAGACATAATTGGTGACCAAGGAGTAACAAAAGTTCAATATATTAGTATAATAGTCTAAATATAGCTTTGAACCCCTTTAGAATGGATTCTAAGCAATATATAGTCCTAACTATTGTTTTGAAGAAAATCGTACCGTTTTGGTACAAATGGGAATTTGAAGAAATGTACACAAAATTTGTGACCAAGGAGTAAAAAAAGTTAAATATATTAGTATAATAGTCTAAATATAGCTTTGAACCCCTTTAGAATGGATTCTACCCAATATATAGTCCTAACTATAGTTTTGAAACTTTGGAAAGAAAATCGTCCCATTTTGGTACAAATGGGAATTTGAAGAAATGTAGACATAATTGGTGACCAAGGAGTAACCAAAGTTCAATAAATTAGTATAATAGTCTAAATAAAGCTTTGAACCCCTTTAGAATGGATTCTAAGCAATATATAGTCCTAACTATTGTTTTGAAACTTTGGGAAGAAAATCGTCCCGTTTTGGTACAAATTGGAATTTGAAGAAATGTACACAAAATTTGTGACCAAGGAGTAAAAAAAGTTAAATATATTAGTATAATAGTCTAAATATAGCTTTGAACCCCTTTAGAATGGATTCTACCCAATATATAGTCCTAACTATAGTTTTGAAACTTTGGAAAGAAAATCGTCCCATTTTGGTACAAATGGGAATTTGAAGAAATGTAGATATAATTGGTGACCAAGGAGTAACCAAAGATCAATAAATTAGTATAATAGTCTAAATAAAACTTTGAACCCCTTTAGAATGGATTCTAAGCAATATATAGTCCTAACTATTGTTTTGAAACTTTGGGAAGAAAATCGTCCCGTTTTGGTACAAATTGGAATTTGAAGAAATGTACCAAAATTGGTGACCAAGGAGTAACCAAAGTTCAATAAATTAGTATAATAGTCTAAATAAAGCTTTGAACCCCTTTAGAATGGATTCTAAGCAATATATAGTCCTAACTATTGTTTTGAAACTTTGGGAAGAAAATCGTCCCGTTTTGGTACAAATTGGAATTTGAAGAAATGTACACAAAATTTGTGACCAAGGAGTAAAAAAAGTTAAATATATTAGTATAATAGTCTAAATATAGCTTTGAACCCCTTTAGAATGGATTCTACCCAATATATAGTCCTAACTATAGTTTTGAAACTTTGGAAAGAAAATCGTCCCATTTTGGTACAAATGGGAATTTGAAGAAATGTAGATATAATTGGTGACCAAGGAGTAACCAAAGATCAATAAATTAGTATAATAGTCTAAATAAAACTTTGAACCCCTTTAGAATGGATTCTAAGCAATATATAGTCCTAACTATTGTTTTGAAACTTTGGGAAGAAAATCGTCCCGTTTTGGTACAAATTGGAATTTGAAGAAATGTACCAAAATTGGTGACCAAGGAGTAACCAAAGTTCAATATACTAGTATAATAGTCTAAATATAGCTTTGAACCCCTTTAGAATGGATTCTAAGCAATATATAGTCCTAACTATTGTTTTGAAACTTTGGGAAGAAAATCGTCCCCTCTTGGTACAAATTGGAATTTGAAGAAATGTACCAAAATTGGTGACCAAGGAGTAACCAAAGTTCAATATATTAGTATAATAGTCTAAATATAGCTTCGAACCCCTTTAGAATGGATTCTACAAAATATATAGTCCTAACTATAGTTTTGAAACTTTGGAAAGAAAATCGTCCCATTTTGGTACAAATGGGAATTTGAAGAAATGTAGACATAATTGGTGACCAAGGAGTAACAAAAGTTCAATATATTAGTATAATAGTCTAAATATAGCTTTGAACCCCTTTAGAATGGATTCTAAGCAATATATAGTCCTAACTATTGTTTTGAAGAAAATCGTACCGTTTTGGTACAAATGGGAATTTGAAGAAATGTACACAAAATTTGTGACCAAGGAGTAACAAAAGTTAAATATATTAGTATAATAGTCTAAATATAGCTTTGAACCCCTTTAGAATGGATTCTACCCAATATATAGTCCTAACTATAGTTTTGAAACTTTGGAAAGAAAATCGTCCCATTTTGGTACAAATGGGAATTTGAAGAAATGTAGACATAATTGGTGACCAAGGAGTAACCAAAGTTCAATAAATTAGTATAATAGTCTAAATAAAGCTTTGAACCCCTTTAGAATGGATTCTAAGCAATATATAGTCCTAACTATTGTTTTGAAACTTTGGGAAGAAAATCGTCCCGTTTTGGTACAAATTGGAATTTGAAGAAATGTACACAAAATTTGTGACCAAGGAGTAAAAAAAGTTAAATATATTAGTATAATAGTCTAAATATAGCTTTGAACCCCTTTAGAAAGGATTCTACCCAATATATAGTCCTAACTATAGTTTTGAAACTTTGGAAAGAAAATCGTCCCATTTTGGTACAAATGGGAATTTGAAGAAATGTAGACATAATTGGTGACCAAGGAGTAACCAAAGTTCAATAAATTAGTATAATAGTCTAAATAAAGCTTTGAACCCCTTTAGAATGGATTCTAAGCAATATATAGTCCTAACTATTGTTTTGAAACTTTGGGAAGAAAATCGTCCCGTTTTGGTACAAATTGGAATTTGAAGAAATGTACCAAAATTGGTGACCAAGGAGTAACCAAAGTTCAATATATTAGTATAATAGTCTAAATATAGCTTTGAACCCCTTTAGAATGGATTCTACCCAATATATAGTCCTAACTATAGTTTTGAAACTTTGGAAAGAAAATCGTCCCATTTTGGTACAAATGGGAATTTGAAGAAATGTAGACGTAATTGGTGACCAAGGAGTAACAAAAGTTCAATATATTAGTATAATAGTCTAAATATAGCTTTGAACCCCTTTAGAATGGATTCTAAGCAATATATAGTCCAAACTATTGTTTTGAAACTTTGGGAAGAAACTCGTCCCGTTTTGGTACAAATTGGAATTTGAAGAAATGTACCAAAATTGGTGACCAAGGAGTAACCAAAGTTCAATATATTAGTATAATAGTCTAAATATAGCTTTGAACCCCTTTAGAATGGATTCTACCCAATATATAGTCCTAACTATAGTTTTGAAACTTTGGAAAGAAAATCGTCCCATTTTGGTACAAATGGGAATTTGAAGAAATGTAGACATAATTGGTGACCAAGGAGTAACAAAAGTTCAATATATTAGTATAATAGTCTAAATATAGCTTTCAACCCCTTTAGAATGGATTCTAAGCAATATATAGTCCTAACTATTGTTTTGAAGAAAATCGTACCGTTTTGGTACAAATGGGAATTTGAAGAAATGTACACAAAATTTGTGACCAAGGAGTAAAAAAAGTTAAATATATTAGTATAATAGTCTAATTATAGCTTTGAACCCCTTTAGAATGGATTCTAAGCAATATATAGTCCTAACTATTGTTTTGAAACTTTAGGAAGCGTTTTGGTACAAATGGGAATTTGAAGAAATGTACAAAAAATTTTAGACCAAGGAATAACCAAAGTTCAATATATTAGTATAATAGTCTAAATATAGCTTTGAACCCCTTTAGAATGGATTCTAAGCAATATATAGTCCTACCTATAGTTTTGAAACTTTGGGAAGAAAATCGTCCCGTTCTGGTACAAATTGGAATTTGAAGAAATGTACACAAATTTGGTGACCAAGGAGTAACCAAAGTTCAATATATTAGTATAATAGTGTAAATATAGCTTTGAACCCCTTTAGAATGGATTCTAACTAATATATTGTCCTAACTATAGTTTTGAAACTTTGCGAAGAAAATTGTCCCGTTTGGGTACAAATGTGAATTTGAAGAAATGTAGACATAATTGGTGACCAAGGAGTAACCAAAGTTTAATATACAAGTATAATAGTCTAAATATAGCTTTAACCCCTTTAGAATGGATTCTACCCAATATATAGTCCTAACTATAGTTTTGAAACTTTGGGAAGAAAATCGTCCCGTTTGGGTACAAATGTGAATTTGAAGAAATGTAGACATAATTGGTGACCAAGGAGTAACCAAAGTTCAATATACTAGTATAATAGTCTAAATATAGCTTTGAACCCCTTTAGAATGGATTCTACCCAATATATAGTCCTAACTATAGTTTCGAAACTTTGGGAAGAAAATCGTACCGTTTTGTTCCAAATGGGAATTTAAAGAAATGTAGACAAAATTTATGACCAAGGAGTAACCAAAGTTCAATATATTAGTATAATAGTCTAAATATAGCTTTGAACCCCTTTAGAATGGATTCTACCCAATATATATTCCTAACTATTGTTTTGAAACTTTGGGAAGAAAATCGTCCCCTTTTGGTACAAATTGGAATTTGAAGAAATGTACCAAAATTGGTGACCAAGGAGTAACCAAAGTTCAATATACTAGTATAATAGTCTAAATATAGCTTTGAACCCCTTTAGAATGGATTCTAAGCAATATATAGTCCTAACTATAGTTTTGAAACTTTGGGAAGAAAATCGTCCTGTTTTGGTACAAATTGGAATTTGAAGAAATGTAGACATAATTGGTGACCAAGGAGTAACCAAAGTTCAATAAATTAGTGTAATAGTCTAAATAAAGCTTTGAACCCCTTTAGAATGGATTCTAAGCAATATATAGTCCTAACTATTGTTTTGAAACTTTGGGAAGAAAATCGTCCCGTTTTGGTACAAATTGGAATTTGAAGAAATGTACCAAAATTGGTGACCAAGGAGTAACCAAAGTTCAATATATTAGTATAATAGTCTAAATATAGCTTTGAACCCCTTTAGAATGGATTCTACCCAATATATAGTCCTAACTATTGTTTTGAAACTTTGGGAAGAAAATCGTCCCCTTTTGGTACAAATTGGAATTTGAAGAAATGTACCAAAATTGGTGACCAAGGAGTAACCAAAGTTCAATATACTAGTATAATAGTCTAAATATAGCTTTGAACCCCTTTAGAAGGGATTCTAAGCAATATATAGTCCTAACTATAGTTTTGAAACTTTGGGAAGAAAATCGTCCAGTTTTGGTACAAATTGGAATTTGAAGAAATGTAGACATAATTGGTGACCAAGGAGTAACCAAAGTTCAATAAATTAGTCTAATAGTCTAAATAAAGCTTTGAACCCCTTTAGAATGGATTCTAAGCAATATATAGTCCTAACTATTGTTTTGAAACTTTGGGAAGAAAATCGTCCCGTTTTGGTACAAATTGGAATTTGAAGAAATGTACCAAAATTGGTGACCAAGGAGTAACCAAAGTTCAATATATTAGTATAATAGTCTAAATATAGCTTTGAACCCCTTTAGAATGGATTCTACCCAATATATAGTCCTAACTATTGTTTTGAAACTTTGGGAAGAAAATCGTCCCCTTTTGGTACAAATTGGAATTTGAAGAAATGTACCAAAATTGGTGACCAAGGAGTAACCAAAGTTCAATATATTAGTATAATAGTCTAAATATAGCTTTGAACCCCTTTAGAATGGATTCTACAAAATATATAGTCCTAACTATAGTTTTGAAACTTTGGAAAGAAAATCGTCCCATTTTGGTACAAATGGGAATTTGAAGAAATGTAGACATAATTGGTGACCAAGGAGTAACAAAAGTTCAATATATTAGTATAATAGTCTAAATATAGCTTTGAACCCCTTTAGAATGGATTCTAAGCAATATATAGTCCTAACTATTGTTTTGAAGAAAATCGTACCGTTTTGGTACAAATGGGAATTTGAAGAAATGTACACAAAATTTGTGACCAAGGAGTAAAAAAAGTTAAATATATTAGTATAATAGTCTAAATATAGCTTTGAACCCCTTTAGAATGGATGCTACCCAATATATAGTCCTAACTATAGTTTTGAAACTTTGGAAAGAAAATCGTCCCATTTTGGTACAAATGGGAATTTGTTGAAATGTAGACATAATTGGTGACCAAGGAGTAACCAAAGTTCAATAAATTAGTATAATAGTCTAAATAAAGCTTTGAACCCCTTTAGAATGGATTCTAAGCAATATATAGTCCTAACTATTGTTTTGAAACTTTGGGAAGAAAATCGTCCCGTTTTGGTACAAATTGGAATTTGAAGAAATGTACACAAAATTTGTGACCAAGGAGTAAAAAAAGTTAAATATATTAGTATAATAGTCTAAATATAGCTTTGAACCCCTTTAGAATGGATTCTACCCAATATATAGTCCTAACTATAGTTTTGAAACTTTGGAAAGAAAATCGTCCCATTTTGGTACAAATGGGAATTTGAAGAAATGTAGATATAATTGGTGACCAAGGAGTAACCAAAGATCAATAAATTAGTATAATAGTCTAAATAAAACTTTGAACCCCTTTAGAATGGATTCAAAGCAATATATAGTCCTAACTATTGTTTTGAAACTTTGGGAAGAAAATCGTCCCGTTTTGGTACAAATTGGAATTTGAAGAAATGTACCAAAATTGGTGACCAAGGAGTAACCAAAGTTCAATAAATTAGTATAATAGTCTAAATAAAGCTTTGAACCCCTTTAGAATGGATTCTAAGCAATATATAGTCCTAACTATTGTTTTGAAACTTTGGGAAGAAAATCGTCCCGTTTTGGTACAAATTGGAATTTGAAGAAATGTACACAAAATTTGTGACCAAGGAGTAAAAAAAGTTAAATATATTAGTATAATAGTCTAAATATAGCTTTGAACCCCTTTAGAATGGATTCTACCCAATATATAGTCCTAACTATAGTTTTGAAACTTTGGAAAGAAAATCGTCCCATTTTGGTACAAATGGGAATTTGAAGAAATGTAGATATAATTGGTGACCAAGGAGTAACCAAAGATCAATAAATTAGTATAATAGTCTAAATAAAACTTTGAACCCCTTTAGAATGGATTCTAAGCAATATATAGTCCTAACTATTGTTTTGAAACTTTGGGAAGAAAATCGTCCCGTTTTGGTACAAATTGGAATTTGAAGAAATGTACCAAAATTGGTGACCAAGGAGTAACCAAAGTTCAATATACTAGTATAATAGTCTAAATATAGCTTTGAACCCCTTTAGAATGGATTCTAAGCAATATATAGTCCTAACTATTGTTTTGAAACTTTGGGAAGAAAATCGTCCCCTCTTGGTACAAATTGGAATTTGAAGAAATGTACCAAAATTGGTGACCAAGGAGTAACCAAAGTTCAATATATTAGTATAATAGTCTAAATATAGCTTCGAACCCCTTTAGAATGGATTCTACAAAATATATAGTCCTAACTATAGTTTTGAAACTTTGGAAAGAAAATCGTCCCATTTTGGTACAAATGGGAATTTGAAGAAATGTAGACATAATTGGTGACCAAGGAGTAACAAAAGTTCAATATATTAGTATAATAGTCTAAATATAGCTTTGAACCCCTTTAGAATGGATTCTAAGCAATATATAGTCCTAACTATTGTTTTGAAGAAAATCGTACCGTTTTGGTACAAATGGGAATTTGAAGAAATGTACACAAAATTTGTGACCAAGGAGTAAAAAAAGTTAAATATATTAGTATAATAGTCTAAATATAGCTTTGAACCCCTTTAGAATGGATTCTACCCAATATATAGTCCTAACTATAGTTTTGAAACTTTGGAAAGAAAATCGTCCCATTTTGGTACAAATGGGAATTTGAAGAAATGTAGACATAATTGGTGACCAAGGAGTAACCAAAGTTCAATAAATTAGTATAATAGTCTAAATAAAGCTTTGAACCCCTTTAGAATGGATTCTAAGCAATATATAGTCCTAACTATTGTTTTGAAACTTTGGGAAGAAAATCGTCCCGTTTTGGTACAAATTGGAATTTGAAGAAATGTACACAAAATTTGTGACCAAGGAGTAAAAAAAGTTAAATATATTAGTATAATAGTCTAAATATAGCTTTGAACCCCTTTAGAAAGGATTCTACCCAATATATAGTCCTAACTATAGTTTTGAAACTTTGGAAAGAAAATCGTCCCATTTTGGTACAAATGGGAATTTGAAGAAATGTAGACATAATTGGTGACCAAGGAGTAACCAAAGTTCAATAAATTAGTATAATAGTCTAAATAAAGCTTTGAACCCCTTTAGAATGGATTCTAAGCAATATATAGTCCTAACTATTGTTTTGAAACTTTGGGAAGAAAATCGTCCCGTTTTGGTACAAATTGGAATTTGAAGAAATGTACCAAAATTGGTGACCAAGGAGTAACCAAAGTTCAATATATTAGTATAATAGTCTAAATATAGCTTTGAACCCCTTTAGAATGGATTCTACCCAATATATAGTCCTAACTATAGTTTTGAAACTTTGGAAAGAAAATCGTCCCATTTTGGTACAAATGGGAATTTGAAGAAATGTAGACGTAATTGGTGACCAAGGAGTAACAAAAGTTCAATATATTAGTATAATAGTCTAAATATAGCTTTGAACCCCTTTAGAATGGATTCTAAGCAATATATAGTCCAAACTATTGTTTTGAAACTTTGGGAAGAAACTCGTCCCGTTTTGGTACAAATTGGAATTTGAAGAAATGTACCAAAATTGGTGACCAAGGAGTAACCAAAGTTCAATATATTAGTATAATAGTCTAAATATAGCTTTGAACCCCTTTAGAATGGATTCTACCCAATATATAGTCCTAACTATAGTTTTGAAACTTTGGAAAGAAAATCGTCCCATTTTGGTACAAATGGGAATTTGAAGAAATGTGGACATAATTGGTGACCAAGGAGTAACAAAAGTTCAATATATTAGTATAATAGTCTAAATATAGCTTTGAACCCCTTTAGAATGGATTCTAAGCAATATATAGTCCTAACTATTGTTTTGAAGAAAATCGTACCGTTTTGGTACAAATGGGAATTTGAAGAAATGTACACAAAATTTGTGACCAAGGAGTAAAAAAAGTTAAATATATTAGTATAATAGTCTAAATATAGCTTTGAACCCCTTTAGAATGGATTCTACCCAATATATAGTCCTAACTATAGTTTTGAAACTTTGGAAAGAAAATCGTCCCATTTTGGTACAAATGGGAATTTGAAGAAATGTAGACATAATTGGTGACCAAGGAGTAACCAAAGTTCAATAAATTAGTATAATAGTCTAAATAAAGCTTTGAACCCCTTTAGAATGGATTCTAAGCAATATATAGTCCTAACTATTGTTTTGAAACTTTGGGAAGAAAATCGTCCCGTTTTGGTACAAATTGGAATTTGAAGAAATGTACACAAAATTTGTGACCAAGGAGTAAAAAAAGTTAAATATATTAGTATAATAGTCTAAATATAGCTTTGAACCCCTTTAGAAAGGATTCTACCCAATATATAGTCCTAACTATAGTTTTGAAACTTTGGAAAGAAAATCGTCCCATTTTGGTACAAATGGGAATTTGAAGAAATGTAGACATAATTGGTGACCAAGGAGTAACCAAAGTTCAATAAATTAGTATAATAGTCTAAATAAAGCTTTGAACCCCTTTAGAATGGATTCTAAGCAATATATAGTCCTAACTATTGTTTTGAAACTTTGGGAAGAAAATCGTCCCGTTTTGGTACAAATTGGAATTTGAAGAAATGTACCAAAATTGGTGACCAAGGAGTAACCAAAGTTCAATATATTAGTATAATAGTCTAAATATAGCTTTGAACCCCTTTAGAATGGATTCTACCCAATATATAGTCCTAACTATAGTTTTGAAACTTTGGAAAGAAAATCGTCCCATTTTGGTACAAATGGGAATTTGAAGAAATGTAGACATAATTGGTGACCAAGGAGTAACCAAAGTTCAATAAATTAGTATAATAGTCTAAATAAAGCTTTGAACCCCTTTAGAATGGATTCTAAGCAATATATAGTCCTAACTATTGTTTTGAAACTTTGGGAAGAAAATCGTCCCGTTTTGGTACAAATTGGAATTTGAAGAAATGTACCAAAATTGGTGACCAAGGAGTAACCAAAGTTCAATATATTAGTATAATAGTCTAAATATAGCTTTGAACCCCTTTAGAATGGATTCTACCCAATATATAGTCCTAACTATAGTTTTGAAACTTTGGAAAGAAAATCGTCCCATTTTGGTACAAATGGGAATTTGAAGAAATGTAGACGTAATTGGTGACCAAGGAGTAACAAAAGTTCAATATATTAGTATAATAGTCTAAATATAGCTTTGAACCCCTTTAGAATGGATTCTAAGCAATATATAGTCCAAACTATTGTTTTGAAACTTTGGGAAGAAACTCGTCCCGTTTTGGTACAAATTGGAATTTGAAGAAATGTACCAAAATTGGTGACCAAGGAGTAACCAAAGTTCAATATATTAGTATAATAGTCTAAATATAGCTTTGAACCCCTTTAGAATGGATTCTACCCAATATATAGTCCTAACTATAGTTTTGAAACTTTGGAAAGAAAATCGTCCCATTTTGGTACAAATGGGAATTTGAAGAAATGTGGACATAATTGGTGACCAAGGAGTAACAAAAGTTCAATATATTAGTATAATAGTCTAAATATAGCTTTCAACCCCTTTAGAATGGATTCTAAGCAATATATAGTCCTAACTATTGTTTTGAAGAAAATCGTACCGTTTTGGTACAAATGGGAATTTGAAGAAATGTACACAAAATTTGTGACCAAGGAGTAAAAAAAGTTAAATATATTAGTATAATAGTCTAATTATAGCTTTGAACCCCTTTAGAATGGATTCTAAGCAATATATAGTCCTAACTATTGTTTTGAAACTTTAGGAAGCGTTTTGGTACAAATGGGAATTTGAAGAAATGTACAAAAAATTTTAGACCAAGGAATAACCAAAGTTCAATATATTAGTATAATAGTCTAAATATAGCTTTGAACCCCTTTAGAATGGATTCTAAGCAATATATAGTCATACCTATAGTTTTGAAACTTTGGGAAGAAAATCGTCCCGTTCTGGTACAAATTGGAATTTGAAGAAATGTACACAAATTTGGTGACCAAGGAGTAACCAAAGTTCAATATATTAGTATAATAGTGTAAATATAGCTTTGAACCCCTTTAGAATGGATTCTAACTAATATATTGTCCTAACTATAGTTTTGAAACTTTGCGAAGAAAATTGTCCCGTTTGGGTACAAATGTGAATTTGAAGAAATGTAGACATAATTGGTGACCAAGGAGTAACCAAAGTTTAATATACAAGTATAATAGTCTAAATATAGCTTTAACCCCTTTAGAATGGATTCTACCCAATATATAGTCCTAACTATAGTTTTGAAACTTTGGGAAGAAAATCGTCCCGTTTGGGTACAAATGTGAATTTGAAGAAATGTAGACATAATTGGTGACCAAGGAGTAACCAAAGTTCAATATACTAGTATAATAGTCTAAATATAGCTTTGAACCCCTTTAGAATGGATTCTACCCAATATATAGTCCTAACTATAGTTTCGAAACTTTGGGAAGAAAATCGTACCGTTTTGTTCCAAATGGGAATTTAAAGAAATGTAGACAAAATTTATGACCAAGGAGTAACCAAAGTTCAATATATTAGTATAATAGTCTAAATATAGCTTTGAACCCCTTTAGAATGGATTCTACCCAATATATAGTCCTAACTATTGTTTTGAAACTTTGGGAAGAAAATCGTCCCCTTTTGGTACAAATTGGAATTTGAAGAAATGTACCAAAATTGGTGACCAAGGAGTAACCAAAGTTCAATATACTAGTATAATAGTCTAAATATAGCTTTGAACCCCTTTAGAATGGATTCTAAGCAATATATAGTCCTAACTATAGTTTTGAAACTTTGGGAAGAAAATCGTCCTGTTTTGGTACAAATTGGAATTTGAAGAAATGTAGACATAATTGGTGACCAAGGAGTAACCAAAGTTCAATAAATTAGTGTAATAGTCTAAATAAAGCTTTGAACCCCTTTAGAATGGATTCTAAGCAATATATAGTCCTAACTATTGTTTTGAAACTTTGGGAAGAAAATCGTCCCGTTTTGGTACAAATTGGAATTTGAAGAAATGTACCAAAATTGGTGACCAAGGAGTAACCAAAGTTCAATATATTAGTATAATAGTCTAAATATAGCTTTGAACCCCTTTAGAATGGATTCTACCCAATATATAGTCCTAACTATTGTTTTGAAACTTTGGGAAGAAAATCGTCCCCTTTTGGTACATATTGGAATTTGAAGAAATGTACCAAAATTGGTGACCAAGGAGTAACCAAAGTTCAATATACTAGTATAATAGTCTAAATATAGCTTTGAACCCCTTTAGAATGGATTCTAAGCAATATATAGTCCTAACTATAGTTTTGAAACTTTGGGAAGAAAATCGTCCTGTTTTGGTACAAATTGGAATTTGAAGAAATGTAGACATAATTGGTGACCAAGGAGTAACCAAAGTTCAATAAATTAGTATAATAGTCTAAATAAAGCTTTGAACCCCTTTAGAATGGATTCTAAGCAATATATAGTCCTAACTATTGTTTTGAAACTTTGGGAAGAAAATCGTCCCGTTTTGGTACAAATTGGAATTTGAAGAAATGTACCAAAATTGGTGACCAAGGAGTAACCAAAGTTCAATATATTAGTATAATAGTCTAAATATAGCTTTGAACCCCTTTAGAATGGATTCTACCCAATATATAGTCCTAACTATTGTTTTGAAACTTTGGGAAGAAAATCGTCCCCTTTTGGTACAAATTGGAATTTGAAGAAATGTACCAAAATTGGTGACCAAGGAGTAACCAAAGTTCAATATATTAGTATAATAGTCTAAATATAGCTTTGAACCCCTTTAGAATGGATTCTACAAAATATATAGTCCTAACTATAGTTTTGAAACTTTGGAAAGAAAATCGTCCCATTTTGGTACAAATGGGAATTTGAAGAAATGTAGACATAATTGGTGACCAAGGAGTAACAAAAGTTCAATATATTAGTATAATAGTCTAAATATAGCTTTGAACCCCTTTAGAATGGATTCTAAGCAATATATAGTCCTAACTATTGTTTTGAAGAAAATCGTACCGTTTTGGTACAAATGGGAATTTGAAGAAATGTACACAAAATATGTGACCAAGGAGTAAAAAAAGTTAAATATATTAGTATAATAGTCTAAATATAGCTTTGAACCCCTTTAGAATGGATTCTACCCAATATATAGTCCTAACTATAGTTTTGAAACTTTGGAAACAAAATCGTCCCATTTTGGTACAAATGGGAATTTGAAGAAATGTAGACATAATTGGTGACCAAGGAGTAACCAAAGTTCAATAAATTAGTATAATAGTCTAAATAAAGCTTTGAACCCCTTTAGAATGGATTCTAAGCAATATATAGTCCTAACTATTGTTTTGAAACTTTGGGAAGAAAATCGTCCCGTTTTGGTACAAATTGGAATTTGAAGAAATGTACCAAAATTGGTGACCAAGGAGTAACCAAAGTTCAATATATTAGTATAATAGTCTAAATATAGCTTTGAACCCCTTTAGAATGGATTCTACCCAATATATAGTCCTAACTATTGTTTTGAAACTTTGGGAAGAAAATCGTCCCCTTTTGGTACAAATTGGAATTTGAAGAAATGTACCAAAATTGGTGACCAAGGAGTAACCAAAGTTCAATATACTAGTATAATAGTCTAAATATAGCTTTGAACCCCTTTAGAATGGATTCTAAGCAATATATAGTCCTAACTATAGTTTTGAAACTTTGGGAAGAAAATCGTCCTGTTTTGGTACAAATTGGAATTTGAAGAAATGTAGACATAATTGGTGACCAAGGAGTAACCAAAGTTCAATAAATTAGTATAATAGTCTAAATAAAGCTTTGAACCCCTTTAGAATGGATTCTAAGCAATATATAGTCCTAACTATTGTTTTGAAACTTTGGGAAGAAAATCGTCCCGTTTTGGTACAAATTGGAATTTGAAGAAATGTACCAAAATTGGTGACCAAGGAGTAACCAAAGTTCAATATATTAGTATAATAGTCTAAATATAGCTTTGAACCCCTTTAGAATGGATTCTACCCAATATATAGTCCTAACTATTGTTTTGAAACTTTGGGAAGAAAATCGTCCCCTTTTGGTACAAATTGGAATTTGAAGAAATGTACCAAAATTGGTGACCAAGGAGTAACCAAAGTTCAATATATTAGTATAATAGTCTAAATATAGCTTTGAACCCCTTTAGAATGGATTCTACAAAATATATAGTCCTAACTATAGTTTTGAAACTTTGGAAAGAAAATCGTCCCATTTTGGTACAAATGGGAATTTGAAGAAATGTAGACATAATTGGTGACCAAGGAGTAACAAAAGTTCAATATATTAGTATAATAGTCTAAATATAGCTTTGAACCCCTTTAGAATGGATTCTAAGCAATATATAGTCCTAACTATTGTTTTGAAGAAAATCGTACCGTTTTGGTACAAATGGGAATTTGAAGAAATGTACACAAAATTTGTGACCAAGGAGTAAAAAAAGTTAAATATATTAGTATAATAGTCTAAATATAGCTTTGAACCCCTTTAGAATGGATTCTACCCAATATATAGTCCTAACTATAGTTTTGAAACTTTGGAAAGAAAATCGTCCCATTTTGGTACAAATGGGAATTTGAAGAAATGTAGACATAATTGGTGACCAAGGAGTAACCAAAGTTCAATAAATTAGTATAATAGTCTAAATAAAGCTTTGAACCCCTTTAGAATGGATTCTAAGCAATATATAGTCCTAACTATTGTTTTGAAACTTTGGGAAGAAAATCGTCCCGTTTTGGTACAAATTGGAATTTGAAGAAATGTACCAAAATTGGTGACCAAGGAGTAACCAAAGTTCAATATATTAGTATAATAGTCTAAATATAGCTTTGAACCCCTTTAGAATGGATTCTAAGCAATATATAGTCCTACCTATAGTTTTGAAACTTTGGGAAGAAAATCGTCCCGTTCTGGTACAAATTGGAATTTGAAGAAATGTACACAAATTTGGTGACCAAGGAGTAACCAAAGTTCAATATATTAGTATAATAGTGTAAATATAGCTTTGAACCCCTTTAGAATGGATTCTAACTAATATATTGTCGTAACTATAGTTTTGAAACTTTGCGAAGAAAATTGTCCCGTTTGGGTACAAATGTGAATTTGAAGAAATGTAGACATAATTGGTGACCAAGGAGTAACCAAAGTTTAATATACTAGTATAATAGTCTAAATATAGCTTTAACCCCTTTAGAATGGATTCTACCCAATATATAGTCCTAACTATAGTTTTGAAACTTTGGGAAGAAAATCGTCCCGTTTGGGTACAAATGTGAATTTGAAGAAATGTAGACATAATTGGTGACCAAGGAGTAACCAAAGTTCAATATACTAGTATAATAGTCTAAATATAGCTTTGAACCCCTTTAGAATGGATTCTACCCAATATATAGTCCTAACTATAGTTTCGAAACTTTGGGAAGAAAATCGTACCGTTTTGTTCCAAATGGGAATTTAAAGAAATGTAGACAAAATTTATGACCAAGGAGTAACCAAAGTTCAATATATTAGTATAATAGTCTAAATATAGCTTTGAACCCCTTTAGAATGGATTCTACCCAATATATAGTCCTAACTATTGTTTTGAAACTTTGGGAAGAAAAAAGTCCCCTTTTGGTACAAATTGGAATTTGAAGAAATGTACCAAAATTGGTGACCAAGGAGTAACCAAAGTTCAATATACTAGTATAATAGTCTAAATATAGCTTTGAACCCCTTTAGAATGGATTCTAAGCAATATATAGTCCTAACTACAGTTTTGAAACTTTGGGAAGAAAATCGTCCTGTTTTGGTACAAATTGGAATTTGAAGAAATGTAGACATAATTGGTGACCAAGGAGTAACCAAAGTTCAATAAATTAGTATAATAGTCTAAATAAAGCTTTGAACCCCTTTAGAATGGATTCTAAGCAATATATAGTCCTAACTATTGTTTTGAAACTTTGGGAAGAAAATCGTCCCGTTTTGGTACAAATTGGAATTTGAAGAAATGTACCAAAATTGGTGACCAAGGAGTAACCAAAGTTCAATATATTAGTATAATAGTCTAAATATAGCTTTGAACCCCTTTAGAATGGATTCTACCCAATATATAGTCCTAACTATTGTTTTGAAACTTTGGGAAGAAAATCGTCCCCTTTTGGTACAAATTGGAATTTGAAGAAATGTACCAAAATTGGTGACCAAGGAGTAACCAAAGTTCAATATACTAGTATAATAGTCTAAATATAGCTTTGAACCCCTTTAGAATGGATTCTAAGCAATATATAGTCCTAACTATAGTTTTGAAACTTTGGGAAGAAAATCGTCCTGTTTTGGTATAAATTGGAATTTGAAGAAATGTAGACATAATTGGTGACCAAGGAGTAACCAAAGTTCAATAAATTAGTATAATAGTCTAAATAAAGCTTTGAACCCCTTTAGAATGGATTCTAAGCAATATATAGTCCTAACTATTGTTTTGAAACTTTGGGAAGAAAATCGTCCCGTTTTGGTACAAATTGGAATTTAAAGAAATGTACCAAAATTGGTGACCAAGGAGTAACCAAAGTTCAATATATTAGTCTAATAGTCTAAATATAGCTTTGAACCCCTTTAGAATGGATTCTACCCAATATATAGTCCTAACTATTGTTTTGAAACTTTGGGAAGAAAATCGTCCCCTTTTGGTACAAATTGGAATTTGAAGAAATGTACCAAAATTGGTGACCAAGGAGTAACCAAAGTTCAATATACTAGTATAATAGTCTAAATATAGCTTTGAACCCCTTTAGAATGGATTCTAAGCAATATATAGTCCTAACTATAGTTTTGAAACTTTGGGAAGAAAATCGTCCTGTTTTGGTACAAATTGGAATTTGAAGAAATGTAGACATAATTGGTGACCAAGGAGTAACCAAAGTTCAATAAATTAGTATAATAGTCTAAATAAAGCTTTGAACCCCTTTAGAATGGATTCTAAGCAATATATAGTCCTAACTATTGTTTTGAAACTTTGGGAAGAAAATCGTCCCGTTTTGGTACAAATTGGAATTTGAAGAAATGTACCAAAATTGGTGACCAAGGAGTAACCAAAGTTCAATATATTAGTATAATAGTCTAAATATAGCTTTGAACCCCTTTAGAATGGATTCTACCCAATATATAGTCCTAACTATTGTTTTGAAACTTTGGGAAGAAAATCGTCCCGTTTTGGTACAAATTGGAATTTAAAGAAATGTACCAAAATTGGTGACCAAGGAGTAACCAAAGTTCAATATATTAGTCTAATAGTCTAAATATAGCTTTGAACCCCTTTAGAATGGATTCTACCCAATATATAGTCCTAACTATTGTTTTGAAACTTTGGGAAGAAAATCGTCCCCTTTTGGTACAAATTGGAATTTGAAGAAATGTACCAAAATTGGTGACCAAGGAGTAACCAAAGTTCAATATATTAGTCTAATAGTCTAAATATAGCTTTGAACCCCTTTAGAATGGATTCTACCCAATATATAGTCCTAACTATTGTTTTGAAACTTTGGGAAGAAAATCGTCCCCTTTTGGTACAAATTGGAATTTGAAGAAATGTACCAAAATTGGTGACCAAGGAGTAACCAAAGTTCAATATACTAGTATAATAGTCTAAATATAGCTTTGAACCCCTTTAGAATGGATTCTAAGCAATATATAGTCCTAACTATAGTTTTGAAACTTTGGGAAGAAAATCGTCCTGTTTTGGTATAAATTGGAATTTGAAGAAATGTAGACATAATTGGTGACCAAGGAGTAACCAAAGTTCAATAAATTAGTATAATAGTCTAAATAAAGCTTTGAACCCCTTTAGAATGGATTCTAAGCAATATATAGTCCTAACTATTGTTTTGAAACTTTGGGAAGAAAATCGTCTCGTTTTGGTACAAATTGGAATTTAAAGAAATGTACCAAAATTGGTGACCAAGGAGTAACCAAAGTTCAATATATTAGTCTAATAGTCTAAATATAGCTTTGAACCCCTTTAGAATGGATTCTACCCAATATATAGTCCTAACTATTGTTTTGAAACTTTGGGAAGAAAATCGTCCCCTTTTGGTACAAATTGGAATTTGAAGAAATGTACCAAAATTGGTGACCAAGGAGTAACCAAAGTTCAATATATTAGTCTAATAGTCTAAATATAGCTTTGAACCCCTTTAGAATGGATTCTACCCAATATATAGTCCTAACTATTGTTTTGAAACTTTGGGAAGAAAATCGTCCCCTTTTGGTACAAATTGGAATTTGAAGAAATGTACCAAAATTGGTGACCAAGGAGTAACCAAAGTTCAATATATTAGTATAATAGTCTAAATATAGCTTTGAACCCCTTTAGAATGGATTCTACAAAATATATAGTCCTAACTATAGTTTTGAAACTTTGGAAAGAAAATCGTCCCATTTTGGTACAAATGGGAATTTGAAGAAATGTAGACATAATTGGTGACCAAGGAGTAACAAAACTTCAATATATTAGTATAATAGTTTAAATATAGCTTTGAACCCCTTTAGAATGGATTCTAAGCAATATATAGTCCTAACTACAGTTTTGAAACTTTGGGAAGAAAATCGTCCTGTTTTGGTACAAATTGGAATTTGAAGAAATGTAGACATAATTGGTGACCAAGGAGTAACCAAAGTTCAATAAATTAGTATAATAGTCTAAATAAAGCTTTGAACCCCTTTAGAATGGATTCTAAGCAATATATAGTCCTAACTATTGTTTTGAAACTTTGGGAAGAAAATCGTCCCGTTTTGGTACAAATTGGAATTTGAAGAAATGTACCAAAATTGGTGACCAAGGAGTAACCAAAGTTCAATATATTAGTATAATAGTCTAAATATAGCTTTGAACCCCTTTAGAATGGATTCTACCCAATATATAGTCCTAACTATTGTTTTGAAACTTTGGGAAGAAAATCGTCCCCTTTTGGTACAAATTGGAATTTGAAGAAATGTACCAAAATTGGTGACCAAGGAGTAACCAAAGTTCAATATACTAGTATAATAGTCTAAATATAGCTTTGAACCCCTTTAGAATGGATTCTAAGCAATATATAGTCCTAACTATAGTTTTGAAACTTTGGGAAGAAAATCGTCCTGTTTTGGTATAAATTGGAATTTGAAGAAATGTAGACATAATTGGTGACCAAGGAGTAACCAAAGTTCAATAAATTAGTATAATAGTCTAAATAAAGCTTTGAACCCCTTTAGAATGGATTCTAAGCAATATATAGTCCTAACTATTGTTTTGAAACTTTGGGAAGAAAATCGTCCCGTTTTGGTACAAATTGGAATTTAAAGAAATGTACCAAAATTGGTGACCAAGGAGTAACCAAAGTTCAATATATTAGTCTAATAGTCTAAATATAGCTTTGAACCCCTTTAGAATGGATTCTACCCAATATATAGTCCTAACTATTGTTTTGAAACTTTGGGAAGAAAATCGTCCCCTTTTGGTACAAATTGGAATTTGAAGAAATGTACCAAAATTGGTGACCAAGGAGTAACCAAAGTTCAATATACTAGTATAATAGTCTAAATATAGCTTTGAACCCCTTTAGAATGGATTCTAAGCAATATATAGTCCTAACTATAGTTTTGAAACTTTGGGAAGAAAATCGTCCTGTTTTGGTACAAATTGGAATTTGAAGAAATGTAGACATAATTGGTGACCAAGGAGTAACCAAAGTTCAATAAATTAGTATAATAGTCTAAATAAAGCTTTGAACCCCTTTAGAATGGATTCTAAGCAATATATAGTCCTAACTATTGTTTTGAAACTTTGGGAAGAAAATCGTCCCGTTTTGGTACAAATTGGAATTTGAAGAAATGTACCAAAATTGGTGACCAAGGAGTAACCAAAGTTCAATATATTAGTATAATAGTCTAAATATAGCTTTGAACCCCTTTAGAATGGATTCTACCCAATATATAGTCCTAACTATTGTTTTGAAACTTTGAGAAGAAAATCGTCCCGTTTTGGTACAAATTGGAATTTAAAGAAATGTACCAAAATTGGTGACCAAGGAGTAACCAAAGTTCAATATATTAGTCTAATAGTCTAAATATAGCTTTGAACCCCTTTAGAATGGATTCTACCCAATATATAGTCCTAACTATTGTTTTGAAACTTTGGGAAGAAAATCGTCCCCTTTTGGTACAAATTGGAATTTGAAGAAATGTACCAAAATTGGTGACCAAGGAGTAACCAAAGTTCAATATATTAGTCTAATAGTCTAAATATAGCTTTGAACCCCTTTAGAATGGATTCTACCCAATATATAGTCCTAACTATTGTTTTGAAACTTTGGGAAGAAAATCGTCCCCTTTTGGTACAAATTGGAATTTGAAGAAATGTACCAAAATTGGTGACCAAGGAGTAACCAAAGTTCAATATACTAGTATAATAGTCTAAATATAGCTTTGAACCCCTTTAGAATGGATTCTAAGCAATATATAGTCCTAACTATAGTTTTGAAACTTTGGGAAGAAAATCGTCCTGTTTTGGTATAAATTGGAATTTGAAGAAATGTAGACATAATTGGTGACCAAGGAGTAACCAAAGTTCAATATATTAGTCTAATAGTCTAAATATAGCTTTGAACCCCTTTAGAATGGATTCTACCCAATATATAGTCCTAACTATTGTTTTGAAACTTTGGGAAGAAAATCGTCCCGTTTTGGTACAAATTGGAATTTGAAGAAATGTACCAAAATTGGTGACCAAGGAGTAACCAAAGTTCAATATATTAGTCTAATAGTCTAAATATAGCTTTGAACCCCTTTAGAATGGATTCTACCCAATATATAGTCCTAACTATTGTTTTGAAACTTTGGGAAGAAAATCGTCCCCTTTTGGTACAAATTGGAATTTGAAGAAATGTACCAAAATTGGTGACCAAGGAGTAACCAAAGTTCAATATACTAGTATAATAGTCTAAATATAGCTTTGAACCCCTTTAGAATGGATTCTAAGCAATATATAGTCCTAACTATAGTTTTGAAACTTTGGGAAGAAAATCGTCCTGTTTTGGTATAAATTGGAATTTGAAGAAATGTAGACATAATTGGTGACCAAGGAGTAACCAAAGTTCAATAAATTAGTATAATAGTCTAAATAAAGCTTTGAACCCCTTTAGAATGGATTCTAAGCAATATATAGTCCTAACTATTGTTTTGAAACTTTGGGAAGAAAATCGTCTCGTTTTGGTACAAATTGGAATTTAAAGAAATGTACCAAAATTGGTGACCAAGGAGTAACCAAAGTTCAATATATTAGTCTAATAGTCTAAATATAGCTTTGAACCCCTTTAGAATGGATTCTACCCAATATATAGTCCTAACTATTGTTTTGAAACTTTGGGAAGAAAATCGTCCCCTTTTGGTACAAATTGGAATTTGAAGAAATGTACCAAAATTGGTGACCAAGGAGTAACCAAAGTTCAATATATTAGTCTAATAGTCTAAATATAGCTTTGAACCCCTTTAGAATGGATTCTACCCAATATATAGTCCTAACTATTGTTTTGAAACTTTGGGAAGAAAATCGTCCCCTTTTGGTACAAATTGGAATTTGAAGAAATGTACCAAAATTGGTGACCAAGGAGTAACCAAAGTTCAATATATTAGTATAATAGTCTAAATATAGCTTTGAACCCCTTTAGAATGGATTCTACAAAATATATAGTCCTAACTATAGTTTTGAAACTTTGGAAAGAAAATCGTCCCATTTTGGTACAAATGGGAATTTGAAGAAATGTAGACATAATTGGTGACCAAGGAGTAATCAAAGTTCAATAAATTAGTATAATAGTCTAAATAAAGCTTTGAACCCCTTTAGAATGGATTCTAAGCAATATATAGTCCTAACTATTGTTTTGAAACTTTGGGAAGAAAATCGTCCCGTTTTGGTACAAATTGGAATTTGAAGAAATGTACACAAAATTTGTGACCAAGGAGTAAAAAAAGTTAAATATATTAGTATAATAGTCTAAATATAGCTTTGAACCCCTTTAGAATGGATTCTACAAAATATATAGTCCTAACTATAGTTTTGAAACTTTGGAAAGAAAATCGTCCCATTTTGGTACAAATGGGAATTTGAAGAAATGTAGACATAATTGGTGACCAAGGAGTAACAAAAGTTCAATATATTAGTATAATAGTCTAAATATAGCTTTGAACCCCTTTAGAATGGATTCTAAGCAATATATAGTCCTAACTATTGTTTTGAAGAAAATCGTACCGTTTTGGTACAAATGGGAATTTGAAGAAATGTACACAAAATTTGTGACCAAGGAGTAAAAAAAGTTAAATATATTAGTATAATAGTCTAAATATAGCTTTGAACCCCTTTAGAATGGATTCTACCCAATATATAGTCCTAACTATAGTTTTGAAACTTTGGAAAGAAAATCGTCCCATTTTGGTACAAATGGGAATTTGAAGAAATGTAGACATAATTGGTGACCAAGGAGTAACCAAAGTTCAATAAATTAGTATAATAGTCTAAATAAAGCTTTGAACCCCTTTAGAATGGATTCTAAGCAATATATAGTCCTAACTATTGTTTTGAAACTTTGGGAAGAAAATCGTCCCGTTTTAATACAAATTGGAATTTGAAGAAATGTACACAAAATTTGTGACCAAGGAGTAAAAAAAGTTAAATATATTAGTATAATAGTCTAAATATAGCTTTGAACCCCTTTAGAATGGATTCTACCCAATATATAGTCCTAACTATAGTTTTGAAACTTTGGAAAGAAAATCGTCCCATTTTGGTACAAATGGGAATTTGAAGAAATGTAGACATAATTGGTGACCAAGGAGTAACCAAAGTTCAATAAATTAGTATAATAGTCTAAATAAAGCTTTGAACCCCTTTAGAATGGATTCTAAGCAATATATAGTCCTAACTATTGTTTTGAAACTTTGGGAAGAAAATCGTCCCGTTTTAATACAAATTGGAATTTGAAGAAATGTACACAAAATTTGTGACCAAGGAGTAAAAAAAGTTAAATATATTAGTATAATAGTCTAAATATAGCTTTGAACCCCTTTAGAATGGATTCTACCCAATATATAGTCCTAACTATAGTTTTGAAACTTTGGAAAGAAAATCGTCCCATTTTGGTACAAATGGGAATTTGAAGAAATGTAGATATAATTGGTGACCAAGGAGTAACCAAAGTTCAATAAATTAGTCTAATAGTCTAAATAAAGCTTTGAACCCCTTTAGAATGGATTCTAAGCAATATATAGTCCTAACTATTGTTTTGAAACTTTGGGAAGAAAATCGTCCCGTTTTGTTACAAATTGGAATTTGAAGAAATGTACCAAAATTGGTGACCAAGGAGTAACCAAAGTTCAATATACTAGTATAATAGTCTAAATATAGCTTTGAACCCCTTTAGAATGGATTCTAAGCAATATATAGTCCTAACTATTGTTTTGAAACTTTAGGAAGCGTTTTGGTACAAATGGGAATTTGAAGAAATGTACAAAAAATTTTAGACCAAGGAATAACCAAAGTTCAATATATTAGTATAATAGTCTAAATATAGCTTTGAACCCCTTTAGAATGGATTCTAAGCAATATATAGTCCTACCTATAGTTTTGAAACTTTGGGAAGAAAATCGTCCCGTTCTGGTACAAATTGGAATTTGAAGAAATGTACACAAATTTGGTGACCAAGGAGTAACCAAAGTTCAATATATTAGTATAATAGTGTAAATATAGCTTTGAACCCCTTTAGAATGGATTCTAACTAATATATTGTCCTAACTATAGTTTTGAAACTTTGCGAAGAAAATTGTCCCGTTTGGGTACAAATGTGAATTTGAAGAAATGTAGACATAATTGGTGACCAAGGAGTAACCAAAGTTCAATATACTAGTATAATAGTCTAAATATAGCTTTGAACCCCTTTAGAATGGATTCTACCCAATATATAGTCCTAACTATAGTTTCGAAACTTTGGGAAGAAAATCGTACCGTTTTGTTCCAAATGGGAATTTAAAGAAATGTAGACAAAATTTATGACCAAGGAGTAACCAAAGTTCAATATATTATTATAATAGTCTAAATATAGCTTTGAACCCCTTTAGAATGGATTCTACCCAATATATAGTCCTAACTATTGTTTTGAAACTTTGGGAAGAAAATCGTCCCCTTTTGGTACAAATTGGAATTTGAAGAAATGTACCAAAATTGGTGACCAAGGAGTAACCAAAGTTCAATATACTAGTATAATAGTCTAAATATAGCTTTGAACCCCTTTAGAATGGATTCGAAGCAATATATAGTCCTAACTATAGTTTTGAAACTTTGGGAAGAAAATCGTCCTGTTTTGGTACAAATTGGAATTTGAAGAAATGTAGACATAATTGGTGACCAAGGAGTAACCAAAGTTCAATATATTAGTATAATAGTGTAAATATAGCTTTGAACCCCTTTAGAATGGATTCTAACTAATATATTGTCCTAACTATAGTTTTGAAACTTTGCGAAGAAAATTGTCCCGTTTGGGTACAAATGTGAATTTGAAGAAATGTAGACATAATTGGTGACCAAGGAGTAACCAAAGTTTAATATACTAGTATAATAGTCTAAATATAGCTTTAACCCCTTTAGAATGGATTCTACCCAATATATAGTCCTAACTATAGTTTTGAAACTTTGGGAAGAAAATCGTCCCGTTTGGGTACAAATGTGAATTTGAAGAAATGTAGACATAATTGGTGACCAAGGAGTAACCAAAGTTCAATATACTAGTATAATAGTCTAAATATAGCTTTGAACCCCTTTAGAATGGATTCTACCCAATATATAGTCCTAACTATAGTTTCGAAACTTTGGGAAGAAAATCGTACCGTTTTGTTCCAAATGGGAATTTAAAGAAATGTAGACAAAATTTATGACCAAGGAGTAACCAAAGTTCAATATATTATTATAATAGTCTAAATATAGCTTTGAACCCCTTTAGAATGGATTCTACCCAATATATAGTCCTAACTATTGTTTTGAAACTTTGGGAAGAAAATCGTCCCCTTTTGGTACAAATTGGAATTTGAAGAAATGTACCAAAATTGGTGACCAAGGAGTAACCAAAGTTCAATATACTAGTATAATAGTCTAAATATAGCTTTGAACCCCTTTAGAATGGATTCTAAGCAATATATAGTCCTAACTATAGTTTTGAAACTTTGGGAAGAAAATCGTCCTGTTTTGGTACAAATTGGAATTTGAAGAAATGTAGACATAATTGGTGACCAAGGAGTAACCAAAGTTCAATAAATTAGTGTAATAGTCTAAATAAAGCTTTGAGCCCCTTTAGAATGGATTCTAAGCAATATATAGTCCTAACTATTGTTTTGAAACTTTGGGAAGAAAATCGTCCCGTTTTGGTACAAATTGGAATTTGAAGAAATGTACCAAAATTGGTGACCAAGGAGTAACCAAAGTTCAATATATTAGTATAATAGTCTAAATATAGCTTTGAACCCCTTTAGAATGGATTCTACCCAATATATAGTCCTAACTATTGTTTTGAAACTTTGGGAAGAAAATCGTCCCCTTTTGGTACAAATTGGAATTTGAAGAAATGTACCAAAATTGGTGACCAAGGAGTAACCAAAGTTCAATAAATTAGTATAATAGTCTAAATATAGCTTTGAACCCCTTTAGAATGGATTCTACCCAATATATAGTCCTAACTATTGTTTTGAAACTTTGGGAAGAAAATCGTCCCCTTTTGGTACAAATTGGAATTTGAAGAAATGTACCAAAATTGGTGACCAAGGAGTAACCAAAGTTCAATATATTAGTATAATAGTCTAAATATAGCTTTGAACCCCTTTAGAATGGATTCTACAAAATATATAGTCCTAACTATAGTTTTGAAACTTTGGAAAGAAAATCGTCCCATTTTGGTACAAATGGGAATTTGAAGAAATGTAGACATAATTGGTGACCAAGGAGTAACAAAAGTTCAATATATTAGTATAATAGTCTAAATATAGCTTTGAACCCCTTTAGAATGGATTCTAAGCAATATATAGTCCTAACTATTGTTTTGAAGAAAATCGTACCGTTTTGGTACAAATGGGAATTTGAAGAAATGTACACAAAATTTGTGACCAAGGAGTAAAAAAAGTTAAATATATTAGTATAATAGTCTAAATATAGCTTTGAACCCCTTTAGAATGGATTCTACCCAATATATAGTCCTAACTATAGTTTTGAAACTTTGGAAAGAAAATCGTCCCATTTTGGTACAAATGGGAATTTGAAGAAATGTAGACATAATTGGTGACCAAGGAGTAACCAAAGTTCAATAAATTAGTATAATAGTTCAAATAAAGCTTTGAACCCTTTTAGAATGGATTCTAAGCAATATATAGTCCTAACTATTGTTTTGAAACTTTGGGAAGAAAATCGTCCCGTTTTGGTACAAATTGGAATTTGAAGAAATGTACCAAAATTGGTGACCAAGGAGTAACCAAAGTTCAATATATTAGTATAATAGTCTAAATATAGCTTTGAACCCCTTTAGAATGGATTCTAAGCAATATATAGTCCTACCTATAGTTTTGAAACTTTGGGAAGAAAATCGTCCCGTTCTGGTACAAATTGGAATTTGAAGAAATGTACACAAATTTGGTGACCAAGGAGTAACCAAAGTTCAATATATTAGTATAATAGTGTAAATATAGCTTTGAACCCCTTTAGAATGGATTCTAACTAATATATTGTCCTAACTATAGTTTTGAAACTTTGCGATGAAAATTGTCCCGTTTGGGTACAAATGTGAATTTGAAGAAATGTAGACATAATTGGTGACCAAGGAGTAACCAAAGTTTAATATACTAGTATAATAGTCTAAATATAGCTTTAACCCCTTTAGAATGGATTCTACCCAATATATAGTCATAACTATAGTTTTGAAACTTTGGGAAGAAAATCGTCCCGTTTGGGTACAAATGTGAATTTGAAGAAATGTAGACATAATTGGTGACCAAGGAGTAACCAAAGTTCAATATACTAGTATAATAGTCTAAATATAGCTTTGAACCCCTTTAGAATGGATTCTACCCAATATATAGTCCTAACTATAGTTTCGAAACTTTGGGAAGAAAATCGTACCGTTTTGTTCCAAATGGGAATTTAAAGAAATGTAGACAAAATTTATGACCAAGGAGTAACCAAAGTTCAATATATTAGTATAATAGTCTAAATATAGCTTTGAACCCCTTTAGAATGGATTCTACCCAATATATAGTCCTAACTATTGTTTTGAAACTTTGGGAAGAAAATCGTCCCCTTTTGGTACAAATTGGAATTTGAAGAAATGTACCAAAATTGGTGACCAAGGAGTAACCAAAGTTCAATATACTAGTATAATAGTCTAAATATAGCTTTGAACCCCTTTAGAATGGATTCTAAGCAATATATAGTCCTAACTATAGTTTTGAAACTTTGGGAAGAAAATCGTCCTGTTTTGGTACAAATTGGAATTTGAAGAAATGTTGACATAATTGGTGACCAAGGAGTAACCAAAGTTCAATAAATTAGTATAATAGTCTAAATAAAGCTTTGAACCCCTTTAGAATGGATTCTAAGCAATATATAGTCCTAACTATTGTTTTGAAACTTTGGGAAGAAAATCGTCCCGTTTTGGTACAAATTGGAATTTGAAGAAATGTACCAAAATTGGTGACCAAGGAGTAACCAAAGTTCAATATATTAGTATAATAGTCTAAATATAGCTTTGAACCCCTTTAGAATGGATTCTACCCAATATATAGTCCTAACTATTGTTTTGAAACTTTGGGAAGAAAATCGTCCCCTTTTGGTACAAATTGGAATTTGAAGAAATGTACCAAAATTGGTGACCAAGGAGTAACCAAAGTTCAATATACTAGTATAATAGTCTAAATATAGCTTTGAACCCCTTTAGAATGGATTCTAAGCAATATATAGTCCTAACTATAGTTTTGAAACTTTGGGAAGAAAATCGTCCTGTTTTGGTACAAATTGGAATTTGAAGAAATGTAGACATAATTGGTGACCAAGGAGTAACCAAAGTTCAATAAATTAGTATAATAGTCTAAATAAAGCTTTGAACCCCTTTAGAATGGATTCTAAGCAATATATAGTCCTAACTATTGTTTTGAAACTTTGGGAAGAAAATCGTCCCGTTTTGGTACAAATTGGAATTTGAAGAAATGTACCAAAATTGGTGACCAAGGAGTAACCAAAGTTCAATATATTAGTATAATAGTCTAAATATAGCTTTGAACCCCTTTAGAATGGATTCTACCCAATATATAGTCCTAACTATTGTTTTGAAACTTTGGGAAGAAAATCGTCCCCTTTTGGTACAAATTGGAATTTGAAGAAATGTACCAAAATTGGTGACCAAGGAGTAACCAAAGTTCAATATATTAGTATAATAGTCTAAATATAGCTTTGAACCCCTTTAGAATGGATTCTACAAAATATATAGTCCTAACTATTGTTTTGAAACTTTGGGAAGAAAATCGTCCCCTTTTGGTACAAATTGGAATTTGAAGAAATGTACCAAAATTGGTGACCAAGGAGTAACCAAAGTTCAATATACTAGTATAATAGTCTAAATATAGCTTTGAACCCCTTTAGAATGGATTCTAAGCAATATATAGTCCTAACTATAGTTTTGAAACTTTGGGAAGAAAATCGTCCTGTTTTGGTACAAATTGGAATTTGAAGAAATGTAGACATAATTGGTGACCAAGGAGTAACCAAAGTTCAATAAATTAGTATAATAGTCTAAATAAAGCTTTGAACCCCTTTAGAATGGATTCTAAGCAATATATAGTCCTAACTATTGTTTTGAAACTTTGGGAAGAAAATCGTCCCGTTTTGGTACAAATTGGAATTTGAAGAAATGTACCAAAATTGGTGACCAAGGAGTAACCAAAGTTCAATATATTAGTATAATAGTCTAAATATAGCTTTGAACCCCTTTAGAATGGATTCTACCCAATATATAGTCCTAACTATTGTTTTGAAACTTTGGGAAGAAAATCGTCCCCTTTTGGTACAAATTGGAATTTGAAGAAATGTACCAAAATTGGTGACCAAGGAGTAACCAAAGTTCAATATATTAGTATAATAGTCTAAATATAGCTTTGAACCCCTTTAGAATGGATTCTACAAAATATATAGTCCTAACTATAGTTTTGAAACTTTGGAAAGAAAATCGTCCCATTTTGGTACAAATGGGAATTTGAAGAAATGTAGACATAATTGGTGACCAAGGAGTAACAAAACTTCAATATATTAGTATAATAGTCTAAATATAGCTCTGAACCCCTTTAGAATGGATTCTAAGCAATATATAGTCCTAACTATTGTTTTGAAGAAAATCGTACCGTTTTGGTACAAATGGGAATTTGAAGAAATGTACACAAAATTTGTGACCAAGGAGTAAAAAAAGTTAAATATATTAGTATAATAGTCTAAATATAGCTTTGAACCCTTTAGAATGGATTCTACCCAATATATAGTCCTAACTATAGTTTTGAAACTTTGGAAAGAAAATCGTCCCATTTTGGTACAAATGGGAATTTGAAGAAATGTAGACATAATTGGTGACCAAGGAGTAACCAAAGTTCAATAAATTAGTATAATAGTCTAAATAAAGCTTTGAACCCCTTTAGAATGGATTCTAAGCAATATATAGTCCTAACTATTGTTTTGAAACTTTGGGAAGAAAATCGTCCCGTTTTGGTACAAATTGGAATTTGAAGAAATGTACACAAAATTTGTGACCAAGGAGTAAAAAAAGTTAAATATATTAGTATAATAGTCTAAATATAGCTTTGAACCCCTTTAGAATGGATTCTACAAAATATATAGTCCTAACTATAGTTTTGAAACTTTGGAAAGAAAATCATCCCATTTTGGTACAAATGGGAATTTGAAGAAATGTAGACATAATTGGTGACCAAGGAGTAACAAAAGTTCAATATATTAGTATAATAGTCTAAATATAGCTTTGAACCCCTTTAGAATGGATTCTAAGCAATATATAGTCCTAACTATTGTTTTGAAACTTTGGGAAGAAAATCGTCCCGTTTTGGTACAAATTGGAATTTGAAGAAATGTACCAAAATTGGTGACCAAGGAGTAACAAAAGTTCAATATATTAGTATAATAGTCTAAATATAGCTTTGAACCCCTTTAGAATGGATTCTAAGCAATATATAGTCCTAACTATTGTTTTGAAGAAAATCGTACCGTTTTGGTACAAATGGGAATTTGAAGAAATGTACACAAAATTTGTGACCAAGGAGTAAAAAAAGTTAAATATATTAGTATAATAGTCTAAATATAGCTTTGAACCCCTTTAGAATGGATTCTACCCAATATATAGTCCTAACTATAGTTTTGAAACTTTGGAAAGAAAATCGTCCCATTTTGGTACAAATGGGAATTTGAAGAAATGTAGACATAATTGGTGACCAAGGAGTAACCAAAGTTCAATAAGTTAGTATAATAGTCTAAATAAAGCTTTGAACCCCTTTAGAATGGATTCTAAGCAATATATAGTCCTAACTATTGTTTTGAAACTTTGGGAAGAAAATCGTCCCGTTCTGGTACAAATTGGAATTTGAAGAAATGTACACAAATTTGGTGACCAAGGAGTAACCAAAGTTCAATATATTAGTATAATAGTGTAAATATAGCTTTGAACCCCTTTAGAATGGATTCTAACTAATATATTGTCCTAACTATAGTTTTGAAACTTTGCGAAGAAAATTGTCCCGTTTGGGTACAAATGTGAATTTGAAGAAATGTAGACATAATTGGTGACCAAGGAGTAACCAAAGTTTAATATACTAGTATAATAGTCTAAATATAGCTTTAACCCCTTTAGAATGGATTCTACCCAATATATAGTCCTAACTATAGTTTTGAAACTTTGGGAAGAAAATCGTCCCGTTTGGGTACAAATGTGAATTTGAAGAAATGTAGACATAATTGGTGACCAAGGAGTAACCAAAGTTCAATATACTAGTATAATAGTCTAAATATAGCTTTGAACCCCTTTAGAATGGATTCTACCCAATATATAGTCCTAACTATAGTTTCGAAACTTTGGAAAGAAAATCGTCCCATTTTGGTACAAATGGGAATTTGAAGAAATGTAGACATAATTGGTGACCAAGGAGTAACCAAAGTTCAATAAATTAGTATAATAGTCTAAATAAAGCTTTGAACCCCTTTAGAATGGATTCTAAGCAATATATAGTCCTAACTATTGTTTTGAAACTTTGGGAAGAAAATCGTCCCGTTTTAATACAAATTGGAATTTGAAGAAATGTACACAAAATTTGTGACCAAGGAGTAAAAAAAGTTAAATATATTAGTATAATAGTCTAAATATAGCTTTGAACCCCTTTAGAATGGATTCTACCCAATATATAGTCCTAACTATAGTTTTGAAACTTTGGAAAGAAAATCGTCCCATTTTGGTACAAATGGGAATTTGAAGAAATGTAGATATAATTGGTGACCAAGGAGTAACCAAAGTTCAATAAATTAGTATAATAGTCTAAATAAAGCTTTGAACCCCTTTAGAATGGATTCTAAGCAATATATAGTCCTAACTATTGTTTTGAAACTTTGGGAAGAAAATCGTCCCGTTTTGGTACAAATTGGAATTTGAAGAAATGTACCAAAATTGGTGACCAAGGAGTAACCAAAGTTCAATATACTAGTATAATAGTCTAAATATAGCTTTGAACCCCTTTAGAATGGATTCTAAGCAATATATAGTCCTAACTATTGTTTTGAAACTTTGGGAAGAAAATCGTCCCGTTTTGGTACAAATTGGAATTTGAAGAAATGTACCAAAATTGGTGACCAAGGAGTAACCAAAGTTCAATATATTAGTATAATAGTCTAAATATAGCTTTGAACCCCTTTAGAATGGATTCTACCCAATATATAGTCCTAACTATAGTTTTGAAACTTTGGAAAGAAAATCGTCCCATTTTGGTACAAATGGGAATTTGAAGAAATATAGACATAATTGGTGACCAAGGAGTAACAAAAGTTCAATATATTAGTATAATAGTCTAAATATAGCTTTGAACCCCTTTAGAATGGATTCTAAGCAATATATAGTCCTAACTATTGTTTTGAAGAAAATCGTACCGTTTTGGTACAAATGAGAATTTGAAGAAATGTACACAAAATTTGTGACCAAGGAGTAAAAAAAGTTAAATATATTAGTATAATAGTCTAATTATAGCTTTGAACCCCTTTAGAATGGATTCTAAGCAATATATAGTCCTAACTATTGTTTTGAAACTTTAGGAAGCGTTTTGGTACAAATGGGAATTTGAAGAAATGTACAAAAAATTTTAGACCAAGGAATAACCAAAGCTCAATATATTAGTATAATAGTCTAAATATAGCTTTGAACCCCTTTAGAATGGATTCTAAGCAATATATAGTCCTACCTATAGTTTTGAAACTTTGGGAAGAAAATCGTCCCGTTCTGGTACAAATTGGAATTTGAAGAAATGTACACAAATTTGGTGACCAAGGAGTAACCAAAGTTCAATATATTAGTTTAATAGTGTAAATATAGCTTTGAACCCCTTTAGAATGGATTCTAACTAATATATTGTCCTAACTATAGTTTTGAAACTTTGCGAAGAAAATTGTCCCGTTTGGGTACAAATGTGAATTTGAAGAAATGTAGACATAATTGGTGACCAAGGAGTAACCAAAGTTTAATATACTAGTATAATAGTCTAAATATAGCTTTAACCCCTTTAGAATGGATTCTACCCAATATATAGTCCTAACTATAGTTTTGAAACTTTGGGAAGAAAATCGTCCCGTTTGGGTACAAATGTGAATTTGAAGAAATGTAGACATAATTGGTGACCAAGGAGTAACCAAAGTTCAATATACTAGTATAATAGTCTAAATATAGCTTTGAACCCCTTTAGAATGGATTCTACCCAATATATAGTCCTAACTATAGTTTCGAAACTTTGGAAAGAAAATCGTCCCATTTTGGTACAAATGGGAATTTGAAGAAATGTAGACATAATTGGTGACCAAGGAGTAACCAAAGTTCAATAAATTAGTATAATAGTCTAAATAAAGCTTTGAACCCCTTTAGAATGGATTCTAAGCAATATATAGTCCTAACTATTGTTTTGAAACTTTGGGAAGAAAATCGTCCCGTTTTAATACAAATTGGAATTTGAAGAAATGTACACAAAATTTGTGACCAAGGAGTAAAAAAAGTTAAATATATTAGTATAATAGTCTAAATATAGCTTTGAACCCCTTTAGAATGGATTCTACCCAATATATAGTCCTAACTATAGTTTTGAAACTTTGGAAAGAAAATCGTCCCATTTTGGTACAAATGGGAATTTGAAGAAATGTAGATATAATTGGTGACCAAGGAGTAACCAAAGTTCAATAAATTAGTATAATAGTCTAAATAAAGCTTTGAACCCCTTTAGAATGGATTCTAAGCAATATATAGTCCTAACTATTGTTTTGAAACTTTGGGAAGAAAATCGTCCCGTTTTGGTACAAATTGGAATTTGAAGAAATGTACAAAAATTGGTGACCAAGGAGTAACCAAAGTTCAATATACTAGTATAATAGTCTAAATATAGCTTTGAACCCCTTTAGAATGGATTCTAAGCAATATATAGTCCTAACTATTGTTTTGAAACTTTGGGAAGAAAATCGTCCCCTTTTGGTACAAATTGGAATTTGAAGAAATGTACTAAAATTGGTGACCAAGGAGTAACCAAAGTTCAATATATTAGTATAATAGTCTAAATATAGCTTTGAACCCCTTTAGAATGGATTCTACAAAATATATAGTCCTAACTATAGTTTTGAAACATTGGAAAGAAAATCGTACCATTTTGGTACAAATGGGAATTTGAAGAAATGTAGACATAATTGGTGACCAAGGAGTAACAAAAGTTCAATATATTAGTATAATAGTCTAAATATAGCTTTGAACCCCTTTAGAATGGATTCTAAGCAATATATAGTCCTAACTATTGTTTTGAAGAAAATCGTACCGTTTTGGTACAAATGGGAATTTGAAGAAATGTACACAAAATTTGTGACCAAAGAGTAAAAAAAGTTAAATATATTAGTATAATAGTCTAAATATAGCTTTGAACCCCTTTAGAATGGATTCTACCCAATATATAGTCCTAACTATAATTTTGAAACTTTGGAAAGAAAATCGTCCCATTTTGGTACAAATGGGAATTTGAAGAAATGTAGACGTAATTGGTGACCAAGGAGTAACAAAAGTTCAATATATTAGTATAATAGTCTAAATATAGCTTTGAACCCCTTTAGAATGGATTCTACCCAATATATAGTCCTAACTATAGTTTTGAAACTTTGGAAAGAAAATCGTCCCATTTTGGTACAAATGGGAATTTGAAGAAATGTAGACGTAATTGGTGACCAAGGAGTAACAAAAGTTCAATATATTAGTATAATAGTCTAAATATAGCTTTGAACCCCTTTAGAATGGATTCTAAGCAATATATAGTCCTAACTATTGTTTTGAAACTTTGGGAAGAAAATCGTCCCGTTTTGGTACAAATTGGAATTTGAAGAAATGTACCAAAATTGGTGACCAAGGAGTAACCAAAGTTCAATATATTAGTATAATAGTCTAAATATAGCTTTGAACCCCTTTAGAATGGATTCTACCCAATATATAGTCCTAACTATAGTTTTGAAACTTTGGAAAGAAAATCGTCCCATTTTGGTACAAATGGGAATTTGAAGAAATGTAGACGTAATTGGTGACCAAGGAGTAACAAAAGTTCAATATATTAGTATAATAGTCTAAATATAGCTTTGAACCCCTTTAGAATGGATTCTAAGCAATATATAGTCCTAACTATTGTTTTGAAACTTTGGGAAGAAAATCGTCCCGTTTTGGTACAAATTGGAATTTGAAGAAATGTACCAAAATTGGTGACCAAGGAGTAACCAAAGTTCAATATATTAGTATAATAGTCTAAATATAGCTTTGAACCCCTTTAGAATGGATTCTACCCAATATATAGTCCTAACTATAGTTTTGAAACTTTAGAAAGAAAATCGTCCCATTTTGGTACAAATGGGAATTTGAAGAAATATAGACATAATTGGTGACCAAGGAGTAACAAAAGTTCAATATATTAGTATAATAGTCTAAATATAGCTTTGAACCCCTTTAGAATGGATTCTATGCAATATATAGTCCTAACTATTGTTTTGAAGAAAATCGTACCGTTTTGGTACAAATGAGAATTTGAAGAAATGTACACAAAATTTGTGACCAAGGAGTAAAAAAAGTTAAATATATTAGTATAATAGTCTAATTATAGCTTTGAACCCCTTTAGAATGGATTCTAAGCAATATATAGTCCTAACTATTGTTTTGAAACTTTAGGAAGCGTTTTGGTACAAATGGGAATTTGAAGAAATGTACAAAAAATTTTAGACCAAGGAATAACCAAAGTTCAATATATTAGTATAATAGTCTAAATATAGCTTTGAACCCCTTTAGAATGGATTCTAAGCAATATATAGTCCTACCTATAGTTTTGAAACTTTGGGAAGAAAATCGTCCCGTTCTGGTACAAATTGGAATTTGAAGAAATGTACACAAATTTGGTGACCAAGGAGTAACCAAAGTTCAATATATTAGTTTAATAGTGTAAATATAGCTTTGAACCCCTTTAGAATGGATTCTAACTAATATATTGTCCTAACTATAGTTTTGAAACTTTGCGAAGAAAATTGTCCCGTTTGGGTACAAATGTGAATTTGAAGAAATGTAGACATAATTGGTGACCAAGGAGTAACCAAAGTTTAATATACTAGTATAATAGTCTAAATATAGCTTTAACCCCTTTAGAATGGATTCTACCCAATATATAGTCCTAACTATAGTTTTGAAACTTTGGGAAGAAAATCGTCCCGTTTGGGTACAAATGTGAATTTGAAGAAATGTAGACATAATTGGTGACCAAGGAGTAACCAAAGTTCAATATACTAGTATAATAGTCTAAATATAGCTTTGAACCCCTTTAGAATGGATTCTACCCAATATATAGTCCTAACTATAGTTTCGAAACTTTGGGAAGAAAATCGTACCGTTTTGTTCCAAATGGGAATTTAAAGAAATGTAGACAAAATTTATGACCAACGAGTAACCAAAGTTCAATATATTAGTATAATAGTCTAAATATAGCTTTGAACCCCTTTAGAATGGATTCTACCCAATATATAGTCCTAACTATAGTTTCGAAACTTTGGGAAGAAAATCGTACCGTTTTGTTACAAATGGGAATTTGAAGAAATGTAGACAAAATTAATGACCAAGGAGTAACCAAAGTTCAATATAGTAGTATAATAGTCTAAATATAGCTTTGAACCCTTTTAGAATGGATTCTAACTAATATATTGTCCTAACTCTAGTTTTGAAACTTTGCGAAGAAAATTGTCCCGTTTGGGTACAAATGTGAATTTGAAGAAATGTAGACATAATTGGTGACCAAGGAGTAACCAAAGTTTAATATACTAGTATAATAGTCTAAATATAGCTTTAACCCCTTTAGAATGGATTCTACCCAATATATAGTCCTAACTATAGTTTTGAAACTTTGGGAAGAAAATCGTCCCGTTTGGGTACAAATGTGAATTTGAAGAAATGTAGACATAATTGGTGACCAAGGAGTAACCAAAGTTCAATATACTAGTATAATAGTTTAAATATAGCTTTGAACCCCTTTAGAATGGATTCTACCCAATATATAGTCCTAACTATAGTTTCGAAACTTTGGGAAGAAAATCGTACCGTTTTGTTACAAATGGGAATTTGAAGAAATGTAGACAAAATTAATGACCAAGGAGTAACCAAAGTTCAATATAGTAGTATAATAGTCTAAATATAGCTTTGAACCCCTTTAGAATGGATTCTAACTAATATATTGTCCTAACTATAGTTTTGAAACTTTGGGAAGAAAATCGTCCCGTTTGGGTACAAATGTGAATTTGAAGAAATGTAGACATAATTGGTGACCAAGGAGTAACCAAAGTTCAATATACTAGTATAATAGTCTAAATATAGCTTTGAACCCCTTTAGAATGGATTCTACCCAATATATAGTCCTAACTATAGTTTTGAAACTTTGGGAAGAAAATCGTCGCGTTTGGGTACAAATGTGAATTTGAAGAAATGTAGACATAATTTGTGACCAAGGAGTAACCAAAGTTCAATATACTAGTATAATAGTCTAAATATAGCTTTGAACCCCTTTAGAATGGATTCTACCCAATATATAGTCCTAACTATAGTTTTGAAACTTTGGGAAGCGATTTGGTACAAATGGGAATTTGAAGAAATGTAGACAAAATTGGTGACCAAGGAGAACCAAAGTTCAATATATTAGTATAATAGTCTAAATATAGCTTTGAACCCCTTTAGAATGGATTCTAAGCAATATATAGTCCTAACTATAGTTTTGAAACTTTGGGAAGAAAATCATCCCATTTTGGTACAAATTGGAATTTGAAGAAATGTACACAAAATTGGTGACCAAGGAGTAACCAAAGTTCAAAATATTAGTATAATAGTCTAAATATAGCTTTGAACCCCTTTAGAATGGATTCTAAGCAATATATAGTCCTAACTATAGTTTTGAAACTTTGGGAAGAAAATCGTCCCGTTTTGGTACAAATTGGAATTTGAAGAAATGTACACAAAATTGGTGACCAAGGTGTAACCAAAGTTCAATATATTAGTATAATAGTTTAAATATAGCTTTGAACCCCTTTAGAATGGATTCTAAGCAATATATAGTCCTAACTATTGTTTTGAAACTTTGGGAAGAAAATCGTCCCGTTTTGGTACAAATTGGAATTTGAAGAAATGTACACATAATTGGTGACCAAGGAGTAACCAAAGTTCAATATATTAGTATAATAGTTTAAATATAGCTTTGAACCCCTTTAGAATGGATTCTAAGCAATATATAGTCCTAACTATTGTTTTGAAGAAAATCGTATCGTTTTGGTACAAATGGGAATTTGAAGAAATGTACACAAAATTTGTGACCAAGGAGTAAAAAAAGTTAAATATATTAGTATAATAGTCTAAATATAGCTTTGAACCCCTTTAGAATGGATTCTACCCAATATATAGTCCTAACTATAGTTTTGAAACTTTGGAAAGAAAATCGTCCCATTTTGGTACAAATGGGAATTTGAAGAAATGTAGACATACTTGGTGACCAAGGAGTAACCAAAGTTCAATAAATTAGTATAATAGTCTAAATAAAGCTTTGAACCCCTTTAGAATGGATTCAAAGCAATATATAGTCCTAACTATTGTTTTGAAACTTTGGGAAGAAAATCGTCCCGTTTTGGTACAAATTGGAATTTGAAGAAATGTACCAAAATTGGTGACCAAGGAGTAACCAAAGTTCAATATATTAGTATAACAGTCTAAATATAGCTTTGAACCCCTTTAGAATGGATTCTACCCAATATATAGTCCTAACTATAGTTTTGAAACTTTGGAAAGAAAATCGTCCCATTTTGGTACAAATGGGAATTTGAAGAAATGTAGACATAATTGGTGACCCAAGAGTAACAAAAGTTCAATATATTAGTATAATAGTCTAAATATAGCTTTGAACCCCTTTAGAATGGATTCTAAGCAATATATAGTCCTAACTATTGTTTTGAAGAAAATCGTACCGTTTTGGTACAAATGGGAATTTGAAGAAATGTACACAAAATTTGTGACCAAGGAGTAAAAAAAGTTAAATATATTAGTATAATAGTCTAATTATAGCTTTGAACCCCTTTAGAATGGATTCTAAGCAATATATAGTCCTAACTATTGTTTTGAAACTTTAGGAAGCGTTTTGGTACAAATGGGAATTTGAAGAAATGTACACAAAATTTTAGACCAAGGAATAACCAAAGTTCAATATATTAGTATAATAGTCTAAATATAGCTTTGAACCCCTTTAGAATGGATTCTAAGCAATATATAGTCCTACCTATAGTTTTGAAACTTTGGGAAGAAAATCGTCCCGTTCTGGTACAAATTGGAATTTGAAGAAATGTACACAAATTTGGTGACCAAGGAGTAACCAAAGTTCAATATATTAGTATAATAGTGTAAATATAGCTTTGAACCCCTTTAGAATGGATTCTAACTAATATATTGTCCTAACTATAGTTTTGAAACTTTGCGAAGAAAATTGTCCCGTTTGGGTACAAATGTGAATTTGAAGAAATGTAGACATAATTGGTGACCAAGGAGTAACCAAAGTTCAATATACTAGTATAATAGTCTAAATATAGCTTTGAACCCCTTTAGAATGGATTCTACCCAATATATAGTCCTAACTATAGTTTCGAAACTTTGGGAAGAAAATCGTACCGTTTTGGTACAAATTGGAATTTGAAGAAATGTACCAAAATTGGTGACCAAGGAGTAACCAAAGTTCAATATATTAGTATAATAGTCTAAATATAGCTTTGAACCCCTTTAGAATGGATTCTACCCAATATATAGTCCTAACTATAGTTTTGAAACTTTGGAAAGAAAATCGTCCCATTTTGGTACAAATGGGAATTTGTAGAAATGTAGACGTAATTGGTGACCAAGGAGTAACCAAAGTTCAATATATTAGTATAATAGTCTAAATATAGCTTTGAACCCCTTTAGAAAGGATTCTAAGCAATATATAGCCCTAACTATTGTTTTGAAACTTTGGGAAGAAAATCGTCCCGTTTTGGTACAAATTGGAATTTGAAGAAATGTACCAAAATTGGTGACCAAGGAGTAACCAAAGTTCAATATATTAGTATAATAGTTTAAATATAGCTTTGAACCCCTTTAGAATGGATTCTAAGCAATATATAGTCCTAACTATTGTTTTGAAGAAAATCGTACCGTTTTGGTACAAATGGGAATTTGAAGAAATGTACACAAAATTTGTGACCAAGGAGTAAAAAAAGTTAAATATATTAGTATAATAGTCTAAATATAGCTTTGAACCCCTTTAGAATGGATTCTACCCAATATATAGTCCTAACTATAGTTTTGAAACTTTGGAAAGAAAATCGTCCCATTTTGGTACAAATGGGAATTTGAAGAAATGTAGACATAATTGGTGACCAAGGAGTAACCAAAGTTCAATAAATTAGTATAATAGTCTTAATAAAGCTTTGAACCCCTTTAGAATGGATTCAAAGCAATATATAGTCCTAACTATTGTTTTGAAACTTTGGGAAGAAAATCGTCCCGTTTTGGTACAAATTGGAATTTGAAGAAATGTACCAAAATTGGTGACCAAGGAGTAACCAAAGTTCAATATATTAGTATAACAGTCTAAATATAGCTTTGAACCCCTTTAGAATGGATTCTACCCAATATATAGTCCTAACTATAGTTTTGAAACTTTGGAAAGAAAATCGTCCCATTTTGGTACAAATGGGAATTTGAAGAAATGTAGACATAATTGGTGACCAAAGAGTAACAAAAGTTCAATATATTAGTATAATAGTCTAAATATAGCTTTGAACCCCTTTAGAATGGATTCTAAGCAATATATAGTCCTAACTATTGTTTTGAAGAAAATCGTACCGTTTTGGTACAAATGGGAATTTGAAGAAATGTACACAAAATTTGTGACCAAGGAGTAAAAAAAGTTAAATATATTAGTATAATAGTCTAATTATAGCTTTGAATCCCTTTAGAATGGATTCTAAGCAATATATAGTCCTAACTATTGTTTTGAAACTTTAGGAAGCGTTTTGGTACAAATGGGAATTTGAAGAAATGTACACAAAATTTTAGACCAAGGAATAACCAAAGTTCAATATATTAGTATAATAGTCTAAATATAGCTTTGAACCCCTTTAGAATGGATTCTAAGCAATATATAGTCCTACCTATAGTTTTGAAACTTTGGGAAGAAAATCGTCCCGTTCTGGTACAAATTGGAATTTGAAGAAATGTACACAAATTTGGTGACCAAGGAGTAACCAAAGTTCAATATATTAGTATAATAGTGTAAATATAGCTTTGAACCCCTTTAGAATGGATTCTAACTAATATATTGTCCTAACTATAGTTTTGAAACTTTGCGAAGAAAATTGTCCCGTTTGGGTACAAATGTGAATTTGAAGAAATGTAGACATAATTGGTGACCAAGGAGTAACCAAAGTTCAATATACTAGTATAATAGTCTAAATATAGCTTTAACCCCTTTAGAATGGATTCTACCCAATATATAGTCCTAACTATAGTTTTAAAACTTTGGGAAGAAAATCTTCCCGTTTGGGTACAAATGTGAATTTGAAGAAATGTAGACATAATTGGTGACCAAGGAGTAACCAAAGTTCAATATACTAGTATAATAGTCTAAATATAGCTTTGAACCCCTTTAGAATGGATTCTACCCAATATATAGTCCTAACTATAGTTTCGAAACTTTGGGAAGAAAATCGTACCGTTTTGGTACAAATTGGAATTTGAAGAAATGTACCAAAATTGGTGACCAAGGAGTAACCAAAGTTCAATATATTAGTATAATAGTCTAAATATAGCTTTGAACCCCTTTAGAATGGATTCTACCCAATATATAGTCCTAACTATAGTTTTGAAACTTTGGAAAGAAAATCGTCCCATTTTGGTACAAATGGGAATTTGTAGAAATGTAGACGTAATTGGTGACCAAGGAGTAACAAAAGTTCAATATATTAGTATAATAGTCTAAATATAGCTTTGAACCCCTTTAGAATGGATTCTAAGCAATATATAGTCCTAACTATTGTTTTGAAGAAAATCGTACCGTTTTGGTACAAATGGGAATTTGAAGAAATGTACACAAAATTTGTGACCAAGGAGTAAAAAAAGTTAAATATATTAGTATAATAGTCTAATTATAGCTTTGAACCCCTTTAGAATGGATTCTAAGCAATATATAGTCCTAACTATTGTTTTGAAACTTTAGGAAGCGTTTTGGTACAAATGGGAATTTGAAGAAATGTACAAAAAATTTTAGACCAAGGAATAACAAAAGTTCAATATATTAGTATAATAGTCTAAATATAGCTTTGAACCCCTTTAGAATGGATTCTAAGCAATATATAGTCCTACCTATAGTTTTGAAACTTTGGGAAGAAAATCGTCCCGTTCTGGTACAAATTGGAATTTGAAGAAATGTACACAAATTTGGTGACCAAGGAGTAACCAAAGTTCAATATATTAGTATAATAGTGTAAATATAGCTTTGAACCCCTTTAGAATGGATTCTAACTAATATATTGTCCTAACTATAGTTTTGAAACTTTGCGAAGAAAATTGTCCCGTTTGGGTACAAATGTGAATTTGAAGAAATGTAGACATAATTGGTGACCAAGGAGTAACCAAAGTTTAATATACTAGTATAATAGTCTAAATATAGCTTTAACCCCTTTAGAATGGATTCTACCCAATATATAGTCCTAACTATAGTTTTGAAACTTTGGGAAGAAAATCGTCCCGTTTGGGTACAAATGTGAATTTGAATAAATGTAGACATAATTGGTGACCAAGGAGTAACCAAAGTTCAATATACTAGTATAATAGTCTAAATATAGCTTTGAACCCCTTTAGAATGGATTCTACCCAATATATAGTCCTAACTATAGTTTCGAAACTTTGGGAAGAAAATCGTACCGTTTTGTTCCAAATGGGAATTTAAAGAAATGTAGACAAAATTTATGACCAAGGAGTAACCAAAGTTCAATATATTAGTATAATAGTCTAAATATAGCTTTGAACCCCTTTAGAATGGATTCTACCCAATATATAGTCCTAACTATAGTTTCGAAACTTTGGGAAGAAAATCGTACCGTTTTGTTACAAATGGGAATTTAAAGAAATGTAGACAAAATTTATGACCAAGGAGTAACCAAAGTTCAATATATTAGTATAATAGTCTAAATATAGCTTTAACCCCTTTAGAATGGATTCTACCCAATATATAGTCCTAACTATAGTTTTGAAACTTTGGGAAGAAAATTGTCCCGTTTGGGTACAAATGTGAATTTGAAGAAATGTAGACATAATTGGTGACCAAGGAGTAACCAAAGTTCAATATACTAGTATAATAGTCTAAATATAGCTTTAACCCCTTTAGAATGGATTCTACCCAATATATAGTCCTAACTATAGTTTTGAAACTTTGGGAAGAAAATCGTCCCGTTTTGGTACAAATTGGAATTTGAAGAAATGTACACATAATTGGTGACCAAGGAGTAACCAAAGTTCAATATATTAGTATAATAGTTTAAATATAGCTTTGAACCCCTTTAGAATGGATTCGAAGCAATATATAGTCCTAACTATTGTTTTGAAGAAAATCGTACCGTTTTGGTACAAATGGGAATTTGAAGAAATGTACACAAAATTTGTGACCAAGGAGTAAAAAAAGTTAAATATATTAGTATAATAGTCTAAATATAGCTTTGAACCCCTTTAGAATGGATTCTACCCAATATATAGTCCTAACTATAGTTTTGAAACTTTGGAAAGAAAATTGTCCCATTTTGGTACAAATGGGAATTTGAAGAAATGTACACAAAATTGGTGACCAAGGAGTAACCAAAGTTCAATATATTAGTATAATAGTTTAAATATAGCTTTGAACCCCTTTAGAATGGATTCTAACGAATATATAGTCCTAACTATAGTTTTGAAACTATGGGAAGAAAATCGTTCCGTTTTGGTACAAATGGGAATTTGAAGAAATGTAGACAAAATTGGTGACCAAGGAGTAATCAAAGTTCAACATATTAGTATAATAGTTTAAATATAGCTTTGAACCCCTTTAGAATGGATTCTAACCAATATATAGTCCTAACTATAGTTTTGAAACTATGGGAAGAAAATCGTTCCGTTTTGGTACAAATGGGAATTTGAAGAAATGTAGACAAAATTGGTGACCAAGGAGTAATCAAAGTTCAATATATTAGTATAATAGTCTAAATATAGCTTTGAACCCGTTTTGAATGGATTCTAAGCAATATATAGTCCTAACTATTATTTTGAAACTTTGGGAAGAAAATCGTCCCGTTTTGGTACAAATTGGAATTTGAAGAAATGTACCAAAATTGGTGACCAAGGAGTAACCAAAGTTCAATATATTAGTATAATAGTCTAAATATAGCTTTGAACCCCTTTAGAATGGATTCTAAGCAATATATAGCCCTAACTATTGTTTTGAAACTTTGGGAAGAAAATCGTCCCGTTTTGGTACAAATTGGAATTTGAAGAAATGTACCAAAATTGGTGACCAAGGAGTAACCAAAGTTCAATATATTAGTATAACAGTCTAAATATAGCTTTGAACCCCTTTAGAATGGATTCTACCCAATATATAGTCCTAACTATAGTTTTGAAACTTTGGAAAGAAAATCGTCCCATTTTGGTACAAATGGGAATTTGAAGAAATGTAGACATAATTGGTGACCAAAGAGTAACAAAAGTTCAATATATTAGTATAATAGTCTAAATATAGCTTTGAACCCCTTTAGAATGGATTCTAAGCAATATATAGTCCTAACTATTGTTTTGAAGAAAATCGTACCGTTTTGGTACAAATGGGAATTTGAAGAAATGTACACAAAATTTGTGACCAAGGAGTAAAAAAAGTTAAATATATTAGTATAATAGTCTAATTATAGCTTTGAACCCCTTTAGAATGGATTCTAAGCAATATATAGTCCTAACTATTGTTTTGAAACTTTAGGAAGCGTTTTGGTACAAATGGGAATTTGAAGAAATGTACACAAAATTTTAGACCAAGGAATAACCAAAGTTCAATATATTAGTATAATAGTCTAAATATAGCTTTGAACCCCTTTAGAATGGATTCTAAGCAATATATAGTCCTACCTATAGTTTTGAAACTTTGGGAAGAAAATCGTCCCGTTCTGGTACAAATTGGAATTTGAAGAAATGTACACAAATTTGGTGACCAAGGAGTAACCAAAGTTCAATATATTAGTATAATAGTGTAAATATAGCTTTGAACCCCTTTAGAATGGATTCTAACTAATATATTGTCCTAACTATAGTTTTGAAACTTTGCGAAGAAAATTGTCCCGTTTGGGTACAAATGTGAATTTGAAGAAATGTAGACATAATTGGTGAGCAAGGAGTAACCAAAGTTCAATATACTAGTATAATAGTCTAAATATAGCTTTAACCCCTTTAGAATGGATTCTACCCAATATATAGTCCTAACTATAGTTTTGAAACTTTGGGAAGAAAATCTTCCCGTTTGGGTACAAATGTGAATTTGAAGAAATGTAGACATAATTGGTGACCAAGGAGTAACCAAAGTTCAATATACTAGTATAATAGTCTAAATATAGCTTTGAACCCCTTTAGAATGGATTCTACCCAATATATAGTCCTAACTATAGTTTCGAAACTTTGGGAAGAAAATCGTACCGTTTTGGTACAAATTGGAATTTGAAGAAATGTACCAAAATTGGTGACCAAGGAGTAACCAAAGTTCAATATATTAGTATAATAGTCTAAATATAGCTTTGAACCCCTTTAGAATGGATTCTACCCAATATATAGTCCTAACTATAGTTTTGAAACTTTGGAAAGAAAATCGTCCCATTTTGGTACAAATGGGAATTTGTAGAAATGTAGACGTAATTGGTGACCAAGGAGTAACCAAAGTTCAATATATTAGTATAATAGTCTAAATATAGCTTTGAACCCCTTTAGAATGGATTCTAAGCAATATATAGCCCTAACTATTGTTTTGAAACTTTGGGAAGAAAATCGTCCCGTTTTGGTACAAATTGGAATTTGAAGAAATGTACCAAAATTGGTGACCAAGGAGTAACCAAAGTTCAATATATTAGTATAATAGTTTAAATATAGCTTTGAACCCCTTTAGAATGGATTCTAAGCAATATATAGTCCTAACTATTGTTTTGAAGAAAATCGTACCGTTTTGGTACAAATGGGAATTTGAAGAAATGTACACAAAATTTGTGACCAAGGAGTAAAAAAAGTTAAATATATTAGTATAATAGTCTAAATATAGCTTTGAACCCCTTTAGAATGGATTCTACCCAATATATAGTCCTAACTATAGTTTTGAAACTTTGGAAAGAAAATCGTCCCATTTTGGTACAAATGGGAATTTGAAGAAATGTAGACATAATTGGTGACCAAGGAGTAACCAAAGTTCAATAAATTAGTATAATAGTCTAAATAAAGCTTTGAACCCCTTTAGAATGGATTCAAAGCAATATATAGTCCTAACTATTGTTTTGAAACTTTGGGAAGAAAATCGTCCCGTTTTGGTACAAATTGGAATTTGAAGAAATGTACCAAAATTGGTGACCAAGGAGTAACCAAAGTTCAATATATTAGTATAACAGTCTAAATATAGCTTTGAACCCCTTTAGAATGGATTCTACCCAATATATAGTCCTAACTATAGTTTTGAAACTTTGGAAAGAAAATCGTCCCATTTTGGTACAAATGGGAATTTGAAGAAATGTAGACATAATTGGTGACCAAAGAGTAACAAAAGTTCAATATATTAGTATAATAGTCTAAATATAGCTTTGAACCCCTTTAGAATGGATTCTAAGCAATATATAGTCCTAACTATTGTTTTGAAGAAAATCGTACCGTTTTGGTACAAATGGGAATTTGAAGAAATGTACACAAAATTTGTGACCAAGGAGTAAAAAAAGTTAAATATATTAGTATAATAGTCTAATTATAGCTTTGAACCCCTTTAGAATGGATTCTAAGCAATATATAGTCCTAACTATTGTTTTGAAACTTTAGGAAGCGTTTTGGTACAAATGGGAATTTGAAGAAATGTACACAAAATTTTAGACCAAGGAATAACCAAAGTTCAATATATTAGTATAATAGTCTAAATATAGCTTTGAACCCCTTTAGAATGGATTCTAAGCAATATATAGTCCTACCTATAGTTTTGAAACTTTGGGAAGAAAATCGTCCCGTTCTGGTACAAATTGGAATTTGAAGAAATGTACACAAATTTGGTGACCAAGGAGTAACCAAAGTTCAATATATTAGTATAATAGTGTAAATATAGCTTTGAACCCCTTTAGAATGGATTCTAACTAATATATTGTCCTAACTATAGTTTTGAAACTTTGCGAAGAAAATTGTCCCGTTTGGGTACAAATGTGAATTTGAAGAAATGAAGACATAATTGGTGACCAAGGAGTAACCAAAGTTCAATATACTAGTATAATAGTCTAAATATAGCTTTAACCCCTTTAGAATGGATTCTACCCAATATATAGTCCTAACTATAGTTTTGAAACTTTGGGAAGAAAATCTTCCCGTTTGGGTACAAATGTGAATTTGAAGAAATGTAGACATAATTGGTGACCAAGGAGTAACCAAAGTTCAATATACTAGTATAATAGTCTAAATATAGCTTTGAACCCCTTTAGAATGGATTCTACCCAATATATAGTCCTAACTATAGTTTCGAAACTTTGGGAAGAAAATCGTACCGTTTTGGTACAAATTGGAATTTGAAGAAATGTACCAAAATTGGTGACCAAGGAGTAACCAAAGTTCAATATATTAGTATAATAGTCTAAATATAGCTTTGAACCCCTTTAGAATGGATTCTACCCAATATATAGTCCTAACTATAGTTTTGAAACTTTGGAAAGAAAATCGTCCCATTTTGGTACAAATGGGAATTTGTAGAAATGTAGACGTAATTGGTGACCAAGGAGTAACAAAAGTTCAATATATTAGTATAATAGTCTAAATATAGCTTTGAACCCCTTTAGAATGGATTCTAAGCAATATATAGCCCTAACTATTGTTTTGAAACTTTGGGAAGAAAATCGTCCCGTTTTGGTACAAATTGGAATTTGAAGAAATGTACCAAAATTGGTGACCAAGGAGTAACCAAAGTTCAATATATTAGTATAATAGTCTAAATATAGCTTTGAACCCCTTTAGAATGGATTCTACCCAATATATAGTCCTAACTATAGTTTTGAAACTTTGGAAAGAAAATCGTCCCATTTTGGTACAAATGGGAATTTGAAGAAATATAGACATAATTGGTGACCAAGGAGTAACAAAAGTTCAATATATTAGTATAATAGTCTAAATATAGCTTTGAACCCCTTTAGAATGGATTCTAAGCAATATATAGTCCTAACTATTGTTTTGAAGAAAATCGTACCGTTTTGGTACAAATGGGAATTTGAAGAAATGTACACAAAATTTGTGACCAAGGAGTAAAAAAAGTTAAATATATTAGTATAATAGTCTAATTATAGCTTTGAACCCCTTTAGAATGGATTCTAAGCAATATATAGTCCTAACTATTGTTTTGAAACTTTAGGAAGCGTTTTGGTACAATTGGGAATTTGAAGAAATGTACAAAAAATTTTAGACCAAGGAATAACCAAAGTTCAATATATTAGTATAATAGTCTAAATATAGCTTTGAACCCCTTTAGAATGGATTCTAAGCAATATATAGTCCTACCTATAGTTTTGAAACTTTGGGAAGAAAATCGTCCCGTTCTGGTACAAATTGGAATTTGAAGAAATGTACACAAATTTGGTGACCAAGGAGTAACCAAAGTTCAATATATTAGTATAATAGTGTAAATATAGCTTTGAACCCCTTTAGAATGGATTCTAACTAATATATTGTCCTAACTATAGTTTTGAAACTTTGCGAAGAAAATTGTCCCGTTTGGGTACAAATGTGAATTTGAAGAAATGTAGACATAATTGGTGACCAAGGAGTAACCAAAGTTTAATATACTAGTATAATAGTCTAAATATAGCTTTAACCCCTTTAGAATGGATTCTACCCAATATATAGTCCTAACTATAGTTTTGAAACTTTGGGAAGAAAATCGTCCCGTTTGGGTACAAATGTGAATTTGAAGAAATGTAGACATAATTGGTGACCAAGGAGTAACCAAAGTTCAATATACTAGTATAATAGTCTAAATATAGCTTTGAACCCCTTTAGAATGGATTCTACCCAATATATAGTCCTAACTATAGTTTCGAAACTTTGGGAAGAAAATCGTACCGTTTTGTTCCAAATGGGAATTTAAAGAAATGTAGACAAAATTTATGACCAAGGAGTAACCAAAGTTCAATATATTAGTATAATAGTCTAAATATAGCTTTGAACCCCTTTAGAATGGATTCTACCCAATATATAGTCCTAACTATAGTTTCGAAACTTTGGGAAGAAAATCGTACCGTTTTGTTACAAATGGGAATTTAAAGAAATGTAGACAAAATTTATGACCAAGGAGTAACCAAAGTTCAATATATTAGTATAATAGTCTAAATATAGCTTTAACCCCTTTAGAATGGATTCTACCCAACATATAGTCCTAACTATAGTTTTGAAACTTTGGGAAGAAAATCGTCCCGTTTGGGTACAAATGTGAATTTGAAGAAATGTAGACATAATTGGTGACCAAGGAGTAACCAAAGTTCAATATACTAGTATAATAGTCTAAATATAGCTTTGAACCCCTTTAGAATGGATTCTACCCAATATATAGTCTTAACTATAGTTTCGAAACTTTGGGAAGAAAATCGTACCGTTTTGGTACAAATTGGAATTTGAAGAAATGTACCAAAATTGGTGACCAAGGAGTAACCAAAGTTCAATATATTAGTATAATAGTCTAAATATAGCTTTGAACCCCTTTAGAATGGATTCTACCCAATATATAGTCCTAACTATAGTTTTGAAACTTTGGAAAGAAAATCGTCCCATTTTGGTACAAATGGGAATTTGTAGAAATGTAGACGTAATTGGTGACCAAGGAGTAACAAAAGTTCAATATATTAGTATAATAGTCTAAATATAGCTTTGAACCCCTTTAGAATGGATTCTAAGCAATATATAGCCCTAACTATTGTTTTGAAACTTTGGGAAGAAAATCGTCCCGTTTTGGTACAAATTGGAATTTGAAGAAATGTACCAAAATTGGTGACCAAGGAGTAACCAAAGTTCAATATATTAGTATAATAGTCTAAATATAGCTTTGAACCCCTTTAGAATGGATTCTACCCAATATATAGTCCTAACTATAGTTTTGAAACTTTGGAAAGAAAATCGTCCCATTTTGGTACAAATGGGAATTTGAAGAAATATAGACATAATTGGTGACCAAGGAGTAACAAAAGTTCAATATATTAGTATAATAGTCTAAATATAGCTTTGAACCCCTTTAGAATGGATTCTAAGCAATATATAGTCCTAACTATTGTTTTGAAGAAAATCGTACCGTTTTGGTACAAATGGGAATTTGAAGAAATGTACACAAAATTTGTGACCAAGGAGTAAAAAAAGTTAAATATATTAGTATAATAGTCTAATTATAGCTTTGAACCCCTTTAGAATGGATTCTAAGCAATATATAGTCCTAACTATTGTTTTGAAACTTTAGGAAGCGTTTTGGTACAAATGGGAATTTGAAGAAATGTACAAAAAATTTTAGACCAAGGAATAACCAAAGTTCAATATATTAGTATAATAGTCTAAATATAGCTTTGAACCCCTTTAGAATGGATTCTAAGCAATATATAGTCCTACCTATAGTTTTGAAACTTTGGGAAGAAAATCGTCCCGTTCTGGTACAAATTGGAATTTGAAGAAATGTACACAAATTTGGTGACCAAGGAGTAACCAAAGTTCAATATATTAGTATAATAGTGTAAATATAGCTTTGAACCCCTTTAGAATGGATTCTAACTAATATATTGTCCTAACTATAGTTTTGAAACTTTGCGAAGAAAATTGTCCCGTTTGGGTACAAATGTGAATTTGAAGAAATGTAGACATAATTGGTGACCAAGGAGTAACCAAAGTTTAATATACTAGTATAATAGTCTAAATATAGCTTTAACCCCTTTAGAATGGATTCTACCCAATATATAGTCCTAACTATAGTTTTGAAACTTTGGGAAGAAAATCGTCCCGTTTGGGTACAAATGTGAATTTGAAGAAATGTAGACATAATTGGTGACCAAGGAGTAACCAAAGTTCAATATACTAGTATAATAGTCTAAATATAGCTTTGAACCCCTTTAGAATGGATTCTACCCAATATATAGTCCTAACTATAGTTTCGAAACTTTGGGAAGAAAATCGTACCGTTTTGTTCCAAATGGGAATTTAAAGAAATGTAGACAAAATTTATGACCAAGGAGTAACCAAAGTTCAATATATTAGTATAATAGTCTAAATATAGCTTTGAACCCCTTTAGAATGGATTCTACCCAATATATAGTCCTAACTATAGTTTCGAAACTTTGGGAAGAAAATCGTACCGTTTTGTTACAAATGGGAATTTAAAGAAATGTAGACAAAATTAATGACCAAGGAGTAACCAAAGTTCAATATAGTAGTATAATAGTCTAAATATAGCTTTGAACCCCTTTAGAATGGATTCTAACTAATATATTGTCCTAACTATAGTTTTGAAACTTTGGGAAGAAAATCATCCCGTTTGGGTACAAATGTGAATTTGAAGAAATGTAGACATAATTGGTGACCAAGGAGTAACCAAAGTTCAATATACTAGTATAATAGTCTAAATATAGCTTTGAACCCCTATAGAATGGATTCTACCCAATATATAGTCCTAACTATAGTTTTGAAACTTTGGAAAGAAAATCGTCGCGTTTGGGTACAAATGTGAATTTGAAGAAATGTAGACATAATTGGTGACCAAGGAGTAACCAAAGTTCAATATACTAGTATAATAGTCTAAATATAGCTTTAACCCCTTTAGAATGGATTCTACCCAATATATAGTCCTAACTATAGTTTCGAAACTTTGGGAAGAAAATCGTACCGTTTTGTTCCAAATGGGAATTTAAAGAAATGTAGACAAAATTTATGACCAAGGAGTAACCAAAGTTCAATATATTAGTATAATAGTCTAAATATAGCTTTGAACCCCTTTAGAATGGATTCTACCCAATATATAGTCTTAACTATAGTTTCGAAACTTTGGGAAGAAAATCGTACCGTTTTGGTACAAATTGGAATTTGAAGAAATGTACCAAAATTGGTGACCAAGGAGTAACCAAAGTTCAATATATTAGTATAATAGTCTAAATATAGCTTTGAACCCCTTTAGAATGGATTCTACCCAATATATAGTCCTAACTATAGTTTTGAAACTTTGGAAAGAAAATCGTCCCATTTTGGTACAAATGGGAATTTGTAGAAATGTAGACGTAATTGGTGACCAAGGAGTAACAAAAGTTCAATATATTAGTATAATAGTCTAAATATAGCTTTGAACCCCTTTAGAATGGATTCTAAGCAATATATAGCCCTAACTATTGTTTTGAAACTTTGGGAAGAAAATCGTCCCGTTTTGGTACAAATTGGAATTTGAAGAAATGTACCAAAATTGGTGACCAAGGAGTAACCAAAGTTCAATATATTAGTATAATAGTCTAAATATAGCTTTGAACCCCTTTAGAATGGATTCTACCCAATATATAGTCCTAACTATAGTTTTGAAACTTTGGAAAGAAAATCGTCCCATTTTGGTACAAATGGGAATTTGAAGAAATATAGACATAATTGGTGACCAAGGAGTAACAAAAGTTCAATATATTAGTATAATAGTCTAAATATAGCTTTGAACCCCTTTAGAATGGATTCTAAGCAATATATAGTCCTAACTATTGTTTTGAAGAAAATCGTACCGTTTTGGTACAAATGGGAATTTGAAGAAATGTACACAAAATTTGTGACCAAGGAGTAAAAAAAGTTAAATATATTAGTATAATAGTCTAATTATAGCTTTGAACCCCTTTAGAATGGATTCTAAGCAATATATAGTCCTAACTATTGTTTTGAAACTTTAGGAAGCGTTTTGGTACAAATGGGAATTTGAAGAAATGTACAAAAAATTTTAGACCAAGGAATAACCAAAGTTCAATATATTAGTATAATAGTCTAAATATAGCTTTGAACCCCTTTAGAATGGATTCTAAGCAATATATAGTCCTACCTATAGTTTTGAAACTTTGGGAAGAAAATCGTCCCGTTCTGGTACAAATTGGAATTTGAAGAAATGTACACAAATTTGGTGACCAAGGAGTAACCAAAGTTCAATATATTAGTATAATAGTGTAAATATAGCTTTGAACCCCTTTAGAATGGATTCTAACTAATATATTGTCCTAACTATAGTTTTGAAACTTTGCGAAGAAAATTGTCCCGTTTGGGTACAAATGTGAATTTGAAGAAATGTAGACATAATTGGTGACCAAGGAGTAACCAAAGTTTAATATACTAGTATAATAGTCTAAATATAGCTTTAACCCCTTTAGAATGGATTCTACCCAATATATAGTCCTAACTATAGTTTTGAAACTTTGGGAAGAAAATCGTCCCGTTTGGGTACAAATGTGAATTTGAAGAAATGTAGACATAATTGGTGACCAAGGAGTAACCAAAGTTCAATATACTAGTATAATAGTCTAAATATAGCTTTGAACCCCTTTAGAATGGATTCTACCCAATATATAGTCCTAACTATAGTTTCGAAACTTTGGGAAGAAAATCGTACCGTTTTGTTCCAAATGGGAATTTAAAGAAATGTAGACAAAATTTATGACCAAGGAGTAACCAAAGTTCAATATATTAGTATAATAGTCTAAATATAGCTTTGAACCCCTTTAGAATGGATTCTACCCAATATATAGTCCTAACTATAGTTTCGAAACTTTGGGAAGAAAATCGTACCGTTTTGTTACAAATGGGAATTTAAAGAAATGTAGACAAAATTAATGACCAAGGAGTAACCAAAGTTCAATATAGTAGTATAATAGTCTAAATATAGCTTTGAACCCCTTTAGAATGGATTCTAACTAATATATTGTCCTAACTATAGTTTTGAAACTTTGGGAAGAAAATCATCCCGTTTGGGTACAAATGTGAATTTGAAGAAATGTAGACATAATTGGTGACCAAGGAGTAACCAAAGTTCAATATACGAGTATAATAGTCTAAATATAGCTTTGAACCCCTATAGAATGGATTCTACCCAATATATAGTCCTAACTATAGTTTTGAAACTTTGGAAAGAAAATCGTCGCGTTTGGGTACAAATGTGAATTTGAAGAAATGTAGACATAATTGGTGACCAAGGAGTAACCAAAGTTCAATATACTAGTATAATAGTCTAAATATAGCTTTAACCCCTTTAGAATGGATTCTACCCAATATATAGTCCTAACTATAGTTTCGAAACTTTGGGAAGAAAATCGTACCGTTTTGTTCCAAATAGGAATTTAAAGAAATGTAGACAAAATTTATGACCAAGGAGTAACCAAAGTTCAATATATTAGTATAATAGTCTAAATATAGCTTTGAACCCCTTTAGAATGGATTCTACCCAATATATAGTCCTAACTATAGTTTCGAAACTTTGGGAAGAAAATCGTACCGTTTTGTTACAAATGGGAATTTGAAGAAATGTAGACAAAATTAATGACCAAGGAATAACCAAAGTTCAATATAGTAGTATAATAGTCTAAATATAGCTTTGAACCCCTTTAGAATGGATTCTAACTAATATATTGTCCTAACTATAGTTTTGAAACTTTGGGAAGAAAATCATCCCGTTTGGGTACAAATGTGAATTTGAAGAAATGTAGACATAATTGGTGACCAAGGAGTAACCAAAGTTCAATATACTAGTATAATAGTCTAAATATAGCTTTGAACCCCTTTAGAATGGATTCTACCCAATATATAGTCCTAACTATAGTTTTGACACTTTGGGAAGAAAATCGTCGCGTTTGGGTACAAATGTGAATTTGAAGAAATGTAGACATAATTTGTGACCAAGGAGTAACCAAAGTTCAATATACTAGTATAATAGTCTAAATATAGCTTTGAACCCCTTTAGAATGAATTCTACCCAATATATAGTCCTAATTATAGTTTTGAAACTTTGGGAAGAAAATCGTCGCGTTTGGGTACAAATGTGAATTTGAAGAAATGTAGACATAATTGGTGACCAAGGAGTAACCAAAGTTCAATATATTAGTATAATAGTCTAAATATAGCTTTGAACCCCTTTAGAATGGATTCTACCCAATATATAGTCCTAACTATAGTTTCGAAACTTTGGGAAGAAAATCGTACCGTTTTGTTACAAATGGGAATTTGAAGAAATGTAGACAAAATTAATGACCAAGGAGTAACCAAAGTTCAATATAGTAGTATAATAGTCTAAATATAGCTTTGAACCCCTTTAGAATGGATTCTAACTAATATATTGTCCTAACTATAGTTTTGAAACTTTGGGAAGAAAATCATCCCGTTTGGGTACAAATGTGAATTTGAAGAAATGTAGACATAATTGGTGACCAAGGAGTAACCAAAGTTCAATATACTAGTATAATAGTCTAAATATAGCTTTGAACCCCTTTAGAATGGATTCTACCCAATATATAGTCCTAACTATAGTTTTGACACTTTGGGAAGAAAATCGTCGCGTTTGGGTACAAATGTGAATTTGAAGAAATGTAGACATAATTTGTGACCAAGGAGTAACCAAAGTTCAATATACTAGTATAATAGTCTAAATATAGCTTTGAACCCCTTTAGAATGAATTCTACCCAATATATAGTCCTAATTATAGTTTTGAAACTTTGGGAAGAAAATCGTCGCGTTTGGGTACAAATGTGAATTTAAAGAAATGTAGACATAATTGGTGACCAAGGAGTAACCAAAGTTCAATATACTAGTATAATAGTCTAAATATAGCTTTGAACCCCTTTAGAATGGATTCTACCCAATATATAGTCCTAACTATAGTTTTGAAACTTTGGGAAGCGATTTGGTACAAATGGGAATTTGAAGAAATGTAGACAAAATTGGTGACCAAGGAGAACCAAAGTTCAATATATTAGTATAATAGTCTAAATATAGCTTTGAACCCCTTTAGAATGGATTCTAAGCAATATATAGTCCTAACTATAGTTTTGAAACTTTGGGAAGAAAATCATCCCGTTTTGGTACAAATTGGAATTTGAAGAAATGTACACAAAATTGGTGACCAAGGAGTAACCAAAGTTCAAAATATTAGTATAATAGTCTAAATATAGCTTTGAACCCCTTTAGAATGGATTCTAAGCAATATATAGTCCTAACTATAGTTTTGAAACTTTGGGAAGAAAATCGTCCCGTTTTGGTACAAATTGGAATTTGAAGAAATGTACACAAAATTGGTGACCAAGGAGTAACCAAAGTTCAATATATTAGTATAATAGTTTAAATATAGCTTTGAACCCCTTTAGAATGGATTCTAAGCAATATATAGTCCTAACTATTGTTTTGAAACTTTGGGAAGAAAATCGTCCCGTTTTGGTACAAATTGGAATTTGAAGAAATGTACACATAATTGGTGACCAAGGAGTAACCAAAGTTCAATATATTAGTATAATAGTTTAAATATAGCTTTGAACCCCTTTAGAATGGATTCTAAGCAATATATAGTCCTAACTATTGTTTTGAAGAAAATCGTACCGTTTTGGTACAAATGGGAATTTGAAGAAATGTACACAAAATTTGTGACCAAGGAGTAAAAAAAGTTAAATATATTAGTATAATAGTCTAAATATAGCTTTGAACCCCTTTAGAATGGATTCTACCCAATATATAGTCCTAACTATTGTTTTGAAGAAAATCGTACCGTTTTGGTACAAATGGGAATTTGAAGAAATGTACACAAAATTTGTGACCAAGGAGTAAAAAAAGTTAAATATATTAGTATAATAGTCTAAATATAGCTTTGAACCCCTTTAGAATGGATTCTAAGCAATATATAGTCCTAACTATTGGTTTGAAACTTTGGGAAGAAAATCGTCCCGTTTTGGTACAAATTGGAATTTGAAGAAATGTACCAAAATTGGTGACCAAGGAGTAACCAAAGTTCAATATATTAGTATAACAGTCTAAATATAGCTTTGAACCCCTTTAGAATGGATTCTACCCAATATATAGTCCTAACTATAGTTTTGAAACTTTGGAAAGAAAATCGTCCCATTTTGGTACAAATGGGAATTTGAAGAAATGTAGACATAATTGGTGACCAAAGAGTAACAAAAGTTCAATATATTAGTATAATAGTCTAAATATAGCTTTGAACCCCTTTAGAATGGATTCTAAGCAATATATAGTCCTAACTATTGTTTTGAAGAAAATCGTACCGTTTTGGTACAAATGGGAATTTGAAGAAATGTACACAAAATTTGTGACCAAGGAGTAAAAAAAGTTAAATATATTAGTATAATAGTCTAATTATAGCTTTGAACCCCTTTAGAATGGATTCTAAGCAATATATAGTCCTAACTATTGTTTTGAAACTTTAGGAAGCGTTTTGGTACAAATGGGAATTTGAAGAAATGTACACAAAATTTTAGACCAAGATATAACCAAAGTTCAATATATTAGTATAATAGTCTAAATATAGCTTTGAACCCCTTTAGAATGGATTCTAAGCAATATATAGTCCTACCTATAGTTTTGAAACTTTGGGAAGAAAATCGTCCCGTTCTGGTACAAATTGGAATTTGAAGAAATGTACACAAATTTGGTGACCAAGGAGTAACCAAAGTTCAATATATTAGTATAATAGTGTAAATATAGCTTTGAACCCCTTTAGAATGGATTCTAACTAATATATTGTCCTAACTATAGTTTTGAAACTTTGCGAAGAAAATTGTCCCGTTTGGGTACAAATGTGAATTTGAAGAAATGTAGACATAATTGGTGACCAAGGAGTAACCAAAGTTCAATATACTAGTATAATAGTCTAAATATAGCTTTAACCCCTTTAGAATGGATTCTACCCAATATATAGTCCTAACTATAGTTTTGAAACTTTGGGAAGAAAATCGTCCCGTTTGGGTACAAATGTGAATTTGAAGAAATGTAGACATAATTGGTGACCAAGGAGTAACCAAAGTTCAATATACTAGTATAATAGTCTAAATATAGCTTTGAACCCCTTTAGAATGGATTCTACCCAATATATAGTCCTAACTATAGTTTCGAAACTTTGGGAAGAAAATCGTACCGTTTTGTTCCAAATGGGAATTTAAAGAAATGTAGACAAAATTAATGACCAAGGAGTAACCAAAGTTCACTATATTAGTATAATAGTCTAAATATAGCTTTGAACCCCTTTAGAATGGATTCTAACTAATATATTGTCCTAACTATAGTTTTGAAACTTTGCGAAGAAAATTGTCCCGTTTGGGTACAAATGTGAATTTGAAGAAATGTAGACATAATTGGTGACCAAGGAGTAACCAAAGTTCAATATACTAGTATAATAGTCTAAATATAGCTTTAACCCCTTTAGAATGGATTCTACCCAATATATAGTCCTAACTATAGTTTTGAAACTTTGGGAAGAAAATCGTCCCGTTTGGGTACAAATGTGAATTTGAAGAAATGTAGACATAATTGGTGACCAAGGAGTAACCAAAGTTCAATATACTAGTATAATAGTCTAAATATAGCTTTAACCCCTTTAGAATGGATTCTACCCAATATATAGTCCTAACTATAGTTTTGAAACTTTGGGAAGAAAATCGTCCCGTTTGGGTACAAATGTGAATTTGAAGAAATGTAGACATAATTGGTGACCAAGGAGTAACCAAAGTTCAATATACTAGTATAATAGTTTAAATATAGCTTTGAACCCCTTTAGAATGGATTCTAAGCAATATATAGTCCTAACTATTGTTTTGAAGAAAATCGTACCGTTTTGGTACAAATGGTAATTTGAAGAAATGTACACAAAATTTGTGACCAAGGAGTAAAAAAAGTTAAATATATTAGTATAATAGTCTAAATATAGCTTTGAACCCCTTTAGAATGGATTCTACCCAATATATAGTCCTAACTATTGTTTTGAAGAAAATCGTACCGTTTTGGTACAAATGGGAATTTGAAGAAATGTACACAAAATTTGTGACCAAGGAGTAAAAAAAGTTAAATATATTAGTATAATAGTCTAAATATAGCTTTGAACCCCTTTAGAATGGATTCTAAGCAATATATAGTCCTAACTATTGGTTTGAAACTTTGGGAAGAAAATCGTCCCGTTTTGGTACAAATTGGAATTTGAAGAAATGTACCAAAATTGGTGACCAAGGAGTAACCAAAGTTCAATATATTAGTATAACAGTCTAAATATAGCTTTGAACCCCTTTAGAATGGATTCTACCCAATATATAGTCCTAACTATAGTTTTGAAACTTTGGAAAGAAAATCGTCCCATTTTGGTACAAATGGGAATTTGAAGAAATGTAGACATAATTGGTGACCAAAGAGTAACAAAAGTTCAATATATTAGTATAATAGTCTAAATATAGCTTTGAACCCCTTTAGAATGGATTCTAAGCAATATATAGTCCTAACTATTGTTTTGAAGAAAATCGTACCGTTTTGGTACAAATGGGAATTTGAAGAAATGTACACAAAATTTGTGACCAAGGAGTAAAAAAAGTTAAATATATTAGTATAATAGTCTAATTATAGCTTTGAACCCCTTTAGAATGGATTCTAAGCAATATATAGTCCTAACTATTGTTTTGAAACTTTAGGAAGCGTTTTGGTACAAATGGGAATTTGAAGAAATGTACACAAAATTTTAGACCAAGGAATAACCAAAGTTCAATATATTAGTATAATAGTCTAAATATAGCTTTGAACCCCTTTAGAATGGATTCTAAGCAATATATAGTCCTACCTTTAGTTTTGAAACTTTGGGAAGAAAATCGTCCTGTTCTGGTACAAATTGGAATTTGAAGAAATGTACACAAATTTGGTGACCAAGGAGTAACCAAAGTTCAATATATTAGTATAATAGTGTAAATATAGCTTTGAACCCCTTTAGAATGGATTCTAACTAATATATTGTCCTAACTATAGTTTTGAAACTTTGGGAAGAAAATCGTCCCGTTTGGGTACAAATGTGAATTTGAAGAAATGTAGACATAATTGGTGACCAAGGAGTAACCAAAGTTCAATATACTAGTATAATAGTCTAAATATAGCTTTGAACCCCTTTAGAATGGATTCTACCCAATATATAGTCCTAACTATAGTTTCGAAACTTTGGGAAGAAAATCGTACCGTTTTGTTCCAAATGGGAATTTAAAGAAATGTAGACAAAATTAATGACCAAGGAGTAACCAAAGTTCACTATATTAGTATAATAGTCTAAATATAGCTTTGAACCCCTTTAGAATGGATTCTAACTAATATATTGTCCTAACTATAGTTTTGAAACTTTGCGAAGAAAATTGTCCCGTTTGGGTACAAATGTGAATTTGAAGAAATGTAGACATAATTGGTGACCAAGGAGTAACCAAAGTTCAATATACTAGTATAATAGTCTAAATATAGCTTTAACCCCTTTAGAATGGATTCTACCCAATATATAGTCCTAACTATAGTTTTGAAACTTTGGGAAGAAAATCGTCCCGTTTGGGTACAAATGTGAATTTGAAGAAATGTAGACATAATTGGTGACCAAGGAGTAACCAAAGTTCAATATACTAGTATAATAGTCTAAATATAGCTTTAACCCCTTTAGAATGGATTCTACCCAATATATAGTCCTAACTATAGTTTTGAAACTTTGGGAAGAAAATCGTCCCGTTTGGGTACAAATGTGAATTTGAAGAAATGTAGACATAATTGGTGACCAAGGAGTAACCAAAGTTCAATATACTAGTATAATAGTCTAAATATAGCTTTGAACCCCTTTAGAATGGATTCTACCCAATATATAGTCCTAACTATAGTTTTGAAACTTTGGGAAGCGATTTGGTACAAATGGGAATTTGAAGAAATGTAGACAAAATTGGTGACCAAGGAGAACCAAAGTTCAATATATTAGTATAATAGTCTAAATATAGCTTTGAACCCCTTTAGAATGGATTCTAAGCAATATATAGTCCTAACTATAGTTTTGAAACTTTGGGAAGAAAATCATCCCGTTTTGGTACAAATTGGAATTTGAAGAAATGTACACAAAATTGGTGACCAAGGAGTAACCAAAGTTCAAAATATTAGTATAATAGTCTAAATATAGCTTTGAACCCCTTTAGAATGGATTCTAAGCAATATATAGTCCTAACTATAGTTTTGAAACTTTGGGAAGAAAATCGTCCCGTTTTGGTACAAATTGGAATTTGAAGAAATGTACACAAAATTGGTGACCAAGGAGTAACCAAAGTTCAATATATTAGTATAATAGTTTAAATATAGCTTTGAACCCCTTTAGAATGGATTCTAAGCAATATATAGTCCTAACTATTGTTTTGAAACTTTGGGAAGAAAAACGTCCCGTTTTGGTACAAATTGGAATTTGAAGAAATGTACACATAATTGGTGACCAAGGAGTAACCAAAGTTCAATATATTAGTATAATAGTTTAAATATAGCTTTGAACCCCTTTAGAATGGATTCTAAGCAATATATAGTCCTAACTATTGTTTTGAAGAAAATCGTACCGTTTTGGTACAAATGGGAATTTGAAGAAATGTACACAAAATTTGTGACCAAGGAGTAAAAAAAGTTAAATATATTAGTATAATAGTCTAAATATAGCTTTGAACCCCTTTAGAATGGATTCTACCCAATATATAGTCCTAACTATTGTTTTGAAGAAAATCGTACCGTTTTGGTACAAATGGGAATTTGAAGAAATGTACACAAAATTTGTGACCAAGGAGTAAAAAAAGTTAAATATATTAGTATAATAGTCTAAATATAGCTTTGAACCCCTTTAGAATGGATTCTAAGCAATATATAGTCCTAACTATTGGTTTGAAACTTTGGGAAGAAAATCGTCCCGTTTTGGTACAAATTGGAATTTGAAGAAATGTACCAAAATTGGTGACCAAGGAGTAACCAAAGTTCAATATATTAGTATAACAGTCTAAATATAGCTTTGAACCCCTTTAGAATGGATTCTACCCAATATATAGTCCTAACTATAGTTTTGAAACTTTGGAAAGAAAATCGTCCCATTTTGGTACAAATGGGAATTTGAAGAAATGTAGACATAATTGGTGACCAAAGAGTAACAAAAGTTCAATATATTAGTATAATAGTCTAAATATAGCTTTGAACCCCTTTAGAATGGATTCTAAGCAATATATAGTCCTAACTATTGTTTTGAAGAAAATTGTACCGTTTTGGTACAAATGGGAATTTGAAGAAATGTACACAAAATTTGTGACCAAGGAGTAAAAAAAGTTAAATATATTAGTATAATAGTCTAATTATAGCTTTGAACCCCTTTAGAATGGATTCTAAGCAATATATAGTCCTAACTATTGTTTTGAAACTTTAGGAAGCGTTTTGGTACAAATGGGAATTTGAAGAAATGTACACAAAATTTTAGACCAAGGAATAACCAAAGTTCAATATATTAGTATAATAGTCTAAATATAGCTTTGAACCCCTTTAGAATGGATTCTAAGCAATATATAGTCCTACCTATAGTTTTGAAACTTTGGGAAGAAAATCGTCCCGTTCTGGTACAAATTGGAATTTGAAGAAATGTACACAAATTTGGTGACCAAGGAGTAACCAAAGTTCAATATATTAGTATAATAGTCTAAATATAGCTTTGAACCCCTTTAGAATGGATTCTAACTAATATATTGTCCTAACTATAGTTTTGAAACTTTGGGAAGAAAATCGTCCCGTTTGGGTACAAATGTGAATTTGAAGAAATGTAGACATAATTGGTGACCAAGGAGTAACCAAAGTTCAATATACTAGTATAATAGTCTAAATATAGCTTTGAACCCCTTTAGAATGGATTCTACCCAATATATAGTCCTAACTATAGTTTTGAAACTTTGGGAAGAAAATCGTCCCGTTTGGGTACAAATGTGAATTTGAAGAAATGTAGACATAATTGGTGACCAAGGAGTAACCAAAGTTCAATATACTAGTATAATAGTCTAAATATAGCTTTAACCCCTTTAGAATGGATTCTACCCAATATATAGTCCTAACTATAGTTTTGAAACTTTGGGAAGAAAATCGTCCCGTTTGGGTACAAATGTGAATTTGAAGAAATGTAGACATAATTGGTGACCAAGGAGTAACCAAAGTTCAATATACTAGTATAATAGTTTAAATATAGCTTTGAACCCCTTTAGAATGGATTCTAAGCAATATATAGTCCTAACTATTGTTTTGAAGAAAATCGTACCGTTTTGGTACAAATGGGAATTTGAAGAAATTTACACAAAATTTGTGACCAAGGAGTAAAAAAAGTTAAATATATTAGTATAATAGTCTAAATATAGCTTTGAACCCCTTTAGAATGGATTCTACCCAATATATAGTCCTAACTATTGTTTTGAAGAAAATCGTACCGTTTTGGTACAAATGGGAATTTGAAGAAATGTACACAAAATTTGTGACCAAGGAGTAAAAAAAGTTAAATATATTAGTATAATAGTCTAAATATAGCTTTGAACCCCTTTAGAATGGATTCTAAGCAATATATAGTCCTAACTATTGGTTTGAAACTTTGGGAAGAAAATCGTCCCGTTTTGGTACAAATTGGAATTTGAAGAAATGTACCAAAATTGGTGACCAAGGAGTAACCAAAGTTCAATATATTAGTATAACAGTCTAAATATAGCTTTGAACCCCTTTAGAATGGATTCTACCCAATATATAGTCCTAACTATAGTTTTGAAACTTTGGAAAGAAAATCGTCCCATTTTGGTACAAATGGGAATTTGAAGAAATGTAGACATAATTGGTGACCAAAGAGTAACAAAAGTTCAATATATTAGTATAATAGTCTAAATATAGCTTTGAACCCCTTTAGAATGGATTCTAAGCAATATATAGTCCTAACTATTGTTTTGAAGAAAATCGTACCGTTTTGGTACAAATGGGAATTTGAAGAAATGTACACAAAATTTGTGACCAAGGAGTAAAAAAAGTTAAATATATTAGTATAATAGTCTAATTATAGCTTTGAACCCCTTTAGAATGGATTCTAAGCAATATATAGTCCTAACTATTGTTTTGAAACTTTAGGAAGCGTTTTGGTACAAATGGGAATTTGAAGAAATGTACACAAAATTTTAGACCAAGGAATAACCAAAGTTCAATATATTAGTATAATAGTCTAAATATAGCTTTGAACCCCTTTAGAATGGATTCTAAGCAATATATAGTCCTACCTATAGTTTTGAAACTTTGGGAAGAAAATCGTCCCGTTCTGGTACAAATTGGAATTTGAAGAAATGTACACAAATTTGGTGACCAAGGAGTAACCAAAGTTCAATATATTAGTATAATAGTGTAAATATAGCTTTGAACCCCTTTAGAATGGATTCTAACTAATATATTGTCCTAACTATAGTTTTGAAACTTTGGGAAGAAAATCGTCCCGTTTGGGTACAAATGTGAATTTGAAGAAATGTAGACATAATTGGTGACCAAGGAGTAACCAAAGTTCAATATACTAGTATAATAGTCTAAATATAGCTTTGAACCCCTTTAGAATGGATTCTACCCAATATATAGTCCTAACTATAGTTTCGAAACTTTGGGAAGAAAATCGTACCGTTTTGTTCCAAATGGGAATTTAAAGAAATGTAGACAAAATTAATGACCAAGGAGTAACCAAAGTTCACTATATTAGTATAATAGTCTAAATATAGCTTTGAACCCCTTTAGAATGGATTTTACCCAATATATAGTCCTAACTATAGTTTCGAAACTTTGGGAAGAAAATCGTACCGTTTTGTTCCAAATGGGAATTTAAAGAAATGTAGACAAAATTAATGACCAAGGAGTAACCAAAGTTCACTATATTAGTATAATAGTCTAAATATAGCTTTGAACCCCTTTAGAATGGATTCTAACTAATATATTGTCCTAACTATAGTTTTGAAACTTTGCGAAGAAAATTGTCCCGTTTGGGTACAAATGTGAATTTGAAGAAATGTAGACATAATTGGTGACCAAGGAGTAACCAAAGTTCAATATACTAGTATAATAGTCTAAATATAGCTTTAACCCCTTTAGAATGGATTCTACCCAATATATAGTCCTAACTATAGTTTTGAAACTTTGGGAAGAAAATCGTCCCGTTTGGGTACAAATGTGAATTTGAAGAAATGTAGACATAATTGGTGACCAAGGAGTAACCAAAGTTCAATATACTAGTATAATAGTCTAAATATAGCTTTAACCCCTTTAGAATGGATTCTACCCAATATATAGTCCTAACTATAGTTTTGAAACTTTGGGAAGAAAATCGTCCCGTTTGGGTACAAATGTGAATTTGAAGAAATGTAGACATAATTGGTGACCAAGGAGTAACCAAAGTTCAATATACTAGTATAATAGTCTAAATATAGCTTTGAACCCCTTTAGAATGGATTCTACCCAATATATAGTCCTAACTATAGTTTCGAAACTTTGGGAAGAAAATCGTACCGTTTTGTTCCAAATGGGAATTTAAAGAAATGTAGACAAAATTAATGACCAAGGAGTAACCAAAGTTCACTATATTAGTATAATAGTCTAAATATAGCTTTGAACCCCTTTAGAATGGATTCTACCCAATATATAGTCCTAACTATAGTTTCGAAACTTTGGGAAGAAAATCGTACCGTTTTGTTACAAATGGGAATTTGAAGAAATGTAGACAAAATTAATGACCAAGGAGTAACCAAAGTTCAATATAGTAGTATAATAGTCTAAATATTGCTTTGAACCCCTTTAGAATGGATTCTAACTAATATATTGTCCTAACTATAGTTTTGAAACTTTGGGAAGAAAATCGTCCCGTTTGGGTACAAATGTGAATTTGAAGAAATGTAGACATAATTGGTGACCAAGGAGTAACCAAAGTTCAATATACTAGTATAATAGTCTAAATATAGCTTTGAACCCCTTTAGAATGGATTCTACCCAATATATAGTCCTAACTATAGTTTTGAAACTTTGGGAAGAAAATCGTCGTGTTTGGGTACAAATGTGAATTTGAAGAAATGTAGACATAATTTGTGACCAAGGAGTAACCAAAGTTCAATATACTAGTATAATAGTCTAAATATAGCTTTGAACCCCTTTAGAATGGATTCTACCCAATATATAGTCCTAACTATAGTTTTGAAACTTTGGGAAGAAAATCGTCGCGTTTGGGTACAAATGTGAATTTGAAGAAATGTAGACATAATTGGTGACCAAGGAGTAACCAAAGTTCAATATACTAGTATAATAGTCTAAATATAGCTTTGAACCCCTTTAGAATGGATTCTACCCAATATATAGTCCTAACTATAGTTTTGAAACTTTGGGAAGCGTTTTGGTACAAATGGGAATTTGAAGAAATGTAGACAAAATTGGTGACCAAGGAGAACCAAAGTTCAATATATTAGTATAATAGTCTAAATATAGCTTTGAACCCCTTTAGAATGGATTCTAAGCAATATATAGTCCTAACTATAGTTATGAAACTTTGGGAAGAAAATCGTCCCGTTTTGGTACAAATTGGAATTTGAAGAAACGTACACAAAATTGGTGACCAAGGAGTAACCAAAGTTCAAAATATTAGTATAATAGTCTAAATATAGCTTTGAACCCCTTTAGAATGGATTCTAAGCAATATATAGTCCTAACTATAGTTTTGAAACTTTGGGAAGAAAATCGTCCCGTTTTGGTACAAATTGGAATTTGAAGAAATGTACACAAAATTGGTGACCAAGGAGTAACCAAAGTTCAATATATTAGTATAATAGTTTAAATATATCTTTGAACCCTTTTAGAATGGATTCTAAGCAATATATAGTCCTAACTATAGTTTTGAAACTTTGGGAAGAAAATCGTCCCGTTTTGGTACAAATTGGAATTTGAAGAAATGTACACAAAATTGGTGACCAAGGAGTAACCAAAGTTCAATATATTAGTATAATAGTTTAAATATAGCTTTGAACCCCTTTAGAATGGATTCTAAGCAATATATAGTCCTAACTATTGTTTTGAAACTTTGGGAAGAAAATCGTCCCGTTTTGGTATAAATTGGAATTTGAAGAAATGTACCAAAATTGGTGACCAAGGAGTAACCAAAGTTCAATATATTAGTATAATAGTTTAAATATAGCTTTGAACCCCTTTAGAATGGATTCTAAGCAATATATAGTCCTAACTATTGTTTTGAAACTTTGGGAAGAAAATCGTCGCGTTTGGGTACAAATGTGAATTTGAAGAAATGTAGACATAATTGGTGACCAAGGAGTAACCAAAGTTCAATATACTAGTATAATAGTCTAAATATAGCTTTGAACCCCTTTAGAATGGATTCTACCCAATATATAGTCCTAACTATTGTTTTGAAACTTTGGGAAGAAAATCGTCCCGTTTTGGTATAAATTGGAATTTGAAGAAATGTACCAAAATTGGTGACCAAGGAGTAACCAAAGTTCAATATATTAGTATAATAGTCTAAATATAGCTTTGAACCCCTTTAGAATGGATTCTAAGCAATATATAGTCCTAACTATAGTTTTGAAACTTTGGGAAGAAAATCGTCCCGTTTTGGTACAAATTGGAATTTGAAGAAATGTACACAAAATTGGTGACCAAGGAGTAACCAAAGTTCAATATATTAGTATAATAGTTTAAATATAGCTTTGAACCCCTTTAGAATGGATTCTAAGCAATATATAGTCCTAACTATAGTTTTGAAACTTTGGGAAGAAAATCGTCCCGTTTTGGTACAAATTGGAATTTGAAGAAATGTACACAAAATTGGTGACCAAGGAGTAACCAAAGTTCAATATATTAGTATAATAGTTTAAATATAGCTTTGAACCCCTTTAGAATGGATTCTAAGCAATATATAGTCCTAACTATTGTTTTGAAACTTTGGGAAGAAAATCGTCGCGTTTGGGTACAAATGTGAATTTGAAGAAATGTAGACATAATTGGTGACCAAGGAGTAACCAAAGTTCAATATACTAGTATAATAGTCTAAATATAGCTTTGAACCCCTTTAGAATGGATTCTACCCAATATATAGTCCTAACTATAATTTTGAAACTTTGGGAAGAAAATCGTCGCGTTTGGGTACAAATGTGAATTTGAAGAAATGTAGACATAATTTGTGACCAAGGAGTAACCAAAGTTCAATATACTAGTATAATAGTCTAAATATAGCTTTGAACCCCTTTAGAATGGATTCTACCCAATATATAGTCCTAACTATAGTTTTGAAACTTTGGGAAGAAAATCGTCGCGTTTGGGTACAAATGTGAATTTGAAGAAATGTAGACATAATTGGTGACCAAGGAGTAACCAAAGTTCAATAAATTAGTATAATAGTCTAAATAAAGCTTTGAACCCCTTTAGAATGGATTCTAAGCAATATATAGTCCTAACTATAGTTTTGAAACTTTGGGAAGAAAATCGTCCCGTTTTGGTACAAATTGGAATTTGAAGAAATGTACCAAAATTGGTGACCAAGGAGTAACCAAAGTTCAATATATTAGTATAATAGTCTAAATATAGCTTTGAACCCCTTTAGAATGGATTCTAAGCAATATATAGTCCTAACTATAGTTTTGAAACTTTGGGAAGAAAATCGTCCCGTGTTGGTACAAATTGGAATTTGAAGAAATGTACACAAAATTGGTGACCAAGGAGTAACCAAAGTTCAATATATTAGTATAATAGTTTAAATATAGCTTTGAACCCCTTTAGAATGGATTCTAAGCAATATATAGTCCTAACTATTGTTTTGAAACTTTGGGAAGAAAATCGTCGCGTTTGGGTACAAATGTGAATTTGAAGAAATGTAGACATAATTGGTGACCAAGGAGTAACCAAAGTACAATATACTAGTATAATAGTCTAAATATAGCTTTGAACCCCTTTAGAATGGATTCTACCCAATATATAGTCCTAACTATAATTTTGAAACTTTGGGAAGAAAATCGTCGCGTTTGGGTACAAATGTGAATTTGAAGAAATGTAGACATAATTTGTGACCAAGGAGTAACCAAAGTTCAATATACTAGTATAATAGTCTAAATATAGCTTTGAACCCCTTTAGAATGGATTCTACCCAATATATAGTCCTAACTATAGTTTTGAAACTTTGGGAAGAAAATCGTCGCGTTTGGGTACAAATGTGAATTTGAAGAAATGTAGACATAATTGGTGACCAAGGAGTAACCAAAGTTCAATATACTAGTATAATAGTCTAAATATAGCTTTGAACCCCTTTAGAATGGATTCTACCCAATATATAGTCCTAACTATAGTTTTGAAACTTTGGGAAGCGATTTGGTACAAATGGGAATTTGAAGAAATGTAGACAAAATTGGTGACCAAGGAGAACCAAAGTTCAATATATTAGTATAATAGTCTAAATATAGCTTTGAACCCCTTTAGAATGGATTCTAAGCAATATATAGTCCTAACTATAGTTTTGAAACTTTGGGAAGAAAATCATCCCGTTTTGGTACAAATTGGAATTTGAAGAAATGTACACAAAATTGGTGACCAAGGAGTAACCAAAGTTCAAAATATTAGTATAATAGTCTAAATATAGCTTTGAACCCCTTTAGAATGGATTCTAAGCAATATATAGTCCTAACTATAGTTTTGAAACTTTGGGAAGAAAATCGTCCCGTTTTGGTACAAATTGGAATTTGAAGAAATGTACACAAAGTTGGTGACCAAGGAGTAACCAAAGTTCAATATATTAGTATAATAGTTTAAATATAGCTTTGAACCCCTTTAGAATGTATTCTAAGCAATATATAGTCCTAACTATTGTTTTGAAACTTTGGGAAGAAAATCGTCCCGTTTTGGTATAAATTGGAATTTGAAGAAATGTACCAAAATTGGTGACCAAGGAGTAACCAAAGTTCAATATATTAGTATAATAGTCTAAATATAGCTTTGAACCCCTTTAGAATGGATTCTAAGCAATATATAGTCCTAACTATAGTTTTGAAACTTTGGGAAGAAAATCGTCCCGTTTTGGTACAAATTGGAATTTGAAGAAATGTACACAAAATTGGTGACCAAGGAGTAACCAAAGTTCAATATATTAGTATAATAGTTTAAATATAGCTTTGAACCCCTTTAGAATGGATTCTAAGCAATATATAGTCCTAACTATTGTTTTGAAACTTTGGGAAGAAAATCGTCGCGTTTGGGTACAAATGTGAATTTGAAGAAATGTAGACATAATTGGTGACCAAGGAGTAACCAAAGTTCAATATACTAGTATAATAGTCTAAATATAGCTTTGAACCCCTTTAGAATGGATTCTACCCAATATATAGTCCTAACTATAATTTTGAAACTTTGGGAAGAAAATCGTCGCGTTTGGGTACAAATGTGAATTTGAAGAAATGTAGACATAATTTGTGACCAAGGAGTAACCAAAGTTCAATATACTAGTATAATAGTCTAAATATAGCTTTGAACCCCTTTAGAATGGATTCTACCCAATATATAGTCCTAACTATAGTTTTGAAACTTTGGGAAGAAAATCGTCGCGTTTGGGTACAAATGTGAATTTGAAGAAATGTAGACATAATTGGTGACCAAGGAGTAACCAAAGTTCAATAAATTAGTATAATAGTCTAAATAAAGCTTTGAACCCCTTTAGAATGGATTCTAAGCAATATATAGTCCTAACTATAGTTTTGAAACTTTGGGAAGAAAATCGTCCCGTTTTGGTACAAATTGGAATTTGAAGAAATGTACCAAAATTGGTGACCAAGGAGTAACCAAAGTTCAATATATTAGTATAATAGTCTAAATATAGCTTTGAACCCCTTTAGAATGGATTCTAAGCAATATATAGTCCTAACTATAGTTTTGAAACTTTGGGAAGAAAATCGTCCCGTTTTGGTACAAATTGGAATTTGAAGAAATGTACACAAAATTGGTGACCAAGGAGTAACCAAAGTTCAATATATTAGTATAATAGTCTAAATATAGCTTTGAACCCCTTTAGAATGGATTCTAAGCAATATATAGTCCTACCTTTAGTTTTGAAACTTTGGGAAGAAAATCGTCCTGTTCTGGTACAAATTGGAATTTGAAGAAATGTACACAAATTTGGTGACCAAGGAGTAACCAAAGTTCAATATATTAGTATAATAGTGTAAATATAGCTTTGAACCCCTTTAGAATGGATTCTACCCAATATATAGTCCTAACTATAATTTTGAAACTTTGGGAAGAAAATCGTCGCGTTTGGGTACAAATGTGAATTTGAAGAAATGTAGACATAATTTGTGACCAAGGAGTAACCAAAGTTCAATATACTAGTATAATAGTCTAAATATAGCTTTGAACCCCTTTAGAATGGATTCTACCCAATATATAGTCCTAACTATAGTTTTGAAACTTTGGGAAGAAAATCGTCGCGTTTGGGTACAAATGTGAATTTGAAGAAATGTAGACATAATTGGTGACCAAGGAGTAACCAAAGTTCAATATACTAGTATAATAGTCTAAATATAGCTTTGAACCCCTTTAGAATGGATTCTACCCAATATATAGTCCTAACTATAGTTTTGAAACTTTGGGAAGCGATTTGGTACAAATGGGAATTTGAAGAAATGTAGACAAAATTGGTGACCAAGGAGAACCAAAGTTCAATATATTAGTATAATAGTCTAAATATAGCTTTGAACCCCTTTAGAATGGATTCTAAGCAATATATAGTCCTAACTATAGTTTTGAAACTTTGGGAAGAAAATCATCCCGTTTTGGTACAAATTGGAATTTGAAGAAATGTACACAAAATTGGTGACCAAGGAGTAACCAAAGTTCAAAATATTAGTATAATAGTCTAAATATAGCTTTGAACCCCTTTAGAATGGATTCTAAGCAATATATAGTCCTAACTATAGTTTTGAAACTTTGGGAAGAAAATCGTCCCGTTTTGGTACAAATTGGAATTTGAAGAAATGTACACAAAGTTGGTGACCAAGGAGTAACCAAAGTTCAATATATTAGTATAATAGTTTAAATATAGCTTTGAACCCCTTTAGAATGTATTCTAAGCAATATATAGTCCTAACTATTGTTTTGAAACTTTGGGAAGAAAATCGTCCCGTTTTGGTACAAATTGGAATTTGAAGAAATGTACACAAAATTGGTGACCAAGGAGTAACCAAAGTTCAATATATTAGTATAATAGTTTAAATATAGCTTTGAACCCCTTTAGAATGGATTCTAAGCAATATATAGTCCTAACTATAATTTTGAAACTTTGGGAAGAAAATCGTCGCGTTTGGGTACAAATGAGAATTTGAAGAAATGTAGACATAATTTGTGACCAAGGAGTAACCAAAGTTCAATATACTAGGATAATAGTCTAAATATACCTTTGAACCCCTTTAGAATGGATTCTACCCAATATATAGTCCTAACTATAGTTTTGAAACTTTGGGAAGAAAATCGTCGCGTTTGGGTACAAATGTGAATTTGAAGAAATGTAGACATAATTGGTGACCAAGGAGTAACCAAAGTTCAATATACTAGTATAATAGTCTAAATATAGCTTTGAACCCCTTTAGAATGGATTGTACCCAATATATAGTCCTAACTATAGTTTTGAAACTTTGGGAAGCGATTTGGTACAAATGGGAATTTGAAGAAATGTAGACAAAATTGGTGACCAAGGAGAACCAAAGTTCAATATATTAGTATAATAGTCTAAATATAGCTTTGAACCCCTTTAGAATGGATTCTAAGCAATATATAGTCCTAACTATAGTTTTGAAACTTTGGGAAGAAAATCATCCCGTTTTGGTACAAATTGGAATTTGAAGAAATGTACACAAAATTTGTGACCAAGGAGTAAAAAAAGTTAAATATATTAGTATAATAGTCTAAATATAGCTTTGAACCCCTTTAGAATGGATTCTACCCAATATATAGTCCTAACTATAGTTTTGAAACTTTGGAAAGAAAATCGTCCCATTTTGGTACAAATGGGAATTTGAAGAAATGTAGACATAATTGGTGACCAAGGAGTAACCAAAGTTCAATAAATTAGTATAATAGTCTAAATAAAGCTTTGAACCCCTTTAGAATGGATTCTAAGCAATATATAGTCCTAACTATTGTTTTGAAACTTTGGGAAGAAAATCGTCCCGTTTTGGTACAAATTGGAATTTGAAGAAATGTACCAAAATTGGTGACCAAGGAGTAACCAAAGTTCAATATATTAGTATAACAGTCTAAATATAGCTTTGAATCCCTTTAGAATGGATTCTACCCAATATATAGTCCTAACTATAGTTTTGAAACTTTGGAAAGAAAATCGTCCCATTTTGGTACAAATGGGAATTTGAAGAAATGTAGACATAATTGGTGACCAAGGAGTAACAAAAGTTCAATATATTAGTATAATAGTCTAAATATAGCTTTGAACCCCTTTAGAATGGATTCTAAGCAATATATAGTCCTAACTATTGTTTTGAAGAAAATCGTACCGTTTTGGTACAAATGGGAATTTGAAGAAATGTACACAAAATTTGTGACCAAGGAGTAAAAAAGTTAAATATATTAGTATAATAGTCTAATTATAGCTTTGAACCCCTTTAGAATGGATTCTAAGCAATATATAGTCCTAACTATTGTTTTCAAACTTTAGGAAGCGTTTTGGTACAAATGGGAATTTGAAGAAATGTACACAAAATTTTAGACCAAGGAATAACCAAAGTTCAATATATTAGTATAATAGTCTAAATATAGCTTTGAACCCCTTTAGAATGGATTCTAAGCAATATATAGTCCTACCTATAGTTTTGAAACTTTGGGAAGAAAATCGTCCCGTTCTGGTACAAATTGGAATTTGAAGAAATGTACACAAATTTGGTGACCAAGGAGTAACCAAAGTTCAATATATTAGTATAATAGTGTAAATATAGCTTTGAACCCCTTTAGAATGGATTCTAACTAATATATTGTCCTAACTATAGTTTTGAAACTTTGCGAAGAAAATTGTCCCGTTTGGGTACAAATGTGAATTTGAAGAAATGTAGACATAATTGGTGACCAAGGAGTAACCAAAGTTCAATATACTAGTATAATAGTCTAAATATAGCTTTAACCCCTTTAGAATGGATTCTACCCAATATATAGTCCTAACTATAGTTTTGAAACTTTGGGAAGAAAATCGTCCCGTTTGGGTACAAATGTGAATTTGAAGAAATGTAGACATAATTGGTGACCAAGGAGTAACCAAAGTTCAATATACTAGTATAATAGTCTAAATATAGCTTTGAACCCCTTTAGAATGGATTCTACCCAATATATAGTCCTAACTATAGTTTTGAAACTTTGGAAAGAAAATCGTCCCATTTTGGTACAAATGGGAATTTGAAGAAATGTAGACATAATTGGTGACCAAGGAGTAACCAAAGTTCAATAAATTAGTATAATAGTCTAAATAAAGCTTTGATTCCCTTTAGAATGGATTCTAAGCAATATATAGTCCTAACTATTGTTTTGAAACTTTGGGAAGAAAATCGTCCCGTTTTGGTACAAATTGGAATTTGAAGAAATGTACCAAAATTGGTGACCAATGAGTAACCAAAGTTCAATATATTAGTATAACAGTCTAAATATAGATTTGAACCCCTTTAGAATGGATTCTACCCAATATATAGTCCTAACTATAGTTTTGAAACTTTGGAAAGAAAATCGTCCCATTTTGGTACAAATGGGAATTTGAAGAAATGTAGACATAATTGGTGACCAAGGAGTAACAAAAGTTCAATATATTAGTATAATAGTCTAAATATAGCTTTGAACCCCTTTAGAATGGATTCTAAGCAATATATAGTCCTAACTATTGTTTTGAAGAAAATCGTACCGTTTTGGTACAAATGGGAATTTGAAGAAATGTACACAAAATTTGTGACCAAGGAGTAAAAAAGTTAAATATATTAGTATAATAGTCTAATTATAGCTTTGAACCCCTTTAGAATGGATTCTAAGCAATATATAGTCCTAACTATTGTTTTCAAACTTTAGGAAGCGTTTTGGTACAAATGGGAATTTGAAGAAATGTACACAAAATTTTAGACCAAGGAATAACCAAAGTTCAATATATTAGTATAATAGTCTAAATATAGCTTTGAACCCCTTTAGAATGGATTCTAAGCAATATATAGTCCTACCTATAGTTTTGAAACTTTGGGAAGAAAATCGTCCCGTTCTGGTACAAATTGGAATTTGAAGAAATGTACACAAATTTGGTGACCAAGGAGTAACCAAAGTTCAATATATTAGTATAATAGTGTAAATATAGCTTTGAACCCCTTTAGAATGGATTCTAACTAATATATTGTCCTAACTATAGTTTTGAAACTTTGCGAAGAAAATTGTCCCGTTTGGGTACAAATGTGAATTTGAAGAAATGTAGACATAATTGGTGACCAAGGAGTAACCAAAGTTCAATATACTAGTATAATAGTCTAAATATAGCTTTAACCCCTTTAGAATGGATTCTACCCAATATATAGTCCTAACTATAGTTTTGAAACTTTGGGAAGAAAATCGTCCCGTTTGGGTACAAATGTGAATTTGAAGAAATGTAGACATAATTGGTGACCAAGGAGTAACCAAAGTTCAATATACTAGTATAATAGTCTAAATATAGCTTTGAACCCCTTTAGAATGGATTCTACCCAATATATAGTCCTAACTATAGTTTCGAAACTTTGGGAAGAAAATCGTACCGTTTTGTTCCAAATGGGAATTTAAAGAAATGTAGACAAAATTAATGACCAAGGAGTAACCAAAGTTCAATATATTAGTATAATAGTCTAAATATAGCTTTGAACCCCTTTAGAATGGATTCTACCCAATATATAGTCGTAACTATAGTTTCGAAACTTCGGGAAGAAAATCGTACCGTTTTGTTACAAATGGGAATTTGAAGAAATGTAGACAAAATTAATGACCAAGGAGTAACCAAAGTTCAATATAGTAGTATAATAGTCTAAATATAGCTTTGAACCCCTTTAGAATGGATTCTAACTAATATATTGTCCTAACTATAGTTTTGAAACTTTGGGAAGAAAATCGTCCCGTTTGGGTACAAATGTGAATTTGAAGAAATGTAGACATAATTGGTGACCAAGGAGTAACCAAAGTTCAATATACTAGTATAATAGTCTAAATATAGCTTTGAACCCCTTTAGAATGGATTCTACCCAATATATAGTCCTAACTATAGTTTTGAAACTTTGGAAAGAAAATCGTCCCATTTTGGTACAAATGGGAATTTGAAGAAATGTAGACATAATTGGTGACCAAGGAGTAACCAAAGTTCAATATATTAGTATAATAGTTTAAATATAGCTTTGAACCCCTTTAGAATGGATTCTAAGCAATATATAGTCCTAACTATTGTTTTGAAACTTTGGGAAGAAAATCGTCCCGTTTTGGTATAAATTGGAATTTGAAGAAATGTACCAAAATTGGTGACCAAGGAGTAACCAAAGTTCAATATATTAGTATAATAGTCTAAATATAGCTTTGAACCCATTTAGAATGGATTCTACCCAATATATAGTCCTAACTATAGTTTTGAAACTTTGGAAAGGAAATCGTCCCATTTTTGTACAAATGGGAATTTGAAGAAATGTAGACATAATTGGTGACCAAGGAGTAACCAAAGTTCAATAAATTAGTATAATAGTCTAAATAAAGCTTTGAACCCCTTTAGAATGGATTCTAAGCAATATATAGTCCTAACTATTGTTTTGAAACTTTGGGAAGAAAATCGTCCCGTTTTGGTATAAATTGGAATTTGAAGAAATGTACCAAAATTGGTGACCAAGGAGTAACCAAAGTTCAATATATTAGTATAATAGTCTAAATATAGCTTTGAACCCATTTAGAATGGATTCTACCCAATATATAGTCCTAACTATAGTTTTGAAACTTTGGAAAGGAAATCGTCCCATTTTTGTACAAATGGGAATTTGAAGAAATGTAGACATAATTGGTGACCAAGGAGTAACCAAAGTTCAATAAATTAGTATAATAGTCTAAATAAAGCTTTGAACCCCTTTAGAATGGATTCTAAGCAATATATAGTCCTAACTATAGTTTTGAAACTTTGGGAAGAAAATCGTCCCGTTTTGGTACAAATTGGAATTTGAAGAAATGTACCAAAATTGGTGACCAAGGAGTAACCAAAGTTCAATATATTAGTATAATAGTCTAAATATAGCTTTGAACCCCTTTAGAATGGATTCTAAGCAATATATAGTCCTAACTATAGTTTTGAAACTTTGGGAAGAAAATCGTCCCGTTTTGGTACAAATTGGAATTTGAAGAAATGTACACAAAATTGGTGACCAAGGAGTAACCAAAGTTCAATATATTAGTATAATAGTTTAAATATAGCTTTGAACCCCTTTAGAATGGATTCTAAGCAATATATAGTCCTAACTATTGTTTTGAAACTTTGGGAAGAAAATCGTCGCGTTTGGGAACAAATGTGAATTTGAAGAAATGTAGACATAATTGGTGACCAAGGAGTAACCAAAGTTCAATATACTAGTATAATAGTCTAAATATAGCTTTGAACCCCTTTAGAATGGATTCCACCCAATATATAGTCCTAACTATAGTTTTGAAACATTGGGAAGCGTTTTGGTACAAATGGGAATTTGAAGAAATGTAGACATAATTTGTGACCAAGGAGTAACCAAAGTTCAATATACTAGTATAATAGTCTAAATATAGCTTTGAACCCCTTTAGAATGGATTCTACCCAATATATAGTCCTAACTATAGTTTTGAAACTTTGGGAAGAAAATCGTCGCGTTTGGGTACAAATGTGAATTTTAAGAAATGTAGACATAATTGGTGACCAAGGAGTAACCAAAGTTCAATATACTAGTATAATAGTCTAAATATAGCTTTGAACCCCTTTAGAATGGATTCCACCCAATATATAGTCCTAACTATAGTTTTGAAACTTTGGGAAGCGTGTTGGTACAAATGGGAATTTGAAGAAATGTAGACAAAATTGGTGACCAAGGAGAACCAAAGTTCAATATATTAGTATAATAGTCTAAATATAGCTTTGAACCCCTTTAGAATGGATTCTAAGCAATATATAGTCCTAACTATAGTTATGAAACTTTGGGAAGAAAATCGTCCCGTTTTGGTACAAATTGGAATTTGAAGAAATGTACACAAAATTGGTGACCAAGGAGTAACCAAAGTTCAAAATATTAGTATAATAGTCTAAATATAGCTTTGAACCCCTTTAGAATGGATTCTAAGCAATATATAGTCCTAACTATAGTTTTGAAACTTTGGGAAGAAAATCGTCCCGTTTTGGTACAAATTGGAATTTGAAGAAATGTACACAAAATTGGTGACCAAGGAGTAACCAAAGTTCAATATATTAGTATAATAGTTTAAATATAGCTTTGAACCCCTTTAGAATGGATTCTAAGCAATATATAGTCCTAACTATTGTTTTGAAACTTTGGGAAGAAAATCGTCCCGTTTTGGTACAAATTGGAATTTGAAGAAATGTACCAAAATTGGTGACCAAGGAGTAACCAAAGTTCAATATATTAGTATAATAGTCTAAATATAGCTTTGAACCCATTTAGAATGGATTCTACCCAATATATAGTCCTAACTATAGTTTTGAAACTTTGGAAAGGAAATCGTCCCATTTTTGTACAAATGGGAATTTGAAGAAATGTAGACATAATTGGTGACCAAGGAGTAACCAAAGTTCAATAAATTAGTATAATAGTCTAAATAAAGCTTTGAACCCCTTTAGAATGGATTCTAAGCAATATATAGTCCTAACTATAGTTTTGAAACTTTGGGAAGAAAATCGTCCCGTTTTGGTACAAATTGGAATTTGAAGAAATGTACCAAAATTGGTGACCAAGGAGTAACCAAAGTTCAATATATTAGTATAATAGTCTAAATATAGCTTTGAACCCCTTTAGAATGGATTCTAAGCAATATATAGTCCTAACTATAGTTTTGAAACTTTGGGAAGAAAATCGTCCCGTTTTGGTACAAATTGGAATTTGAAGAAATGTACACAAAATTGGTGACCAAGGAGTAACCAAAGTTCAATATATTAGTATAATAGTTTAAATATAGCTTTGAACCCCTTTAGAATGGATTCTAAGCAATATATAGTCCTAACTATTGTTTTGAAACTTTGGGAAGAAAATCGTCGCGTTTGGGAACAAATGTGAATTTGAAGAAATGTAGACATAATTGGTGACCAAGGAGTAACCAAAGTTCAATATACTAGTATAATAGTCTAAATATAGCTTTGAACCCCTTTAGAATGGATTCCACCCAATATATAGTCCTAACTATAGTTTTGAAACATTGGGAAGCGTTTTGGTACAAATGGGAATTTGAAGAAATGTAGACATAATTTGTGACCAAGGAGTAACCAAAGTTCAATATATTAGTATAATAGTCTAAATATAGCTTTGAACCCCTTTAGAATGGATTCTAACTAATATATTGTCCTAACTATAGTTTTGAAACTTTGGGAAGAAAATCGTCCCGTTTGGGTACAAATGTGAATTTGAAGAAATGTAGACATAATTGGTGACCAAGGAGTAACCAAAGTTCAATATACTAGTATAATAGTCTAAATATAGCTTTGAACCCCTTTAGAATGGATTCTACCCAATATATAGTCCTAACTATAGTTTTGAAACTTTGGGAAGCGTGTTGGTACAAATGGGAATTTGAAGAAATGTAGACAAAATTGGTGACCAAGGAGAACCAAAGTTCAATATATTAGTATAATAGTCTAAATATAGCTTTGAACCCCTTTAGAATGGATTCTAAGCAATATATAGTCCTAACTATAGTTATGAAACTTTGGGAAGAAAATCGTCCCGTTTTGGTACAAATTGGAATTTGAAGAAATGTACACAAAATTGGTGACCAAGGAGTAACCAAAGTTCAAAATATTAGTATAATAGTCTAAATATAGCTTTGAACCCCTTTAGAATGGATTCTAAGCAATATATAGTCCTAACTATAGTTTTGAAACTTTGGGAAGAAAATCGTCCCGTTTTGGTACAAATTGGAATTTGAAGAAATGTACACAAAATTGGTGACCAAGGAGTAACCAAAGTTCAATATATTAGTATAATAGTTTAAATATAGCTTTGAACCCCTTTAGAATGGATTCTAAGCAATATATAGTCCTAACTATTGTTTTGAAACTTTGGGAAGAAAATCGTCCCGTTTTGGTACAAATTGGAATTTGAAGAAATGTACCAAAATTGGTGACCAAGGAGTAACCAAAGTTCAATATATTAGTATAATAGTCTAAATATAGCTTTGAACCCATTTAGAATGGATTCTACCCAATATATAGTCCTAACTATAGTTTTGAAACTTTGGAAAGGAAATCGTCCCATTTTTGTACAAATGGGAATTTGAAGAAATGTAGACATAATTGGTGACCAAGGAGTAACCAAAGTTCAATAAATTAGTATAATAGTCTAAATAAAGCTTTGAACCCCTTTAGAATGGATTCTAAGCAATATATAGTCCTAACTATAGTTTTGAAACTTTGGGAAGAAAATCGTCCCGTTTTGGTACAAATTGGAATTTGAAGAAATGTACCAAAATTGGTGACCAAGGAGTAACCAAAGTTCAATATATTAGTATAATAGTCTAAATATAGCTTTGAACCCCTTTAGAATGGATTCTAAGCAATATATAGTCCTAACTATAGTTTTGAAACTTTGGGAAGAAAATCGTCCCGTTTTGGTACAAATTGGAATTTGAAGAAATGTACACAAAATTGGTGACCAAGGAGTAACCAAAGTTCAATATATTAGTATAATAGTTTAAATATAGCTTTGAACCCCTTTAGAATGGATTCTAAGCAATATATAGTCCTAACTATTGTTTTGAAACTTTGGGAAGAAAATCGTCGCGTTTGGGAACAAATGTGAATTTGAAGAAATGTAGACATAATTGGTGACCAAGGAGTAACCAAAGTTCAATATACTAGTATAATAGTCTAAATATAGCTTTGAACCCCTTTAGAATGGATTCCACCCAATATATAGTCCTAACTATAGTTTTGAAACATTGGGAAGCGTTTTGGTACAAATGGGAATTTGAAGAAATGTAGACATAATTTGTGACCAAGGAGTAACCAAAGTTCAATATACTAGTATAATAGTCTAAATATAGCTTTGAACCCCTTTAGAATGGATTCTACCCAATATATAGTCCTAACTATAGTTTTGAAACTTTGGGAAGAAAATCGTCGCGTTTGGGTACAAATGTGAATTTTAAGAAATGTAGACATAATTGGTGACCAAGGAGTAACCAAAGTTCAATATACTAGTATAATAGTCTAAATATAGCTTTGAACCCCTTTAGAATGGATTCCACCCAATATATAGTCCTAACTATAGTTTTGAAACTTTGGGAAGCGTGTTGGTACAAATGGGAATTTGAAGAAATGTAGACAAAATTGGTGACCAAGGAGAACCAAAGTTCAATATATTAGTATAATAGTCTAAATATAGCTTTGAACCCCTTTAGAATGGATTCTAAGCAATATATAGTCCTAACTATAGTTTTGAAACTTTGGGAAGAAAATCATCCCGTTTTGGTACAAATTGGAATTTGAAGAAATGTACACAAAATTGGTGACCAAGGAGTAACCAAAGTTCAAAATATTAGTATAATAGTCTAAATATAGCTTTGAACCCCTTTAGAATGGATTCTAAGCAATATATAGTCCTAACTATAGTTTTGAAACTTTGGGAAGAAAATCGTCCCGTTTTGGTACAAATTGGAATTTGAAGAAATGTACACAAAATTGGTGACCAAGGAGTAACCAAAGTTCAATATATTAGTATAATAGTTTAAATATATCTTTGAACCCTTTTAGAATGGATTCTAAGCAATATATAGTCCTAACTATAGTTTTGAAACTTTGGGAAGAAAATCGTCCCGTTTTGGTACAAATTGGAATTTGAAGAAATGTACCAAAATTGGTGACCAAGGAGTAACCAAAGTTCAATATATTAGTATAATAGTCTAAATATAGCTTTGAACCCATTTAGAATGGATTCTACCCAATATATAGTCCTAACTATAGTTTTGAAACTTTGGAAAGGAAATCGTCCCATTTTTGTACAAATGGGAATTTGAAGAAATGTAGACATAATTGGTGACCAAGGAGTAACCAAAGTTCAATAAATTAGTATAATAGTCTAAATAAAGCTTTGAACCCCTTTAGAATGGATTCTAAGCAATATATAGTCCTAACTATAGTTTTGAAACTTTGGGAAGAAAATCGTCCCGTTTTGGTACAAATTGGAATTTGAAGAAATGTACCAAAATTGGTGACCAAGGAGTAACCAAAGTTCAATATATTAGTATAATAGTCTAAATATAGCTTTGAACCCCTTTAGAATGGATTCTAAGCAATATATAGTCCTAACTATAGTTTTGAAACTTTGGGAAGAAAATCGTCCCGTTTTGGTACAAATTGGAATTTGAAGAAATGTACACAAAATTGGTGACCAAGGAGTAACCAAAGTTCAATATATTAGTATAATAGTTTAAATATAGCTTTGAACCCCTTTAGAATGGATTCTAAGCAATATATAGTCCTAACTATTGTTTTGAAACTTTGGGAAGAAAATCGTCGCGTTTGGGAACAAATGTGAATTTGAAGAAATGTAGACATAATTGGTGACCAAGGAGTAACCAAAGTTCAATATACTAGTATAATAGTCTAAATATAGCTTTGAACCCCTTTAGAATGGATTCCACCCAATATATAGTCCTAACTATAGTTTTGAAACATTGGGAAGCGTTTTGGTACAAATGGGAATTTGAAGAAATGTAGACATAATTTGTGACCAAGGAGTAACCAAAGTTCAATATACTAGTATAATAGTCTAAATATAGCTTTGAACCCCTTTAGAATGGATTCTACCCAATATATAGTCCTAACTATAGTTTTGAAACTTTGGGAAGAAAATCGTCGCGTTTGGGTACAAATGTGAATTTTAAGAAATGTAGACATAATTGGTGACCAAGGAGTAACCAAAGTTCAATATACTAGTATAATAGTCTAAATATAGCTTTGAACCCCTTTAGAATGGATTCCACCCAATATATAGTCCTAACTATAGTTTTGAAACTTTGGGAAGCGTGTTGGTACAAATGGGAATTTGAAGAAATGTAGACAAAATTGGTGACCAAGGAGAACCAAAGTTCAATATATTAGTATAATAGTCTAAATATAGCTTTGAACCCCTTTAGAATGGATTCTAAGCAATATATAGTCCTAACTATAGTTTTGAAACTTTGGGAAGAAAATCATCCCGTTTTGGTACAAATTGGAATTTGAAGAAATGTACACAAAATTGGTGACCAAGGAGTAACCAAAGTTCAAAATATTAGTATAATAGTCTAAATATAGCTTTGAACCCCTTTAGAATGGATTCTAAGCAATATATAGTCCTAACTATAGTTTTGAAACTTTGGGAAGAAAATCGTCCCGTTTTGGTACAAATTGGAATTTGAAGAAATGTACACAAAGTTGGTGACCAAGGAGTAACCAAAGTTCAATATATTAGTATAATAGTTTAAATATAGCTTTGAACCCCTTTAGAATGTATTCTAAGCAATATATAGTCCTAACTATTGTTTTGAAACTTTGGGAAGAAAATCGTCCCGTTTTGGTATAAATTGGAATTTGAAGAAATGTACCAAAATTGGTGACCAAGGAGTAACCAAAGTTCAATATATTAGTATAATAGTCTAAATATAGCTTTGAACCCCTTTAGAATGGATTCTAAGCAATATATAGTCCTAACTATAGTTTTGAAACTTTGGGAAGAAAATCGTCCCGTTTTGGTACAAATTGGAATTTGAAGAAATGTACACAAAATTGGTGACCAAGGAGTAACCAAAGTTCAATATATTAGTATAATAGTTTAAATATAGCTTTGAACCCCTTTAGAATGGATTCTAAGCAATATATAGTCCTAACTATTGTTTTGAAACTTTGGGAAGAAAATCGTCGCGTTTGGGTACAAATGTGAATTTGAAGAAATGTAGACATAATTGGTGACCAAGGAGTAACCAAAGTTCAATATACTAGTATAATAGTCTAAATATAGCTTTGAACCCCTTTAGAATGGATTCTACCCAATATATAGTCCTAACTATAATTTTGAAACTTTGGGAAGAAAATCGTCGCGTTTGGGTACAAATGTGAATTTGAAGAAATGTAGACATAATTTGTGACCAAGGAGTAACCAAAGTTCAATATACTAGTATAATAGTCTAAATATAGCTTTGAACCCCTTTAGAATGGATTCTACCCAATATATAGTCCTAACTATAGTTTTGAAACTTTGGGAAGAAAATCGTCGCGTTTGGGTACAAATGTGAATTTGAAGAAATGTAGACATAATTGGTGACCAAGGAGTAACCAAAGTTCAATAAATTAGTATAATAGTCTAAATAAAGCTTTGAACCCCTTTAGAATGGATTCTAAGCAATATATAGTCCTAACTATAGTTTTGAAACTTTGGGAAGAAAATCGTCCCGTTTTGGTACAAATTGGAATTTGAAGAAATGTACCAAAATTGGTGACCAAGGAGTAACCAAAGTTCAATATATTAGTATAATAGTCTAAATATAGCTTTGAACCCCTTTAGAATGGATTCTAAGCAATATATAGTCCTAACTATAGTTTTGAAACTTTGGGAAGAAAATCGTCCCGTTTTGGTACAAATTGGAATTTGAAGAAATGTACACAAAATTGGTGACCAAGGAGTAACCAAAGTTCAATATATTAGTATAATAGTCTAAATATAGCTTTGAACCCCTTTAGAATGGATTCTAAGCAATATATAGTCCTACCTTTAGTTTTGAAACTTTGGGAAGAAAATCGTCCTGTTCTGGTACAAATTGGAATTTGAAGAAATGTACACAAATTTGGTGACCAAGGAGTAACCAAAGTTCAATATATTAGTATAATAGTGTAAATATAGCTTTGAACCCCTTTAGAATGGATTCTACCCAATATATAGTCCTAACTATAATTTTGAAACTTTGGGAAGAAAATCGTCGCGTTTGGGTACAAATGTGAATTTGAAGAAATGTAGACATAATTTGTGACCAAGGAGTAACCAAAGTTCAATATACTAGTATAATAGTCTAAATATAGCTTTGAACCCCTTTAGAATGGATTCTACCCAATATATAGTCCTAACTATAGTTTTGAAACTTTGGGAAGAAAATCGTCGCGTTTGGGTACAAATGTGAATTTGAAGAAATGTAGACATAATTGGTGACCAAGGAGTAACCAAAGTTCAATATACTAGTATAATAGTCTAAATATAGCTTTGAACCCCTTTAGAATGGATTCTACCCAATATATAGTCCTAACTATAGTTTTGAAACTTTGGGAAGCGATTTGGTACAAATGGGAATTTGAAGAAATGTAGACAAAATTGGTGACCAAGGAGAACCAAAGTTCAATATATTAGTATAATAGTCTAAATATAGCTTTGAACCCCTTTAGAATGGATTCTAAGCAATATATAGTCCTAACTATAGTTTTGAAACTTTGGGAAGAAAATCATCCCGTTTTGGTACAAATTGGAATTTGAAGAAATGTACACAAAATTGGTGACCAAGGAGTAACCAAAGTTCAAAATATTAGTATAATAGTCTAAATATAGCTTTGAACCCCTTTAGAATGGATTCTAAGCAATATATAGTCCTAACTATAGTTTTGAAACTTTGGGAAGAAAATCGTCCCGTTTTGGTACAAATTGGAATTTGAAGAAATGTACACAAAGTTGGTGACCAAGGAGTAACCAAAGTTCAATATATTAGTATAATAGTTTAAATATAGCTTTGAACCCCTTTAGAATGTATTCTAAGCAATATATAGTCCTAACTATTGTTTTGAAACTTTGGGAAGAAAATCGTCCCGTTTTGGTACAAATTGGAATTTGAAGAAATGTACACAAAATTGGTGACCAAGGAGTAACCAAAGTTCAATATATTAGTATAATAGTTTAAATATAGCTTTGAACCCCTTTAGAATGGATTCTAAGCAATATATAGTCCTAACTATAATTTTGAAACTTTGGGAAGAAAATCGTCGCGTTTGGGTACAAATGAGAATTTGAAGAAATGTAGACATAATTTGTGACCAAGGAGTAACCAAAGTTCAATATACTAGGATAATAGTCTAAATATACCTTTGAACCCCTTTAGAATGGATTCTACCCAATATATAGTCCTAACTATAGTTTTGAAACTTTGGGAAGAAAATCGTCGCGTTTGGGTACAAATGTGAATTTGAAGAAATGTAGACATAATTGGTGACCAAGGAGTAACCAAAGTTCAATATACTAGTATAATAGTCTAAATATAGCTTTGAACCCCTTTAGAATGGATTGTACCCAATATATAGTCCTAACTATAGTTTTGAAACTTTGGGAAGCGATTTGGTACAAATGGGAATTTGAAGAAATGTAGACAAAATTGGTGACCAAGGAGAACCAAAGTTCAATATATTAGTATAATAGTCTAAATATAGCTTTGAACCCCTTTAGAATGGATTCTAAGCAATATATAGTCCTAACTATAGTTTTGAAACTTTGGGAAGAAAATCATCCCGTTTTGGTACAAATTGGAATTTGAAGAAATGTACACAAAATTTGTGACCAAGGAGTAAAAAAAGTTAAATATATTAGTATAATAGTCTAAATATAGCTTTGAACCCCTTTAGAATGGATTCTACCCAATATATAGTCCTAACTATAGTTTTGAAACTTTGGAAAGAAAATCGTCCCATTTTGGTACAAATGGGAATTTGAAGAAATGTAGACATAATTGGTGACCAAGGAGTAACCAAAGTTCAATAAATTAGTATAATAGTCTAAATAAAGCTTTGAACCCCTTTAGAATGGATTCTAAGCAATATATAGTCCTAACTATTGTTTTGAAACTTTGGGAAGAAAATCGTCCCGTTTTGGTACAAATTGGAATTTGAAGAAATGTACCAAAATTGGTGACCAAGGAGTAACCAAAGTTCAATATATTAGTATAACAGTCTAAATATAGCTTTGAATCCCTTTAGAATGGATTCTACCCAATATATAGTCCTAACTATAGTTTTGAAACTTTGGAAAGAAAATCGTCCCATTTTGGTACAAATGGGAATTTGAAGAAATGTAGACATAATTGGTGACCAAGGAGTAACAAAAGTTCAATATATTAGTATAATAGTCTAAATATAGCTTTGAACCCCTTTAGAATGGATTCTAAGCAATATATAGTCCTAACTATTGTTTTGAAGAAAATCGTACCGTTTTGGTACAAATGGGAATTTGAAGAAATGTACACAAAATTTGTGACCAAGGAGTAAAAAAGTTAAATATATTAGTATAATAGTCTAATTATAGCTTTGAACCCCTTTAGAATGGATTCTAAGCAATATATAGTCCTAACTATTGTTTTCAAACTTTAGGAAGCGTTTTGGTACAAATGGGAATTTGAAGAAATGTACACAAAATTTTAGACCAAGGAATAACCAAAGTTCAATATATTAGTATAATAGTCTAAATATAGCTTTGAACCCCTTTAGAATGGATTCTAAGCAATATATAGTCCTACCTATAGTTTTGAAACTTTGGGAAGAAAATCGTCCCGTTCTGGTACAAATTGGAATTTGAAGAAATGTACACAAATTTGGTGACCAAGGAGTAACCAAAGTTCAATATATTAGTATAATAGTGTAAATATAGCTTTGAACCCCTTTAGAATGGATTCTAACTAATATATTGTCCTAACTATAGTTTTGAAACTTTGCGAAGAAAATTGTCCCGTTTGGGTACAAATGTGAATTTGAAGAAATGTAGACATAATTGGTGACCAAGGAGTAACCAAAGTTCAATATACTAGTATAATAGTCTAAATATAGCTTTAACCCCTTTAGAATGGATTCTACCCAATATATAGTCCTAACTATAGTTTTGAAACTTTGGGAAGAAAATCGTCCCGTTTGGGTACAAATGTGAATTTGAAGAAATGTAGACATAATTGGTGACCAAGGAGTAACCAAAGTTCAATATACTAGTATAATAGTCTAAATATAGCTTTGAACCCCTTTAGAATGGATTCTACCCAATATATAGTCCTAACTATAGTTTTGAAACTTTGGAAAGAAAATCGTCCCATTTTGGTACAAATGGGAATTTGAAGAAATGTAGACATAATTGGTGACCAAGGAGTAACCAAAGTTCAATAAATTAGTATAATAGTCTAAATAAAGCTTTGATTCCCTTTAGAATGGATTCTAAGCAATATATAGTCCTAACTATTGTTTTGAAACTTTGGGAAGAAAATCGTCCCGTTTTGGTACAAATTGGAATTTGAAGAAATGTACCAAAATTGGTGACCAATGAGTAACCAAAGTTCAATATATTAGTATAACAGTCTAAATATAGATTTGAACCCCTTTAGAATGGATTCTACCCAATATATAGTCCTAACTATAGTTTTGAAACTTTGGAAAGAAAATCGTCCCATTTTGGTACAAATGGGAATTTGAAGAAATGTAGACATAATTGGTGACCAAGGAGTAACAAAAGTTCAATATATTAGTATAATAGTCTAAATATAGCTTTGAACCCCTTTAGAATGGATTCTAAGCAATATATAGTCCTAACTATTGTTTTGAAGAAAATCGTACCGTTTTGGTACAAATGGGAATTTGAAGAAATGTACACAAAATTTGTGACCAAGGAGTAAAAAAGTTAAATATATTAGTATAATAGTCTAATTATAGCTTTGAACCCCTTTAGAATGGATTCTAAGCAATATATAGTCCTAACTATTGTTTTCAAACTTTAGGAAGCGTTTTGGTACAAATGGGAATTTGAAGAAATGTACACAAAATTTTAGACCAAGGAATAACCAAAGTTCAATATATTAGTATAATAGTCTAAATATAGCTTTGAACCCCTTTAGAATGGATTCTAAGCAATATATAGTCCTACCTATAGTTTTGAAACTTTGGGAAGAAAATCGTCCCGTTCTGGTACAAATTGGAATTTGAAGAAATGTACACAAATTTGGTGACCAAGGAGTAACCAAAGTTCAATATATTAGTATAATAGTGTAAATATAGCTTTGAACCCCTTTAGAATGGATTCTAACTAATATATTGTCCTAACTATAGTTTTGAAACTTTGCGAAGAAAATTGTCCCGTTTGGGTACAAATGTGAATTTGAAGAAATGTAGACATAATTGGTGACCAAGGAGTAACCAAAGTTCAATATACTAGTATAATAGTCTAAATATAGCTTTAACCCCTTTAGAATGGATTCTACCCAATATATAGTCCTAACTATAGTTTTGAAACTTTGGGAAGAAAATCGTCCCGTTTGGGTACAAATGTGAATTTGAAGAAATGTAGACATAATTGGTGACCAAGGAGTAACCAAAGTTCAATATACTAGTATAATAGTCTAAATATAGCTTTGAACCCCTTTAGAATGGATTCTACCCAATATATAGTCCTAACTATAGTTTCGAAACTTTGGGAAGAAAATCGTACCGTTTTGTTCCAAATGGGAATTTAAAGAAATGTAGACAAAATTAATGACCAAGGAGTAACCAAAGTTCAATATATTAGTATAATAGTCTAAATATAGCTTTGAACCCCTTTAGAATGGATTCTACCCAATATATAGTCGTAACTATAGTTTCGAAACTTCGGGAAGAAAATCGTACCGTTTTGTTACAAATGGGAATTTGAAGAAATGTAGACAAAATTAATGACCAAGGAGTAACCAAAGTTCAATATAGTAGTATAATAGTCTAAATATAGCTTTGAACCCCTTTAGAATGGATTCTAACTAATATATTGTCCTAACTATAGTTTTGAAACTTTGGGAAGAAAATCGTCCCGTTTGGGTACAAATGTGAATTTGAAGAAATGTAGACATAATTGGTGACCAAGGAGTAACCAAAGTTCAATATACTAGTATAATAGTCTAAATATAGCTTTGAACCCCTTTAGAATGGATTCTACCCAATATATAGTCCTAACTATAGTTTTGAAACTTTGGAAAGAAAATCGTCCCATTTTGGTACAAATGGGAATTTGAAGAAATGTAGACATAATTGGTGACCAAGGAGTAACCAAAGTTCAATATATTAGTATAATAGTTTAAATATAGCTTTGAACCCCTTTAGAATGGATTCTAAGCAATATATAGTCCTAACTATTGTTTTGAAACTTTGGGAAGAAAATCGTCCCGTTTTGGTATAAATTGGAATTTGAAGAAATGTACCAAAATTGGTGACCAAGGAGTAACCAAAGTTCAATATATTAGTATAATAGTCTAAATATAGCTTTGAACCCATTTAGAATGGATTCTACCCAATATATAGTCCTAACTATAGTTTTGAAACTTTGGAAAGGAAATCGTCCCATTTTTGTACAAATGGGAATTTGAAGAAATGTAGACATAATTGGTGACCAAGGAGTAACCAAAGTTCAATAAATTAGTATAATAGTCTAAATAAAGCTTTGAACCCCTTTAGAATGGATTCTAAGCAATATATAGTCCTAACTATAGTTTTGAAACTTTGGGAAGAAAATCGTCCCGTTTTGGTACAAATTGGAATTTGAAGAAATGTACCAAAATTGGTGACCAAGGAGTAACCAAAGTTCAATATATTAGTATAATAGTCTAAATATAGCTTTGAACCCCTTTAGAATGGATTCTAAGCAATATATAGTCCTAACTATAGTTTTGAAACTTTGGGAAGAAAATCGTCCCGTTTTGGTACAAATTGGAATTTGAAGAAATGTACACAAAATTGGTGACCAAGGAGTAACCAAAGTTCAATATATTAGTATAATAGTTTAAATATAGCTTTGAACCCCTTTAGAATGGATTCTAAGCAATATATAGTCCTAACTATTGTTTTGAAACTTTGGGAAGAAAATCGTCGCGTTTGGGAACAAATGTGAATTTGAAGAAATGTAGACATAATTGGTGACCAAGGAGTAACCAAAGTTCAATATACTAGTATAATAGTCTAAATATAGCTTTGAACCCCTTTAGAATGGATTCCACCCAATATATAGTCCTAACTATAGTTTTGAAACATTGGGAAGCGTTTTGGTACAAATGGGAATTTGAAGAAATGTAGACATAATTTGTGACCAAGGAGTAACCAAAGTTCAATATACTAGTATAATAGTCTAAATATAGCTTTGAACCCCTTTAGAATGGATTCTACCCAATATATAGTCCTAACTATAGTTTTGAAACTTTGGGAAGAAAATCGTCGCGTTTGGGTACAAATGTGAATTTTAAGAAATGTAGACATAATTGGTGACCAAGGAGTAACCAAAGTTCAATATACTAGTATAATAGTCTAAATATAGCTTTGAACCCCTTTAGAATGGATTCCACCCAATATATAGTCCTAACTATAGTTTTGAAACTTTGGGAAGCGTGTTGGTACAAATGGGAATTTGAAGAAATGTAGACAAAATTGGTGACCAAGGAGAACCAAAGTTCAATATATTAGTATAATAGTCTAAATATAGCTTTGAACCCCTTTAGAATGGATTCTAAGCAATATATAGTCCTAACTATAGTTATGAAACTTTGGGAAGAAAATCGTCCCGTTTTGGTACAAATTGGAATTTGAAGAAATGTACACAAAATTGGTGACCAAGGAGTAACCAAAGTTCAAAATATTAGTATAATAGTCTAAATATAGCTTTGAACCCCTTTAGAATGGATTCTAAGCAATATATAGTCCTAACTATAGTTTTGAAACTTTGGGAAGAAAATCGTCCCGTTTTGGTACAAATTGGAATTTGAAGAAATGTACACAAAATTGGTGACCAAGGAGTAACCAAAGTTCAATATATTAGTATAATAGTTTAAATATAGCTTTGAACCCCTTTAGAATGGATTCTAAGCAATATATAGTCCTAACTATTGTTTTGAAACATTGGGAAGAAAATCGTCCCGTTTTGGTACAAATTGGAATTTGAAGAAATGTACCAAAATTGGTGACCAAGGAGTAACCAAAGTTCAATATATTAGTATAATAGTCTAAATATAGCTTTGAACCCATTTAGAATGGATTCTACCCAATATATAGTCCTAACTATAGTTTTGAAACTTTGGAAAGGAAATCGTCCCATTTTTGTACAAATGGGAATTTGAAGAAATGTAGACATAATTGGTGACCAAGGAGTAACCAAAGTTCAATAAATTAGTATAATAGTCTAAATAAAGCTTTGAACCCCTTTAGAATGGATTCTAAGCAATATATAGTCCTAACTATAGTTTTGAAACTTTGGGAAGAAAATCGTCCCGTTTTGGTACAAATTGGAATTTGAAGAAATGTACCAAAATTGGTGACCAAGGAGTAACCAAAGTTCAATATATTAGTATAATAGTCTAAATATAGCTTTGAACCCCTTTAGAATGGATTCTAAGCAATATATAGTCCTAACTATAGTTTTGAAACTTTGGGAAGAAAATCGTCCCGTTTTGGTACAAATTGGAATTTGAAGAAATGTACACAAAATTGGTGACCAAGGAGTAACCAAAGTTCAATATATTAGTATAATAGTTTAAATATAGCTTTGAACCCCTTTAGAATGGATTCTAAGCAATATATAGTCCTAACTATTGTTTTGAAACTTTGGGAAGAAAATCGTCGCGTTTGGGAACAAATGTGAATTTGAAGAAATGTAGACATAATTGGTGACCAAGGAGTAACCAAAGTTCAATATACTAGTATAATAGTCTAAATATAGCTTTGAACCCCTTTAGAATGGATTCCACCCAATATATAGTCCTAACTATAGTTTTGAAACATTGGGAAGCGTTTTGGTACAAATGGGAATTTGAAGAAATGTAGACATAATTTGTGACCAAGGAGTAACCAAAGTTCAATATACTAGTATAATAGTCTAAATATAGCTTTGAACCCCTTTAGAATGGATTCTACCCAATATATAGTCCTAACTATAGTTTTGAAACTTTGGGAAGAAAATCGTCGCGTTTGGGTACAAATGTGAATTTTAAGAAATGTAGACATAATTGGTGACCAAGGAGTAACCAAAGTTCAATATACTAGTATAATAGTCTAAATATAGCTTTGAACCCCTTTAGAATGGATTCCACCCAATATATAGTCCTAACTATAGTTTTGAAACTTTGGGAAGCGTGTTGGTACAAATGGGAATTTGAAGAAATGTAGACAAAATTGGTGACCAAGGAGAACCAAAGTTCAATATATTAGTATAATAGTCTAAATATAGCTTTGAACCCCTTTAGAATGGATTCTAAGCAATATATAGTCCTAACTATAGTTATGAAACTTTGGGAAGAAAATCGTCCCGTTTTGGTACAAATTGGAATTTGAAGAAATGTACACAAAATTGGTGACCAAGGAGTAACCAAAGTTCAAAATATTAGTATAATAGTCTAAATATAGCTTTGAACCCCTTTAGATTGGATTCTAAGCAATATATAGTCCTAACTATAGTTTTGAAACTTTGGGAAGAAAATCGTCCCGTTTTGGTACAAATGGGAATTTGAAGAAATGTACACAAAATTGGTGACCAAGGAGTAACCAAAGTTCAATATATTAGTATAATAGTTTAAATATATGTTTGAACCCTTTTAGAATGGATTCTAAGCAATATATAGTCCTAACTATAGTTTTGAAACTTTGGGAAGAAAATCGTCCCGTTTTGGTACAAATTGGTATTTGAAGAAATGTACACAAAATTGGTGACCAAGGAGTAACCAAAGTTCAATATATTAGTATAATAGTTTAAATATAGCTTTGAACCCCTTTAGAATGGATTCCAAGCAATATATAGTCCTAACTATTGTTTTGAAACTTTGGGAAGAAAATCGTCCCGTTTTGGTATAAATTGGAATTTGAAGAAATGTACCAAAATTGGTGACCAAAGAGTAACCAAAGTTCAATATATTAGTATAATAGTCTAAATATAGCTTTGAACCCATTTAGAATGGATTCTACCCAATATATAGTCCTAACTATAGTTTTGGAACTTTGGAAAGCAAATCGTCCCATTTTTGTACAAATGGGAATTTGAAGAAATGTAGACATAATTGGTGACCAAGGAGTAACCAAAGTTCAATAAATTAGTATAATAGTCTAAATAAAGCTTTGAACCCCTTTAGAATGGATTCTAAGCAATATATAGTCCTAACTATAGTTTTGAAACTTTGGGAAGAAAATCGTCCCGTTTTGGTACAAATTGGAATTTGAAGAAATGTACCAAAATTGGTGACCAAGGAGTAACCAAAGTTCAATATATTAGTATAATAGTCTAAATATAGCTTTGAACCCCTTTAGAATGGATTCTAAGCAATATATAGTCCTAACTATAGTTTTGAAACTTTGGGAAGAAAATCGTCCCGTTTTGGTACAAATTGAAATTTGAAGAAATGTACACAAAATTGGTGACCAAGGAGTAACCAAAGTTCAATATATTAGTATAATAGTTTAAATATAGCTTTGAACCCCTTTAGAATGGATTCTAAGCAATATATAGTCCTAACTATTGTTTTGAAACTTTGGGAAGAAAATCGTCCCGTTTTGGTACAAATTGGAATTTGAAGAAATGTACCAAAATTGGTGACCAAGGAGTAACCAAAGTTCAATATATTAGTATAATAGTCTAAATATAACTTTGAACCCCTTTAGAATGGATTCTACCCAATATATAGTCCTAACTATAGTTTTGAAACTTTGGAAAGCAAATCGTCCCATTTTTGTACAAATGGGAATTTGAAGAAATGTAGACATAATTGGTGACCAAGGAGTAACCAAAGTTCAATAAATTAGTATAATAGTCTAAATAAAGCTTTGAACCCCTTTAGAATGGATTCTAAGCAATATATAGTCCTAACTATAGTTTTGAAACTTTGGGAAGAAAATCGTCCCGTTTTGGTACAAATTGGAATTTGAAGAAATGTACCAAAATTAGTGACCAAGGAGTAACCAAAGTTCAATATATTAGTATAATAGTCTAAATATAGCTTTGAACCCCTTTAGAATGGATTCTAAGCAATATATAGTCCTAACTATAGTTTTGAAACTTTGGGAAGAAAATCGTCCCGTTTTGGTACAAATTGAAATTTGAAGAAATGTACACAAAATTGGTGACCAAGGAGTAACCAAAGTTCAATATATTAGTATAATAGTTTAAATATAGCTTTGAACCCCTTTAGAATGGATTCTAAGCAATATATAGTCCTAACTATTGTTTTGAAACTTTGGGAAGAAAATCGTCCCGTTTTGGTACAAATTGGAATTTGAAGAAATGTACCAAAATTGGTGACCAAGGAGTAACCAAAGTTCAATATATTAGTATAATAGTCTAAATATAACTTTGAACCCCTTTAGAATGGATTCTACCCAATATATAGTCCTAACTATAGTTTTGAAACTTTGGAAAGAAAATCGTCCCATTTTGGTACAAATGGGAATTTGAAGAAATGTAGACATAATTGGTGACCAAGGAGTAACCAAAGTTCAATAAATTAGTATAATAGTCTTAATAAAGCTTTGAACCCCTTTAGAATGGATTCTAAGCAATATATAGTCCTAACTATTGTTTTGAAACTTTGGGAAGAAAATCGTCCCCTTTTGGTACAAATTGGAATTTGAAGAAATGTACCAAAATTGGTGACCAAGGAGTAACCAAAGTTCAATATATTAGTATAATAGTCTAAATATAGCTTTGAACCCCTTTAGAATGGATTCTACAAAATATATAGTCCTAACTATAGTTTTGAAACTTTGGAAAGAAAATCGTCCCATTTTGGTACAAATGGGAATTTGAAGAAATGTAGACATAATTGGTGACCAAGGAGTAACAAAAGTTCAATATATTAGTATAATAGTCTAAATATAGCTTTGAACCCCTTTAGAATGGATTCTAAGCAATATATAGTCCTAACTATTGTTTTGAAGAAAATCGTACCGTTTTGGTACAAATGGGAATTTGAAGAAATGTACACAAAATTTGTGACCAAGGAGTAAAAAAAGTTAAATATATTAGTATAATAGTCTAATTATAGCTTTGAACCCCTTTAGAATGGATTCTAAGCAATATATAGTCCTAACTATTGTTTTGAAACTTTAGGAAGCGTTTTGGTACAAATGGGAATATGAAGAAATGTACACAAAATTTTAGACCTAGGAATAACCAAAGTTCAATATATTAGTATAATAGTCTAAATATAGCTTTGAACCCCTTTAGAATGGATTCTAAGCAATATATAGTCCTACCTATAGTTTTGAAACTTTGAGAAGAAAATCGTCCCGTTCTGGTACAAATTGGAATTTGAAGAAATGTACACAAATTTGGTGACCAAGGAGTAACCAAAGTTCAATATATTAGTATAATAGTGTAAATATAGCTTTGAACCCCTTTAGAATGGATTCTAACTAATATATTGTCCTAACTATAGTTTTGAAACTTTGCGAAGAAAATTGTCCCGTTTGGGTACAAATGTGAATTTGAAGAAATGTAGACATAATTGGTGACCAAGGAGTAACCAAAGTTCAATATATTAGTATAACAGTCTAAATATAGCTTTGAACCCCTTTAGAATGGATTCTACCCAATATATAGTCCTAACTATAGTTTTGAAACTTTGGAAAGAAAATCGTCCCATTTTGGTACAAATGGGAATTTGAAGAAATGTAGACATAATTGGTGACCAAAGAGTAACAAAAGTTCAATATATTAGTATAATAGTCTAAATATAGCTTTGAACCCCTTTAGAATGGATTCTAAGCAATATATAGTCCTAACTATTGTTTTGAAGAAAATCGTACCGTTTTGGTACAAATGGGAATTTGAAGAAATGTACACAAAATTTGTGACCAAGGAGTAAAAAAAGTTAAATATATTAGTATAATAGTCTAATTATAGCTTTGAACCCCTTTAGAATGGATTCTAAGCAATATATAGTCCTAACTATTGTTTTGAAACTTTAGGAAGCGTTTTGGTACAAATGGGAATTTGAAGAAATGTACACAAAATTTTAGACCAAGGAATAACCAAAGTTCAATATATTAGTATAATAGTCTAAATATAGCTTTGAACCCCTTTAGAATGGATTCTAAGCAATATATAGTCCTACCTATAGTTTTGAAACTTTGGGAAGAAAATCGTCCCGTTCTGGTACAAATTGGAATTTGAAGAAATGTACACAAATTTGGTGACCAAGGAGTAACCAAAGTTCAATATATTAGTATAATAGTGTAAATATAGCTTTGAACCCCTTTAGAATGGATTCTAACTAATATATTGTCCTAACTATAGTTTTGAAACTTTGGGAAGAAAATCGTCCCGTTTGGGTACAAATGTGAATTTGAAGAAATGTAGACATAATTGGTGACCAAGGAGTAACCAAAGTTCAATATACTAGTATAATAGTCTAAATATAGCTTTGAACCCCTTTAGAATGGATTCTACCCAATATATAGTCCTAACTATAGTTTCGAAACTTTGGGAAGAAAATCGTACCGTTTTGTTACAAATGGGAATTTGAAGAAATGTAGACAAAATTGGTGACCAAAGAGTAACAAAAGTTCAATATATTAGTATAATAGTCTAAATATAGCTTTGAACCCCTTTAGAATGGATTCTAAGCAATATATAGTCCTAACTATTGTTTTGAAGAAAATCGTACCGTTTTGGTACAAATGGGAATTTGAAGAAATGTACACAAAATTTGTGACCAAGGAGTAAAAAAAGTTAAATATATTAGTATAATAGTCTAATTATAGCTTTGAACCCCTTTAGAATGGATTCTAAGCAATATATAGTCCTAACTATTGTTTTGAAACTTTAGGAAGCGTTTTGGTACAAATGGGAATTTGAAGAAATGTACACAAAATTTTAGACCAAGGAATAACCAAAGTTCAATATATTAGTATAATAGTCTAAATATAGCTTTGAACCCCTTTAGAATGGATTCTAAGCAATATATAGTCCTACCTATAGTTTTGAAACTTTGGGAAGAAAATCGTCCCGTTCTGGTACAAATTGGAATTTGAAGAAATGTACACAAATTTGGTGACCAAGGAGTAACCAAAGTTCAATATATTAGTATAATAGTGTAAATATAGCTTTGAACCCCTTTAGAATGGATTCTAACTAATATATTGTCCTAACTATAGTTTTGAAACTTTGGGAAGAAAATCGTCCCGTTTGGGTACAAATGTGAATTTGAAGAAATGTAGACATAATTGGTGACCAAGGAGTAACCAAAGTTCAATATACTAGTATAATAGTCTAAATATAGCTTTGAACCCCTTTAGAATGGATTCTACCCAATATATAGTCCTAACTATAGTTTTGAAACTTTGGGAAGAAAATCGTCCCGTTTGGGTACAAATGTGAATTTGAAGAAATGTAGACATAATTGGTGACCAAGGAGTAACCAAAGTTCAATATACTAGTATAATAGTCTAAATATAGCTTTAACCCCTTTAGAATGGATTCTACCCAATATATAGTCCTAACTATAGTTTTGAAACTTTGGGAAGAAAATCGTCCCGTTTGGGTACAAATGTGAATTTGAAGAAATGTAGACATAATTGGTGACCAAGGAGTAACCAAAGTTCAATATACTAGTATAATAGTTTAAATATAGCTTTGAACCCCTTTAGAATGGATTCTAAGCAATATATAGTCCTAACTATTGTTTTGAAGAAAATCGTACCGTTTTGGTACAAATGGGAATTTGAAGAAATGTACACAAAATTTGTGACGAAGGAGTAAAAAAAGTTAAATATATTAGTATAATAGTCTAAATATAGCTTTGAACCCCTTTAGAATGGATTCTACCCAATATATAGTCCTAACTATTGTTTTGAAGAAAATCGTACCGTTTTGGTACAAATGGGAATTTGAAGAAATGTACCCAAAATTTGTGACCAAGGAGTAAAAAAAGTTAAATATATTAGTATAATAGTCTAAATATAGCTTTGAACCCCTTTAGAATGGATTCTAAGCAATATATAGTCCTAACTATTGGTTTGAAACTTTGGGAAGAAAATCGTCCCGTTTTGGTACAAATTGGAATTTGAAGAAATGTACCAAAATTGGTGACCAAGGAGTAACCAAAGTTCAATATATTAGTATAACAGTCTAAATATAGCTTTGAACCCCTTTAGAATGGATTCTACCCAATATATAGTCCTAACTATAGTTTTGAAACTTTGGAAAGATAATCGTCCCATTTTGGTACAAATGGGAATTTGAAGAAATGTAGACATAATTGGTGACCAAAGAATAACAAAAGTTCAATATATTAGTATAATAGTCTAAATATAGCTTTGAACCCCTTTAGAATGGATTCTAAGCAATATATAGTCCTAACTATTGTTTTGAAGAAAATCGTACCGTTTTGGTACAAATGGGAATTTGAAGAAATGTACACAAAATTTGTGACCAAGGAGTAAAAAAAGTTAAATATATTAGTATAATAGTCTAATTATAGCTTTGAACCCCTTTAGAATGGATTCTAAGCAATATATAGTCCTAACTATTGTTTTGAAACTTTAGGAAGCGTTTTGGTACAAATGGGAATTTGAAGAAATGTACACAAAATTTTAGACCAAGGAATAACCAAAGTTCAATATATTAGTATAATAGTCTAAATATAGCTTTGAACCCCTTTAGAATGGATTCTAAGCAATATATAGTCCTACCTATAGTTTTGAAACTTTGGGAAGAAAATCGTCCCGTTCTGGTACAAATTGGAATTTGAAGAAATGTACACAAATTTGGTGACCAAGGAGTAACCAAAGTTCAATATATTAGTATAATAGTGTAAATATAGCTTTGAACCCCTTTAGAATGGATTCTAACTAATATATTGTCCTAACTATAGTTTTGAAACTTTGGGAAGAAAATCGTCCCGTTTGGGTACAAATGTGAATTTGAAGAAATGTAGACATAATTGGTGACCAAGGAGTAACCAAAGTTCAATATACTAGTATAATAGTCTAAATATAGCTTTGAACCCCTTTAGAATGGATTCTACCCAATATATAGTCCTAACTATAGTTTCGAAACTTTGGGAAGAAAATCGTACCGTTTTGTTCCAAATGGGAATTTAAAGAAATGTAGACAAAATTAATGACCAAGGAGTAACCAAAGTTCACTATATTAGTATAATAGTCTAAATATAGCTTTGAACCCCTTTAGAATGGATTTTACCCAATATATAGTCCTAACTATAGTTTCGAAACTTTGGGAAGAAAATCGTACCGTTTTGTTCCAAATGGGAATTTAAAGAAATGTAGACAAAATTAATGACCAAGGAGTAACCAAAGTTCACTATATTAGTATAATAGTCTAAATATAGCTTTGAACCCCTTTAGAATGGATTCTAACTAATATATTGTCCTAACTATAGTTTTGAAACTTTGCGAAGAAAATTGTCCCGTTTGGGTACAAATGTGAATTTGAAGAAATGTAGACATAATTGGTGACCAAGGAGTAACCAAAGTTCAATATACTAGTATAATAGTCTAAATATAGCTTTAACCCCTTTAGAATGGATTCTACCCAATATATAGTCCTAACTATAGTTTTGAAACTTTGGGAAGAAAATCGTCCCGTTTGGGTACAAATGTGAATTTGAAGAAATGTAGACATAATTGGTGACCAAGGAGTAACCAAAGTTCAATATACTAGTATAATAGTCTAAATATAGCTTTAACCCCTTTAGAATGGATTCTACCCAATATATAGTCCTAACTATAGTTTTGAAACTTTGGGAAGAAAATCGTCCCGTTTGGGTACAAATGTGAATTTGAAGAAATGTAGACATAATTGGTGACCAAGGAGTAACCAAAGTTCAATATACTAGTATAATAGTCTAAATATAGCTTTGAACCCCTTTAGAATGGATTCTACCCAATATATAGTCCTAACTATAGTTTCGAAACTTTGGGAAGAAAATCGTACCGTTTTGTTCCAAATGGGAATTTAAAGAAATGTAGACAAAATTAATGACCAAGGAGTAACCAAAGTTCACTATATTAGTATAATAGTCTAAATATAGCTTTGAACCCCTTTAGAATGGATTCTACCCAATATATAGTCCTAACTATAGTTTCGAAACTTTGGGAAGAAAATCGTACCGTTTTGTTACAAATGGGAATTTGAAGAAATGTAGACAAAATTAATGACCAAGGAGTAACCAAAGTTCAATATAGTAGTATAATAGTCTAAATATTGCTTTGAACCCCTTTAGAATGGATTCTAACTAATATATTGTCCTAACTATAGTTTTGAAACTTTGGGAAGAAAATCGTCCCGTTTGGGTACAAATGTGAATTTGAAGAAATGTAGACATAATTGGTGACCAAGGAGTAACCAAAGTTCAATATACTAGTATAATAGTCTAAATATAGCTTTGAACCCCTTTAGAATGGATTCTACCCAATATATAGTCCTAACTATAGTTTTGAAACTTTGGGAAGAAAATCGTCGTGTTTGGGTACAAATGTGAATTTGAAGAAATGTAGACATAATTTGTGACCAAGGAGTAACCAAAGTTCAATATACTAGTATAATAGTCTAAATATAGCTTTGAACCCCTTTAGAATGGATTCTACCCAATATATAGTCCTAACTATAGTTTTGAAACTTTGGGAAGAAAATCGTCGCGTTTGGGTACAAATGTGAATTTGAAGAAATGTAGACATAATTGGTGACCAAGGAGTAACCAAAGTTCAATATACTAGTATAATAGTCTAAATATAGCTTTGAACCCCTTTAGAATGGATTCTACCCAATATATAGTCCTAACTATAGTTTTGAAACTTTGGGAAGCGTTTTGGTACAAATGGGAATTTGAAGAAATGTAGACAAAATTGGTGACCAAGGAGAACCAAAGTTCAATATATTAGTATAATAGTCTAAATATAGCTTTGAACCCCTTTAGAATGGATTCTAAGCAATATATAGTCCTAACTATAGTTATGAAACTTTGGGAAGAAAATCGTCCCGTTTTGGTACAAATTGGAATTTGAAGAAACGTACACAAAATTGGTGACCAAGGAGTAACCAAAGTTCAAAATATTAGTATAATAGTCTAAATATAGCTTTGAACCCCTTTAGAATGGATTCTAAGCAATATATAGTCCTAACTATAGTTTTGAAACTTTGGGAAGAAAATCGTCCCGTTTTGGTACAAATTGGAATTTGAAGAAATGTACACAAAATTGGTGACCAAGGAGTAACCAAAGTTCAATATATTAGTATAATAGTTTAAATATATCTTTGAACCCTTTTAGAATGGATTCTAAGCAATATATAGTCCTAACTATAGTTTTGAAACTTTGGGAAGAAAATCGTCCCGTTTTGGTACAAATTGGAATTTGAAGAAATGTACACAAAATTGGTGACCAAGGAGTAACCAAAGTTCAATATATTAGTATAATAGTTTAAATATAGCTTTGAACCCCTTTAGAATGGATTCTAAGCAATATATAGTCCTAACTATTGTTTTGAAACTTTGGGAAGAAAATCGTCCCGTTTTGGTATAAATTGGAATTTGAAGAAATGTACCAAAATTTGTGACCAAGGAGTAACCAAAGTTCAATATATTAGTATAATAGTCTAAATATAGCTTTGAACCCCTTTAGAATGGATTCTAAGCAATATATAGTCCTAAACTATAGTTTTGAAACTTTGGGAAGAAAATCGTCCCGTTTTGGTACAAATTGGAATTTGAAGAAATGTACACAAAATTGGTGACCAAGGAGTAACCAAAGTTCAATATATTAGTATAATAATTTAAATATAGCTTTGAACCCCTTTAGAATGGATTCTAAGCAATATATAGTCCTAACTATTGTTTTGAAACTTTGGGAAGAAAATCGTCGCGTTTGGGTACAAATGTGAATTTGAAGAAATGTAGACATAATTGGTGACCAAGGAGTAACCAAAGTTCAATATACTAGTATAATAGTCTAAATATAGCTTTGAACCCCTTTAGAATGGATTCTACCCAATATATAGTCCTAACTATAATTTTGAAACTTTGCGAAGAAAATTGTCCCGTTTGGGTACAAATGTGAATTTGAAGAAATGTAGACATAATTGGTGACCAAGGAGTAACCAAAGTTCAATATACTAGTATAATAGTCTAAATATAGCTTTGAACCCCTTTAGAATGGATTCTACCCAATATATAGTCCTAACTATAGTTTTGAAACTTTGGGAAGAAAATCGTCGCGTTTGGGTACAAATGTGAATTTGAAGAAATGTAGACATAATTGGTGACCAAGGAGTAACCAAAGTTCAATAAATTAGTATAATAGTCTAAATAAAGCTTTGAACCCCTTTAGAATGGATTCTAAGCAATATATAGTCCTAACTATAGTTTTGAAACTTTGGGAAGAAAATCGTCCCGTTTTGGTACAAATTGGAATTTGAAGAAATGTACCAAAATTGGTGACCAAGGAGTAACCAAAGTTCAATATATTAGTATAATAGTCTAAATATAGCTTTGAACCCCTTTAGAATGGATTCTAAGCAATATATAGTCCTAACTATAGTTTTGAAACTTTGGGAAGAAAATCGTCCCGTTTTGGTACAAATTGGAATTTGAAGAAATGTACACAAAATTGGTGACCAAGGAGTAACCAAAGTTCAATATATTAGTATAATAGTTTAAATATAGCTTTGAACCCCTTTAGAATGGATTCTAAGCAATATATAGTCCTAACTATTGTTTTGAAACTTTGGGAAGAAAATCGTCGCGTTTGGGTACAAATGTGAATTTGAAGAAATGTAGACATAATTGGTGACCAAGGAGTAACCAAAGTTCAATATACTAGTATAATAGTCTAAATATAGCTTTGAACCCCTTTAGAATGGATTCTACCCAATATATAGTCCTAACTATAATTTTGAAACTTTGGGAAGAAAATCGTCGCGTTTGGGTACAAATGTGAATTTGAAGAAATGTAGACATAATTTGTGACCAAGGAGTAACCAAAGTTCAATATACTAGTATAATAGTCTAAATATAGCTTTGAACCCCTTTAGAATGGATTCTACCCAATATATAGTCCTAACTATAGTTTTGAAACTTTGGGAAGAAAATCGTCGCGTTTGGGTACAAATGTGAATTTGAAGAAATGTAGACATAATTGGTGACCAAGGAGTAACCAAAGTTCAATATACTAGTATAATAGTCTAAATATAGCTTTGAACCCCTTTAGAATGGATTCTACCCAATATATAGTCCTAACTATAGTTTTGAAACTTTGGGAAGCGATTTGGTACAAATGGGAATTTGAAGAAATGTAGACAAAATTGGTGACCAAGGAGAACCAAAGTTCAATATATTAGTATAATAGTCTAAATATAGCTTTGAACCCCTTTAGAATGGATTCTAAGCAATATATAGTCCTAACTATAGTTTTGAACCTTTGGGAAGAAAATCATCCCGTTTTGGTACAAATTGGAATTTGAAGAAATGTACACAAAATTGGTGACCAAGGAGTAACCAAAGTTCAAAATATTAGTATAATAGTCTAAATATAGCTTTGAACCCCTTTAGAATGGATTCTAAGCAATATATAGTCCTAACTATAGTTTTGAAACTTTGGGAAGAAAATCGTCCCGTTTTGGTACAAATTGGAATTTGAAGAAATGTACACAAAGTTGGTGACCAAGGAGTAACCAAAGTTCAATATATTAGTATAATAGTTTAAATATAGCTTTGAACCCCTTTAGAATGTATTCTAAGCAATATATAGTCCTAACTATTGTTTTGAAACTTTGGGAAGAAAATCGTCCCGTTTTGGTACAAATTGGAATTTGAAGAAATGTACACAAAATTGGTGACCAAGGAGTAACCAAAGTTCAATATATTAGTATAATAGTTTAAATATAGCTTTGAACCCCTTTAGAATGGATTCTAAGCAATATATAGTCCTAACTATAATTTTGAAACTTTGGGAAGAAAATCGTCGCGTTTGGGTACAAATGAGAATTTGAAGAAATGTAGACATAATTTGTGACCAAGGAGTAACCAAAGTTCAATATACTAGTATAATAGTCTAAATATAGCTTTGAACCCCTTTAGAATGGATTCTACCCAATATATAGTCCTAACTATAGTTTTGAAACTTTGGGAAGAAAATCGTCGCGTTTGGGTACAAATGTGAATTTGAAGAAATGTAGACATAATTGGTGACCAAGGAGTAACCAAAGTTCAATATACTGGTATAATAGTCTAAATATAGCTTTGAACCCCTTTAGAATGGATTGTACCCAATATATAGTCCTAACTATAGTTTTGAAACTTTGGGAAGCGATTTGGTACAAATGGGAATTTGAAGAAATGTAGACAAAATTGGTGACCAAGGAGAACCAAAGTTCAATATATTAGTATAATAGTCTAAATATAGCTTTGAACCCATTTAGAATGGATTCTAAGCAATATATAGTCCTAACTATAGTTTTGAAACTTTGGGAAGAAAATCATCCCGTTTTGGTACAAATTGGAATTTGAAGAAATGTACACAAAATTTGTGACCAAGGAGTAAAAAAAGTTAAATATATTAGTATAATAGTCTAAATATAGCTTTGAACCCCTTTAGAATGGATTCTACCCAATATATAGTCCTAACTATAGTTTTGAAACTTTGGAAAGAAAATCGTCCCATTTTGGTACAAATGGGAATTTGAAGAAATGTAGACATAATTGGTGACCAAGGAGTAACCAAAGTTCAATAAATTAGTATAATAGTCTAAATAAAGCTTTGAACCCCTTTAGAATGGATTCTAAGCAATATATAGTCCTAACTATTGTTTTGAAACTTTGGGAAGAAAATCGTCCCGTTTTGGTACAAATTGGAATTTGAAGAAATGTACCAAAATTGGTGACCAAGGAGTAACCAAAGTTCAATATATTAGTATAACAGTCTAAATATAGCTTTGAATCCCTTTAGAATGGATTCTACCCAATATATAGTCCTAACTATAGTTTTGAAACTTTGGAAAGAAAATCGTCCCATTTTGGTACAAATGGGAATTTGAAGAAATGTAGACATAATTGGTGACCAAGGAGTAACAAAAGTTCAATATATTAGTATAATAGTCTAAATATAGCTTTGAACCCCTTTAGAATGGATTCTAAGCAATATATAGTCCTAACTATTGTTTTGAAGAAAATCGTACCGTTTTGGTACAAATGGGAATTTGAAGAAATGTACACAAAATTTGTGACCAAGGAGTAAAAAAGTTAAATATATTAGTATAATAGTCTAATTATAGCTTTGAACCCCTTTAGAATGGATTCTAAGCAATATATAGTCCTAACTATTGTTTTCAAACTTTAGGAAGCGTTTTGGTACAAATGGGAATTTGAAGAAATGTACACAAAATTTTAGACCAAGGAATAACCAAAGTTCAATATATTAGTATAATAGTCTAAATATAGCTTTGAACCCCTTTAGAATGGATTCTAAGCAATATATAGTCCTACCTATAGTTTTGAAACTTTGGGAAGAAAATCGTCCCGTTCTGGTACAAATTGGAATTTGAAGAAATGTACACAAATTTGGTGACCAAGGAGTAACCAAAGTTCAATATATTAGTATAATAGTGTAAATATAGCTTTGAACCCCTTTAGAATGGATTCTAACTAATATATTGTCCTAACTATAGTTTTGAAACTTTGCGAAGAAAATTGTCCCGTTTGGGTACAAATGTGAATTTGAAGAAATGTAGACATAATTGGTGACCAAGGAGTAACCAAAGTTCAATATACTAGTATAATAGTCTAAATATAGCTTTAACCCCTTTAGAATGGATTCTACCCAATATATAGTCCTAACTATAGTTTTGAAACTTTGGGAAGAAAATCGTCCCGTTTGGGTACAAATGTGAATTTGAAGAAATGTAGACATAATTGGTGACCAAGGAGTAACCAAAGTTCAATATACTAGTATAATAGTCTAAATATAGCTTTGAACCCCTTTAGAATGGATTCTACCCAATATATAGTCCTAACTATAGTTTCGAAACTTTGGGAAGAAAATCGTACCGTTTTGTTCCAAATGGGAATTTAAAGAAATGTAGACAAAATTAATGACCAAGGAGTAACCAAAGTTCAATATATTAGTATAATAGTCTAAATATAGCTTTGAACCCCTTTAGAATGGATTCTACCCAATATATAGTCGTAACTATAGTTTCGAAACTTCGGGAAGAAAATCGTACCGTTTTGTTACAAATGGGAATTTGAAGAAATGTAGACAAAATTAATGACCAAGGAGTAACCAAAGTTCAATATAGTAGTATAATAGTCTAAATATAGCTTTGAACCCCTTTAGAATGGATTCTAACTAATATATTGTCCTAACTATAGTTTTGAAACTTTGGGAAGAAAATCGTCCCGTTTGGGTACAAATGTGAATTTGAAGAAATGTAGACATAATTGGTGACCAAGGAGTAACCAAAGTTCAATATACTAGTATAATAGCCTAAATATAGCTTTGAACCCCTTTAGAATGGATTCTACCCAATATATAGTCCTAACTATAGTTTTGAAACTTTGGGAAGAAAATCGTCCCGTTTGGGTACAAATGTGAATTTGAAGAAATGTAGACATAATTGGTGACCAAGGAGTAACCAAAGTTCAATATACTAGTATAATAGTCTAAATATAGCTTTGAACCCCTTTAGAATGGATTCTACCCAATATATAGTCCTAACTATAGTTTCGAAACTTTGGGAAGAAAATCGTACCGTTTTGTTCCAAATGGGAATTTAAAGAAATGTAGACAAAATTAATGACCAAGGAGTAACCAAAGTTCAATATATTAGTATAATAGTCTAAATATAGCTTTGAACCCCTTTAGAATGGATTCTACCCAATATATAGTCGTAACTATAGTTTCGAAACTTCGGGAAGAAAATCGTACCGTTTTGTTACAAATGGGAATTTGAAGAAATGTAGACAAAATTAATGACCAAGGAGTAACCAAAGTTCAATATAGTAGTATAATAGTCTAAATATAGCTTTGAACCCCTTTAGAATGGATTCTAACTAATATATTGTCCTAACTATAGTTTTGAAACTTTGGGAAGAAAATCGTCCCGTTTGGGTACAAATGTGAATTTGAAGAAATGTAGACATAATTGGTGACCAAGGAGTAACCAAAGTTCAATATACTAGTATAATAGCCTAAATATAGCTTTGAACCCCTTTAGAATGGATTCTACCCAATATATAGTCCTAACTATAGTTTTGAAACTTTGGGAAGAAAATCGTCCCGTTTGGGTACAAATGTGAATTTGAAGAAATGTAGACATAATTGGTGACCAAGGAGTAACCAAAGTTCAATATACTAGTATAATAGTCTAAATATAGCTTTGAACCCCTTTAGAATGGATTCTACCCAATATATAGTCCTAACTATAGTTTTGAAACTTTGGAAAGAAAATCGTCCCATTTTGGTACAAATGGGAATTTGAAGAAATGTAGACATAATTGGTGACCAAGGAGTAACCAAAGTTCAATATATTAGTATAATAGTTTAAATATAGCTTTGAACCCCTTTAGAATGGATTCTAAGCAATATATAGTCCTAACTATTGTTTTGAAACTTTGGGAAGAAAATCGTCCCGTTTTGGTATAAATTGGAATTTGAAGAAATGTACCAAAATTGGTGACCAAGGAGTAACCAAAGTTCAATATATTAGTATAATAGTCTAAATATAGCTTTGAACCCATTTAGAATGGATTCTACCCAATATATAGTCCTAACTATAGTTTTGAAACTTTGGAAAGGAAATCGTCCCATTTTTGTACAAATGGGAATTTGAAGAAATGTAGACATAATTGGTGACCAAGGAGTAACCAAAGTTCAATAAATTAGTATAATAGTCTAAATAAAGCTTTGAACCCCTTTAGAATGGATTCTAAGCAATATATAGTCCTAACTATAGTTTTGAAACTTTGGGAAGAAAATCGTCCCGTTTTGGTACAAATTGGAATTTGAAGAAATGTACCAAAATTGGTGACCAAGGAGTAACCAAAGTTCAATATATTAGTATAATAGTCTAAATATAGCTTTGAACCCCTTTAGAATGGATTCTAAGCAATATATAGTCCTAACTATAGTTTTGAAACTTTGGGAAGAAAATCGTCCCGTTTTGGTACAAATTGGAATTTGAAGAAATGTACACAAAATTGGTGACCAAGGAGTAACCAAAGTTCAATATATTAGTATAATAGTTTAAATATAGCTTTGAACCCCTTTAGAATGGATTCTAAGCAATATATAGTCCTAACTATTGTTTTGAAACTTTGGGAAGAAAATCGTCGCGTTTGGGAACAAATGTGAATTTGAAGAAATGTAGACATAATTGGTGACCAAGGAGTAACCAAAGTTCAATATACTAGTATAATAGTCTAAATATAGCTTTGAACCCCTTTAGAATGGATTCCACCCAATATATAGTCCTAACTATAGTTTTGAAACATTGGGAAGCGTTTTGGTACAAATGGGAATTTGAAGAAATGTAGACATAATTTGTGACCAAGGAGTAACCAAAGTTCAATATACTAGTATAATAGTCTAAATATAGCTTTGAACCCCTTTAGAATGGATTCTACCCAATATATAGTCCTAACTATAGTTTTGAAACTTTGGGAAGAAAATCGTCCCGTTTGGGTACAAATGTGAATTTGAAGAAATGTAGACATAATTGGTGACCAAGGAGTAACCAAAGTTCAATATACTAGTATAATAGTCTAAATATAGCTTTGAACCCCTTTAGAATGGATTCTACCCAATATATAGTCCTAACTATAGTTTCGAAACTTTGGGAAGAAAATCGTACCGTTTTGTTCCAAATGGGAATTTAAAGAAATGTAGACAAAATTAATGACCAAGGAGTAACCAAAGTTCAATATATTAGTATAATAGTCTAAATATAGCTTTGAACCCCTTTAGAATGGATTCTACCCAATATATAGTCGTAACTATAGTTTCGAAACTTCGGGAAGAAAATCGTACCGTTTTGTTACAAATGGGAATTTGAAGAAATGTAGACAAAATTAATGACCAAGGAGTAACCAAAGTTCAATATAGTAGTATAATAGTCTAAATATAGCTTTGAACCCCTTTAGAATGGATTCTAACTAATATATTGTCCTAACTATAGTTTTGAAACTTTGGGAAGAAAATCGTCCCGTTTGGGTACAAATGTGAATTTGAAGAAATGTAGACATAATTGGTGACCAAGGAGTAACCAAAGTTCAATATACTAGTATAATAGCCTAAATATAGCTTTGAACCCCTTTAGAATGGATTCTACCCAATATATAGTCCTAACTATAGTTTTGAAACTTTGGGAAGAAAATCGTCCCGTTTGGGTACAAATGTGAATTTGAAGAAATGTAGACATAATTGGTGACCAAGGAGTAACCAAAGTTCAATATACTAGTATAATAGTCTAAATATAGCTTTGAACCCCTTTAGAATGGATTCTACCCAATATATAGTCCTAACTATAGTTTTGAAACTTTGGGAAGAAAATCGTCCCGTTTGGGTACAAATGTGAATTTGAAGAAATGTAGACATAATTGGTGACCAAGGAGTAACCAAAGTTCAATATACTAGTATAATAGTCTAAATATAGCTTTGAACCCCTTTAGAATGGATTCTACCCAATATATAGTCCTAACTATAGTTTCGAAACTTTGGGAAGAAAATCGTACCGTTTTGTTCCAAATGGGAATTTAAAGAAATGTAGACAAAATTAATGACCAAGGAGTAACCAAAGTTCAATATATTAGTATAATAGTCTAAATATAGCTTTGAACCCCTTTAGAATGGATTCTACCCAATATATAGTCGTAACTATAGTTTCGAAACTTCGGGAAGAAAATCGTACCGTTTTGTTACAAATGGGAATTTGAAGAAATGTAGACAAAATTAATGACCAAGGAGTAACCAAAGTTCAATATAGTAGTATAATAGTCTAAATATAGCTTTGAACCCCTTTAGAATGGATTCTAACTAATATATTGTCCTAACTATAGTTTTGAAACTTTGGGAAGAAAATCGTCCCGTTTGGGTACAAATGTGAATTTGAAGAAATGTAGACATAATTGGTGACCAAGGAGTAACCAAAGTTCAATATACTAGTATAATAGCCTAAATATAGCTTTGAACCCCTTTAGAATGGATTCTACCCAATATATAGTCCTAACTATAGTTTTGAAACTTTGGGAAGAAAATCGTCCCGTTTGGGTACAAATGTGAATTTGAAGAAATGTAGACATAATTGGTGACCAAGGAGTAACCAAAGTTCAATATACTAGTATAATAGTCTAAATATAGCTTTGAACCCCTTTAGAATGGATTCTACCCAATATATAGTCCTAACTATAGTTTTGAAACTTTGGAAAGAAAATCGTCCCATTTTGGTACAAATGGGAATTTGAAGAAATGTAGACATAATTGGTGACCAAGGAGTAACCAAAGTTCAATATATTAGTATAATAGTTTAAATATAGCTTTGAACCCCTTTAGAATGGATTCTAAGCAATATATAGTCCTAACTATTGTTTTGAAACTTTGGGAAGAAAATCGTCCCGTTTTGGTATAAATTGGAATTTGAAGAAATGTACCAAAATTGGTGACCAAGGAGTAACCAAAGTTCAATATATTAGTATAATAGTCTAAATATAGCTTTGAACCCATTTAGAATGGATTCTACCCAATATATAGTCCTAACTATAGTTTTGAAACTTTGGAAAGGAAATCGTCCCATTTTTGTACAAATGGGAATTTGAAGAAATGTAGACATAATTGGTGACCAAGGAGTAACCAAAGTTCAATAAATTAGTATAATAGTCTAAATAAAGCTTTGAACCCCTTTAGAATGGATTCTAAGCAATATATAGTCCTAACTATAGTTTTGAAACTTTGGGAAGAAAATCGTCCCGTTTTGGTACAAATTGGAATTTGAAGAAATGTACCAAAATTGGTGACCAAGGAGTAACCAAAGTTCAATATATTAGTATAATAGTCTAAATATAGCTTTGAACCCCTTTAGAATGGATTCTAAGCAATATATAGTCCTAACTATAGTTTTGAAACTTTGGGAAGAAAATCGTCCCGTTTTGGTACAAATTGGAATTTGAAGAAATGTACACAAAATTGGTGACCAAGGAGTAACCAAAGTTCAATATATTAGTATAATAGTTTAAATATAGCTTTGAACCCCTTTAGAATGGATTCTAAGCAATATATAGTCCTAACTATTGTTTTGAAACTTTGGGAAGAAAATCGTCGCGTTTGGGAACAAATGTGAATTTGAAGAAATGTAGACATAATTGGTGACCAAGGAGTAACCAAAGTTCAATATACTAGTATAATAGTCTAAATATAGCTTTGAACCCCTTTAGAATGGATTCCACCCAATATATAGTCCTAACTATAGTTTTGAAACATTGGGAAGCGTTTTGGTACAAATGGGAATTTGAAGAAATGTAGACATAATTTGTGACCAAGGAGTAACCAAAGTTCAATATACTAGTATAATAGTCTAAATATAGCTTTGAACCCCTTTAGAATGGATTCTACCCAATATATAGTCCTAACTATAGTTTTGAAACTTTGGGAAGAAAATCGTCGCGTTTGGGTACAAATGTGAATTTTAAGAAATGTAGACATAATTGGTGACCAAGGAGTAACCAAAGTTCAATATACTAGTATAATAGTCTAAATATAGCTTTGAACCCCTTTAGAATGGATTCCACCCAATATATAGTCCTAACTATAGTTTTGAAACTTTGGGAAGCGTGTTGGTACAAATGGGAATTTGAAGAAATGTAGACAAAATTGGTGACCAAGGAGAACCAAAGTTCAATATATTAGTATAATAGTCTAAATATAGCTTTGAACCCCTTTAGAATGGATTCTAAGCAATATATAGTCCTAACTATAGTTATGAAACTTTGGGAAGAAAATCGTCCCGTTTTGGTACAAATTGGAATTTGAAGAAATGTACACAAAATTGGTGACCAAGGAGTAACCAAAGTTCAAAATATTAGTATAATAGTCTAAATATAGCTTTGAACCCCTTTAGATTGGATTCTAAGCAATATATAGTCCTAACTATAGTTTTGAAACTTTGGGAAGAAAATCGTCCCGTTTTGGTACAAATGGGAATTTGAAGAAATGTACACAAAATTGGTGACCAAGGAGTAACCAAAGTTCAATATATTAGTATAATAGTTTAAATATATGTTTGAACCCTTTTAGAATGGATTCTAAGCAATATATAGTCCTAACTATAGTTTTGAAACTTTGGGAAGAAAATCGTCCCGTTTTGGTACAAATTGGTATTTGAAGAAATGTACACAAAATTGGTGACCAAGGAGTAACCAAAGTTCAATATATTAGTATAATAGTTTAAATATAGCTTTGAACCCCTTTAGAATGGATTCCAAGCAATATATAGTCCTAACTATTGTTTTGAAACTTTGGGAAGAAAATCGTCCCGTTTTGGTATAAATTGGAATTTGAAGAAATGTACCAAAATTGGTGACCAAAGAGTAACCAAAGTTCAATATATTAGTATAATAGTCTAAATATAGCTTTGAACCCATTTAGAATGGATTCTACCCAATATATAGTCCTAACTATAGTTTTGAAACTTTGGAAAGCAAATCGTCCCATTTTTGTACAAATGGGAATTTGAAGAAATGTAGACATAATTGGTGACCAAGGAGTAACCAAAGTTCAATAAATTAGTATAATAGTCTAAATAAAGCTTTGAACCCCTTTAGAATGGATTCTAAGCAATATATAGTCCTAACTATAGTTTTGAAACTTTGGGAAGAAAATCGTCCCGTTTTGGTACAAATTGGAATTTGAAGAAATGTACCAAAATTGGTGACCAAGGAGTAACCAAAGTTCAATATATTAGTATAATAGTCTAAATATAGCTTTGAACCCCTTTAGAATGGATTCTAAGCAATATATAGTCCTAACTATAGTTTTGAAACTTTGGGAAGAAAATCGTCCCGTTTTGGTACAAATTGAAATTTGAAGAAATGTACACAAAATTGGTGACCAAGGAGTAACCAAAGTTCAATATATTAGTATAATAGTTTAAATATAGCTTTGAACCCCTTTAGAATGGATTCTAAGCAATATATAGTCCTAACTATTGTTTTGAAACTTTGGGAAGAAAATCGTCCCGTTTTGGTACAAATTGGAATTTGAAGAAATGTACCAAAATTGGTGACCAAGGAGTAACCAAAGTTCAATATATTAGTATAATAGTCTAAATATAACTTTGAACCCCTTTAGAATGGATTCTACCCAATATATAGTCCTAACTATAGTTTTGAAACTTTGGAAAGAAAATCGTCCCATTTTGGTACAAATGGGAATTTGAAGAAATGTAGACATAATTGGTGACCAAGGAGTAACCAAAGTTCAATAAATTAGTATAATAGTCTTAATAAAGCTTTGAACCCCTTTAGAATGGATTCTAAGCAATATATAGTCCTAACTATTGTTTTGAAACTTTGGGAAGAAAATCGTCCCCTTTTGGTACAAATTGGAATTTGAAGAAATGTACCAAAATTGGTGACCAAGGAGTAACCAAAGTTCAATATATTAGTATAATAGTCTAAATATAGCTTTGAACCCCTTTAGAATGGATTCTACAAAATATATAGTCCTAACTATAGTTTTGAAACTTTGGGAAGAAAATCGTCCCGTTTTGGTACAAATTGGAATTTGAAGAAATGTACACAAAATTGGTGACCAAGGAGTAACCAAAGTTCAATATATTAGTATAATAGTTTAAATATAGCTTTGAACCCCTTTAGAATGGATTCTAAGCAATATATAGTCCTAACTATTGTTTTGAAACTTTGGGAAGAAAATCGTCGCGTTTGGGAACAAATGTGAATTTGAAGAAATGTAGACATAATTGGTGACCAAGGAGTAACCAAAGTTCAATATACTAGTATAATAGTCTAAATATAGCTTTGAACCCCTTTAGAATGGATTCCACCCAATATATAGTCCTAACTATAGTTTTGAAACATTGGGAAGCGTTTTGGTACAAATGGGAATTTGAAGAAATGTAGACATAATTTGTGACCAAGGAGTAACCAAAGTTCAATATACTAGTATAATAGTCTAAATATAGCTTTGAACCCCTTTAGAATGGATTCTACCCAATATATAGTCCTAACTATAGTTTTGAAACTTTGGGAAGAAAATCGTCGCGTTTGGGTACAAATGTGAATTTTAAGAAATGTAGACATAATTGGTGACCAAGGAGTAACCAAAGTTCAATATACTAGTATAATAGTCTAAATATAGCTTTGAACCCCTTTAGAATGGATTCCACCCAATATATAGTCCTAACTATAGTTTTGAAACTTTGGGAAGCGTGTTGGTACAAATGGGAATTTGAAGAAATGTAGACAAAATTGGTGACCAAGGAGAACCAAAGTTCAATATATTAGTATAATAGTCTAAATATAGCTTTGAACCCCTTTAGAATGGATTCTAAGCAATATATAGTCCTAACTATAGTTATGAAACTTTGGGAAGAAAATCGTCCCGTTTTGGTACAAATTGGAATTTGAAGAAATGTACACAAAATTGGTGACCAAGGAGTAACCAAAGTTCAAAATATTAGTATAATAGTCTAAATATAGCTTTGAACCCCTTTAGATTGGATTCTAAGCAATATATAGTCCTAACTATAGTTTTGAAACTTTGGGAAGAAAATCGTCCCGTTTTGGTACAAATGGGAATTTGAAGAAATGTACACAAAATTGGTGACCAAGGAGTAACCAAAGTTCAATATATTAGTATAATAGTTTAAATATATGTTTGAACCCTTTTAGAATGGATTCTAAGCAATATATAGTCCTAACTATAGTTTTGAAACTTTGGGAAGAAAATCGTCCCGTTTTGGTACAAATTGGTATTTGAAGAAATGTACACAAAATTGGTGACCAAGGAGTAACCAAAGTTCAATAAATTAGTATAATAGTCTAAATAAAGCTTTGAACCCCTTTAGAATGGATTCTAAGCAATATATAGTCCTAACTATAGTTTTGAAACTTTGGGAAGAAAATCGTCCCGTTTTGGTACAAATTGGAATTTGAAGAAATGTACCAAAATTGGTGACCAAGGAGTAACCAAAGTTCAATATATTAGTATAATAGTCTAAATATAGCTTTGAACCCCTTTAGAATGGATTCTAAGCAATATATAGTCCTAACTATAGTTTTGAAACTTTGGGAAGAAAATCGTCCCATTTTGGTACAAATGGGAATTTGAAGAAATGTAGACATAATTGGTGACCAAGGAGTAACCAAAGTTCAATATATTAGTATAATAGTTTAAATATAGCTTTGAACCCCTTTAGAATGGATTCTAAGCAATATATAGTCCTAACTATTGTTTTGAAACTTTGGGAAGAAAATCTTCCCGTTTTGGTATAAATTGGAATTTGAAGAAATGTACCAAAATTGGTGACCAAGGAGTAACCAAAGTTCAATATATTAGTATAATAGTCTAAATATAGCTTTGAACCCATTTAGAATGGATTCTACCCAATATATAGTCCTAACTATAGTTTTGAAACTTTGGAAAGGAAATCGTCCCATTTTTGTACAAATGGGAATTTGAAGAAATGTAGACATAATTGGTGACCAAGGAGTAACCAAAGTTCAATAAATTAGTATAATAGTCTAAATAAAGCTTTGAACCCCTTTAGAATGGATTCTAAGCAATATATAGTCCTAACTATAGTTTTGAAACTTTGGGAAGAAAATCGTCCCGTTTTGGTACAAATTGGAATTTGAAGAAATGTACCAAAATTGGTGACCAAGGAGTAACCAAAGTTCAATATATTAGTATAATAGTCTAAATATAGCTTTGAACCCCTTTAGAATGGATTCTAAGCAATATATAGTCCTAACTATAGTTTTGAAACTTTGGGAAGAAAATCGTCCCGTTTTGGTACAAATTGGAATTTGAAGAAATGTACACAAAATTGGTGACCAAGGAGTAACCAAAGTTCAATATATTAGTATAATAGTTTAAATATAGCTTTGAACCCCTTTAGAATGGATTCTAAGCAATATATAGTCCTAACTATTGTTTTGAAACTTTGGGAAGAAAATCGTCGCGTTTGGGAACAAATGTGAATTTGAAGAAATGTAGACATAATTGGTGACCAAGGAGTAACCAAAGTTCAATATACTAGTATAATAGTCTAAATATAGCTTTGAACCCCTTTAGAATGGATTCCACCCAATATATAGTCCTAACTATAGTTTTGAAACATTGGGAAGCGTTTTGGTACAAATGGGAATTTGAAGAAATGTAGACATAATTTGTGACCAAGGAGTAACCAAAGTTCAATATACTAGTATAATAGTCTAAATATAGCTTTGAACCCCTTTAGAATGGATTCTACCCAATATATAGTCCTAACTATAGTTTTGAAACTTTGGGAAGAAAATCGTCGCGTTTGGGTACAAATGTGAATTTTAAGAAATGTAGACATAATTGGTGACCAAGGAGTAACCAAAGTTCAATATACTAGTATAATAGTCTAAATATAGCTTTGAACCCCTTTAGAATGGATTCCACCCAATATATAGTCCTAACTATAGTTTTGAAACTTTGGGAAGCGTGTTGGTACAAATGGGAATTTGAAGAAATGTAGACAAAATTGGTGACCAAGGAGAACCAAAGTTCAATATATTAGTATAATAGTCTAAATATAGCTTTGAACCCCTTTAGAATGGATTCTAAGCAATATATAGTCCTAACTATAGTTATGAAACTTTGGGAAGAAAATCGTCCCGTTTTGGTACAAATTGGAATTTGAAGAAATGTACACAAAATTGGTGACCAAGGAGTAACCAAAGTTCAAAATATTAGTATAATAGTCTAAATATAGCTTTGAACCCCTTTAGATTGGATTCTAAGCAATATATAGTCCTAACTATAGTTTTGAAACTTTGGGAAGAAAATCGTCCCGTTTTGGTACAAATGGGAATTTGAAGAAATGTACACAAAATTGGTGACCAAGGAGTAACCAAAGTTCAATATATTAGTATAATAGTTTAAATATATGTTTGAACCCTTTTAGAATGGATTCTAAGCAATATATAGTCCTAACTATAGTTTTGAAACTTTGGGAAGAAAATCGTCCCGTTTTGGTACAAATTGGTATTTGAAGAAATGTACACAAAATTGGTGACCAAGGAGTAACCAAAGTTCAATATATTAGTATAATAGTTTAAATATAGCTTTGAACCCCTTTAGAATGGATTCCAAGCAATATATAGTCCTAACTATTGTTTTGAAACTTTGGGAAGAAAATCGTCCCGTTTTGGTATAAATTGGAATTTGAAGAAATGTACCAAAATTGGTGACCAAAGAGTAACCAAAGTTCAATATATTAGTATAATAGTCTAAATATAGCTTTGAACCCATTTAGAATGGATTCTACCCAATATATAGTCCTAACTATAGTTTTGAAACTTTGGAAAGCAAATCGTCCCATTTTTGTACAAATGGGAATTTGAAGAAATGTAGACATAATTGGTGACCAAGGAGTAACCAAAGTTCAATAAATTAGTATAATAGTCTAAATAAAGCTTTGAACCCCTTTAGAATGGATTCTAAGCAATATATAGTCCTAACTATAGTTTTGAAACTTTGGGAAGAAAATCGTCCCGTTTTGGTACAAATTGGAATTTGAAGAAATGTACCAAAATTGGTGACCAAGGAGTAACCAAAGTTCAATATATTAGTATAATAGTCTAAATATAGCTTTGAACCCCTTTAGAATGGATTCTAAGCAATATATAGTCCTAACTATAGTTTTGAAACTTTGGGAAGAAAATCGTCCCGTTTTGGTACAAATTGAAATTTGAAGAAATGTACACAAAATTGGTGACCAAGGAGTAACCAAAGTTCAATATATTAGTATAATAGTTTAAATATAGCTTTGAACCCCTTTAGAATGGATTCTAAGCAATATATAGTCCTAACTATTGTTTTGAAACTTTGGGAAGAAAATCGTCCCGTTTTGGTACAAATTGGAATTTGAAGAAATGTACCAAAATTGGTGACCAAGGAGTAACCAAAGTTCAATATATTAGTATAATAGTCTAAATATAACTTTGAACCCCTTTAGAATGGATTCTACCCAATATATAGTCCTAACTATAGTTTTGAAACTTTGGAAAGAAAATCGTCCCATTTTGGTACAAATGGGAATTTGAAGAAATGTAGACATAATTGGTGACCAAGGAGTAACCAAAGTTCAATAAATTAGTATAATAGTCTTAATAAAGCTTTGAACCCCTTTAGAATGGATTCTAAGCAATATATAGTCCTAACTATTGTTTTGAAACTTTGGGAAGAAAATCGTCCCCTTTTGGTACAAATTGGAATTTGAAGAAATGTACCAAAATTGGTGACCAAGGAGTAACCAAAGTTCAATATATTAGTATAATAGTCTAAATATAGCTTTGAACCCCTTTAGAATGGATTCTACAAAATATATAGTCCTAACTATAGTTTTGAAACTTTGGAAAGAAAATCGTCCCATTTTGGTACAAATGGGAATTTGAAGAAATGTAGACATAATTGGTGACCAAGGAGTAACAAAAGTTCAATATATTAGTATAATAGTCTAAATATAGCTTTGAACCCCTTTAGAATGGATTCTAAGCAATATATAGTCCTAACTATTGTTTTGAAGAAAATCGTACCGTTTTGGTACAAATGGGAATTTGAAGAAATGTACACAAAATTTGTGACCAAGGAGTAAAAAAAGTTAAATATATTAGTATAATAGTCTAATTATAGCTTTGAACCCCTTTAGAATGGATTCTAAGCAATATATAGTCCTAACTATTGTTTTGAAACTTTAGGAAGCGTTTTGGTACAAATGGGAATATGAAGAAATGTACACAAAATTTTAGACCTAGGAATAACCAAAGTTCAATATATTAGTATAATAGTCTAATTATAGCTTTGAACCCCTTTAGAATGGATTCTCAGCAATATATAGTCCTACCTATAGTTTTGAAACTTTGGGAAGAAAATCGTCCCGTTCTGGTACAAATTGGAATTTGAAGAAATGTACACAAATTTGGTGACCAAGGAGTAACCAAAGTTCAATATATTAGTATAATAGTGTAAATATAGCTTTGAACCCCTTTAGAATGGATTCTAACTAATATATTGTCCTAACTATAGTTTTGAAACTTTGCGAAGAAAATTGTCCCGTTTGGGTACAAATGTGAATTTGAAGAAATGTAGACATAATTGGTGACCAAGGAGTAACCAAAGTTCAATATACTAGTATAATAGTCTAAATATAGCTTTAACCCCTTTAGAATGGATTCTACCCAATATATAGTCCTAACTATAGTTTTGAAACTTTGGAAAGAAAATCGTCCCATTTTGGTACAAATGGGAATTTGAAGAAATGTAGACATAATTGGTGACCAAGGAGTAACAAAAGTTCAATTTATTAGTATAATAGTCTAAATATAGCTTTGAACCCCTTTAGAATGGATTCTAAGCAATATATAGTCCTAACTATTGTTTTGAAGAAAATCGTACCGTTTTGGTACAAATGGGAATTTGAAGAAATGTACACAAAATTTGTGACCAAGGAGTAAAAAAAGTTAAATATATTAGTATAATAGTCTAATTATAGCTTTGAACCCCTTTAGAATGGATTCTAAGCAATATATAGTCCTAACTATTGTTTTGAAACTTTAGGAAGCGTTTTGGTACAAATGGGAATTTGAAGAAATGTACACAAAATTTTAGACCAAGGAATAACCAAAGTTCAATATATTAGTATAATAGTCTAAATATGGCTTTGAACCCCTTTAGAATGGATTCTAAGCAATATATAGTCCTACCTATAGTTTTGAAACTTTGGGAAGAAAATCGTCCCGTTCTGGTACAAATTGGAATTTGAAGAAATGTACACAAATTTGGTGACCAAGGAGTAACCAAAGTTCATTATATTAGTATAATAGTGTAAATATAGCTTTGAACCCCTTTAGAATGGATTCTAACTAATATATTGTCCTAACTATAGTTTTGAAACTTTGCGAAGAAAATTGTCCCGTTTGGGTACAAATGTGAATTTGAAGAAATGTAGACATAATTGGTGACCAAGGAGTAACCAAAGTTCAATATACTAGTATAATAGTCTAAATATAGCTTTAACCCCTTTAGAATGGATTCTACCCAATATATAGTCCTAACTATAGTTTCGAAACTTTGGGAAGAAAATCGTACCGTTTTGTTACAAATGGGAATTTGAAGAAATGTAGACAAAATTAATGACCAAGGAGTAACCAAAGTTCAATATAGTAGTATAATAGTCTAAATATAGCTTTGAACCCCTTTAGAATGGATTCTACCCAATATATAGTCCTAACTATAGTTTTGAAACTTTGGGAAGAAAATCGTCGCGTTTGGGTACATATGTGAATTTGAAGAAATGTAGACATAATTTGTGACCAAGGAGTAACCAAACTTCAATATACTAGTATAATAGTCTAAATATAGCTTTGAACCCCTTTAGAATGGATTCTACCCAATATATAGTCCTAACTATAGTTTTGAAACTTTGGGAAGAAAATCGTCGCGTTTGGCTACAAATGTGAATTTGAAGAAATGTAGACATAATTGGTGACCAAGGAGTAACCAAAGTTCAATATACTAGTATAATAGTCTAAATATAGCTTTGAACCCCTTTAGAATGGATTCTACCCAATATATAGTCCTAACTATAGTTTTGAAACTTTGGGAAGAAAATCGTCTCGTTTGGGTACAAATGTGAATTTGAAGAAATGTAGACATAATTTTTGACCAAGGAGTAACCAAAGTTCAATATACTAGTATAATAGTCTAAATATAGCTTTGAACCCCTTTAGAATGGATTCTACCCAATATATAGTCCTAACTATAGTTTCGAAACTTTGGGAAGAAAATCGTACCGTTTTGTTACAAATGGGAATTTGAAGAAATGTAGACAAAATTAATGACCAAGGAGTAACCAAAGTTCAATATAGTAGTATAATAGTCTAAATATAGCTTTGAACCCCTTTAGAATGGATTCTAACTAATATATTGTCCTAACTATAGTTTTGAAACTTTGGGAAGAAAATCGTCCCGTTTGGGTACAAATGTGAATTTGAAGAAATGTAGACATAATTGGTGACCAAGGAGTAACCAAAGTTCAATATACTAGTATAATAGTCTAAATATAGCTTTGAACCCCTTTAGAATGGATTCTACCCAATATATAGTCCTAACTATAGTTTTGAAACTTTGGGAAGAAAATCGTCGCGTTTGGGTACAAATGTGAATTTGAAGAAATGTAGACATAATTTGTGACCAAGGAGTAACCAAAGTTCAATATACTAGTATAATAGTGTAAATATAGCTTTGAACCCCTTTAGAATGGATTCTAACTAATATATTGTCCTAACTATAGTTTTGAAACTTTGCGAAGAAAATTGTCCCGTTTGGGTACAAATGTGAATTTGAAGAAATGTAGACATAATTGGTGACCAAGGAGTAACCAAAGTTCAATATACTAGTATAATAGTCTAAATATAGCTTTAACCCCTTTAGAATGGATTCTACCCAATATATAGTCCTAACTATAGTTTTGAAACTTTGGGAAGAAAATCGTCCCGTTTGGGTACAAATGTGAATTTGAAGAAATGTAGACATAATTGGTGACCAAGGAGTAACCAAAGTTCAATATACTAGTATAATAGTCTAAATATAGCTTTGAACCCCTTTAGAATGGATTCTACCCAATATATAGTCCTAACTATAGTTTCGAAACTTTGGGAAGAAAATCGTACCGTTTTGTTCCAAATGTGAATTTAAAGAAATGTAGACAAAATTAATGACCAAGGAGTAACCAAAGTTCAATATATTAGTATAATAGTCTAAATATAGCTTTGAACCCCTTTAGAATGGATTCTACCCAATATATAGTCCTAACTATAGTTTCGAAACTTTGGGAAGAAAATCGTACCGTTTTGTTACAAATGGGAATTTGAAGAAATGTAGACAAAATTAATGACCAAGGAGTAACCAAAGTTCAATATAGTAGTATAATAGTCTAAATATAGCTTTGAACCCCTTTAGAATGGATTCTAACTAATATATTGTCCTAACTATAGTTTTGAAACTTTGGGAAGAAAATCGTCCCGTTTGGGTACAAATGTGAATTTGAAGAAATGTAGACATAATTGGTGACCAAGGAGTAACCAAAGTTCAATATACTAGTATAATAGTCTAAATATAGCTTTGAACCCCTTTAGAATGGATTCTACCCAATATATAGTCCTAACTATAGTTTTGAAACTTTGGGAAGAAAATCGTCCCGTTCTGGTACAAATGTGAATTTGAAGAAATGTAGACATAATTGGTGACCAAGGAGTAACCAAAGTTCAATATACTAGTATAATAGTCTAAATATAGCTTTGAACCCCTTTAGAATGGATTCTACCCAATATATAGTCCTAACTATAGTTTTGAAACTTTGGGAAGAAAATCGTCGCGTTTGGGTACATATGTGAATTTGAAGAAATGTAGACATAATTTGTGACCAAGGAGTAACCAAAGTTCAATATACTAGTATAATAGTCTAAATATAGCTTTGAACCCCTTTAGAATGGATTCTACCCAATATATAGTCCTAACTATAGTTTTGAAACTTTGGGAAGAAAATCGTCGCGTTTGGGTACAAATGTGAATTTGAAGAAATGTAGACATAATTGGTGACCAAGGAGTAACCAAAGTTCAATATACTAGTATAATAGTCTAAATATAGCTTTGAACCCCTTTAGAATGGATTCTACCCAATATATAGTCCTAACTATAGTTTTGAAACTTTGGGAAGAAAATCGTCTCGTTTGGGTACAAATGTGAATTTGAAGAAATGTAGACATAATTTGTGACCAAGGAGTAACCAAAGTTCAATATACTAGTATAATAGTCTAAATATAGCTTTGAACCCCTTTAGAATGGATTCTACCCAATATATAGTCCTAACTATAGTTTTGAAACTTTGGGAAGAAAATCGTCCCGTTCTGGTACAAATTGGAATTTGAAGAAATGTAAACAAATTTGGTGACCAAGGAGTAACCAAAGTTCAATATATTAGTATAATAGTGTAAATATAGCTTTGAACCCCTTTAGAATGGATTCTAACTAATATATTGTCCTAACTATAGTTTTGAAACTTTGCGAAGAAAATTGTCCCGTTTGGGTACAAATGTGAATTTGAAGAAATGTAGACATAATTGGTGACCAAGGAGTAACCAAAGTTCAATATACTAGTATAATAGTCTAAATATAGCTTTAACCCCTTTAGAATGGATTCTACCCAATATATAGTCCTAACTATAGTTTTGAAACTTTGGAAAGAAAATCGTCCCATTTTGGTACAAATGGGAATTTGAAGAAATGTAGACATAATTGGTGACCAAGGAGTAACAAAAGTTCAATTTATTAGTATAATAGTCTAAATATAGCTTTGAACCCCTTTAGAATGGATTCTAAGCAATATATAGTCCTAACTATTGTTTTGAAACTTTAGGAAGCGTTTTGGTACAAATGGGAATTTGAAGAAATGTACACAAAATTTTAGACCAAGGAATAACCAAAGTTCAATATATTAGTATAATAGTCTAAATATGGCTTTGAACCCCTTTAGAATGGATTCTAAGCAATATATAGTCCTACCTATAGTTTTGAAACTTTGGGAAGAAAATCGTCCCGTTCTGGTACAAATTGGAATTTGAAGAAATGTACACAAATTTGGTGACCAAGGAGTAACCAAAGTTCAATATATTAGTATAATAGTGTAAATATAGCTTTGAACCCCTTTAGAATGGATTCTAACTAATATATTGTCCTAACTATAGTTTTGAAACTTTGCGAAGAAAATTGTCCCGTTTGGGTACAAATGTGAATTTGAAGAAATGTAGACATAATTGGTGACCAAGGAGTAACCAAAGTTCAATATACTAGTATAATAGTCTAAATATAGCTTTAACCCCTTTAGAATGGATTCTACCCAATATATAGTCCTAACTATAGTTTCGAAACTTTGGGAAGAAAATCGTACCGTTTTGTTACAAATGGGAATTTGAAGAAATGTAGACAAAATTAATGACCAAGGAGTAACCAAAGTTCAATATAGTAGTATAATAGTCTAAATATAGCTTTGAACCCCTTTAGAATGGATTCTAACTAATATATTGTCCTAACTATAGTTTTGAAACTTTGGGAAGAAAATCGTCTCGTTTGGGTACAAATGTGAATTTGAAGAAATGTAGACATAATTGGTGACCAAGGAGTAACCAAAGTTCAATATACTAGTATAATAGTCTAAATATAGCTTTGAACCCCTTTAGAATGGATTCTACCCAATATATAGTCCTAACTATAGTTTTGAAACTTTGGGAAGAAAATCGTCCCGTTCTGGTACAAATTGGAATTTGAAGAAATGTAAACAAATTTGGTGACCAAGGAGTAACCAAAGTTCAATATATTAGTATAATAGTGTAAATATAGCTTTGAACCCCTTTAGAATGGATTCTAACTAATATATTGTCCTAACTATAGTTTTGAAACTTTGCGAAGAAAATTGTCCCGTTTGGGTACAAATGTGAATTTGAAGAAATGTAGACATAATTGGTGACCAAGGAGTAACCAAAGTTCAATATACTAGTATAATAGTCTAAATATAGCTTTAACCCCTTTAGAATGGATTCTACCCAATATATAGTCCTAACTATAGTTTTGAAACTTTGGAAAGAAAATCGTCCCATTTTGGTACAAATGGGAATTTGAAGAAATGTAGACATAATTGGTGACCAAGGAGTAACAAAAGTTCAATTTATTAGTATAATAGTCTAAATATAGCTTTGAACCCCTTTAGAATGGATTCTAAGCAATATATAGTCCTAACTATTGTTTTGAAACTTTAGGAAGCGTTTTGGTACAAATGGGAATTTGAAGAAATGTACACAAAATTTTAGACCAAGGAATAACCAAAGTTCAATATATTAGTATAATAGTCTAAATATGGCTTTGAACCCCTTTAGAATGGATTCTAAGCAATATATAGTCCTACCTATAGTTTTGAAACTTTGGGAAGAAAATCGTCCCGTTCTGGTACAAATTGGAATTTGAAGAAATGTACACAAATTTGGTGACCAAGGAGTAACCAAAGTTCAATATATTAGTATAATAGTGTAAATATAGCTTTGAACCCCTTTAGAATGGATTCTAACTAATATATTGTCCTAACTATAGTTTTGAAACTTTGCGAAGAAAATTGTCCCGTTTGGGTACAAATGTGAATTTGAAGAAATGTAGACATAATTGGTGACCAAGGAGTAACCAAAGTTCAATATACTAGTATAATAGTCTAAATATAGCTTTAACCCCTTTAGAATGGATTCTACCCAATATATAGTCCTAACTATAGTTTCGAAACTTTGGGAAGAAAATCGTACCGTTTTGTTACAAATGGGAATTTGAAGAAATGTAGACAAAATTAATGACCAAGGAGTAACCAAAGTTCAATATAGTAGTATAATAGTCTAAATATAGCTTTGAACCCCTTTAGAATGGATTCTAACTAATATATTGTCCTAACTATAGTTTTGAAACTTTGGGAAGAAAATCGTCTCGTTTGGGTACAAATGTGAATTTGAAGAAATGTAGACATAATTGGTGACCAAGGAGTAACCAAAGTTCAATATACTAGTATAATAGTCTAAATATAGCTTTGAACCCCTTTAGAATGGATTCTACCCAATATATAGTCCTAACTATAGTTTTGAAACTTTGGGAAGAAAATCGTCGCGTTTGGGTACATATGTGAATTTGAAGAAATGTAGACATAATTTGTGACCAAGGAGTAACCAAACTTCAATATACTAGTATAATAGTCTAAATATAGCTTTGAACCCCTTTAGAATGGATTCTACCCAATATATAGTCCTAACTATAGTTTTGAAACTTTGGGAAGAAAATCGTCGCGTTTGGCTACAAATGTGAATTTGAAGAAATGTAGACATAATTGGTGACCAAGGAGTAACCAAAGTTCAATATACTAGTATAATAGTCTAAATATAGCTTTGAACCCCTTTAGAATGGATTCTACCCAATATATAGTCCTAACTATAGTTTTGAAACTTTGGGAAGAAAATCGTCTCGTTTGGGTACAAATGTGAATTTGAAGAAATGTAGACATAATTTGTGACCAAGGAGTAACCAAAGTTCAATATACTAGTATAATAGTCTAAATATAGCTTTGAACCCCTTTAGAATGGATTCTACCCAATATATAGTCCTAACTATAGTTTCAAAACTTTGGGAAGAAAATCGTACCGTTTTGTTACAAATGGGAATTTGAAGAAATGTAGACAAAATTAATGACCAAGGAGTAACCAAAGTTCAATATAGTAGTATAATAGTCTAAATATAGCTTTGAACCCCTTTAGAATGGATTCTAACTAATATATTGTCCTAACTATAGTTTTGAAACTTTGGGAAGAAAATCGTCCCGTTTGGGTACAAATGTGAATTTGAAGAAATGTAGACATAATTGGTGACCAAGGAGTAACCAAAGTTCAATATACTAGTATAATAGTCTAAATATAGCTTTGAACCCCTTTAGAATGGATTCTACCCAATATATAGTCCTAACTATAGTTTTGAAACTTTGGGAAGAAAATCGTCGCGTTTGGGTACAAATGTGAATTTGAAGAAATGTAGACATAATTTGTGACCAAGGAGTAACCAAAGTTCAATATACTAGTATAATAGTGTAAATATAGCTTTGAACCCCTTTAGAATGGATTCTAACTAATATATTGTCCTAACTATAGTTTTGAAACTTTGCGAAGAAAATTGTCCCGTTTGGGTACAAATGTGAATTTGAAGAAATGTAGACATAATTGGTGACCAAGGAGTAACCAAAGTTCAATATACTAGTATAATAGTCTAAATATAGCTTTAACCCCTTTAGAATGGATTCTACCCAATATATAGTCCTAACTATAGTTTTGAAACTTTGGGAAGAAAATCGTCCCGTTTGGGTACAAATGTGAATTTGAAGAAATGTAGACATAATTGGTGACCAAGGAGTAACCAAAGTTCAATATACTAGTATAATAGTCTAAATATAGCTTTGAACCCCTTTAGAATGGATTCTACCCAATATATAGTCCTAACTATAGTTTCGAAACTTTGGGAAGAAAATCGTACCGTTTTGTTCCAAATGGGAATTTAAAGAAATGTAGACAAAATTAATGACCAAGGAGTAACCAAAGTTCAATATATTAGTATAATAGTCTAAATATAGCTTTGAACCCCTTTAGAATGGATTCTACCCAATATATAGTCCTAACTATAGTTTCGAAACTTTGGGAAGAAAATCGTACCGTTTTGTTACAAATGGGAATTTGAAGAAATGTAGACAAAATTAATGACCAAGGAGTAACCAAAGTTCAATATAGTAGTATAATAGTCTAAATATAGCTTTGAACCCCTTTAGAATGGATTCTAACTAATATATTGTCCTAACTATAGTTTTGAAACTTTGGGAAGAAAATCGTCTCGTTTGGGTACAAATGTGAATTTGAAGAAATGTAGACATAATTGGTGACCAAGGAGTAACCAAAGTTCAATATACTAGTATAATAGTCTAAATATGGCTTTGAACCCCTTTAGAATGGATTCTAAGCAATATATAGTCCTACCTATAGTTTTGAAACTTTGGGAAGAAAATCGTCCCGTTCTGGTACAAATTGGAATTTGAAGAAATGTACACAAATTTGGTGACCAAGGAGTAACCAAAGTTCAATATATTAGTATAATAGTGTAAATATAGCTTTGAACCCCTTTAGAATGGATTCTAACTAATATATTGTCCTAACTATAGTTTTGAAACTTTGCGAAGAAAATTGTCCCGTTTGGGTACAAATGTGAATTTGAAGAAATGTAGACATAATTGGTGACCAAGGAGTAACCAAAGTTCAATATACTAGTATAATAGTCTAAATATAGCTTTAACCCCTTTAGAATGGATTCTACCCAATATATAGTCCTAACTATAGTTTCGAAACTTTGGGAAGAAAATCGTACCGTTTTGTTACAAATGGGAATTTGAAGAAATGTAGACAAAATTAATGACCAAGGAGTAACCAAAGTTCAATATAGTAGTATAATAGTCTAAATATAGCTTTGAACCCCTTTAGAATGGATTCTAACTAATATATTGTCCTAACTATAGTTTTGAAACTTTGGGAAGAAAATCGTCTCGTTTGGGTACAAATGTGAATTTGAAGAAATGTAGACATAATTGGTGACCAAGGAGTAACCAAAGTTCAATATACTAGTATAATAGTCTAAATATAGCTTTGAACCCCTTTAGAATGGATTCTACCCAATATATAGTCCTAACTATAGTTTTGAAACTTTGGGAAGAAAATCGTCCCGTTCTGGTACAAATTGGAATTTGAAGAAATGTAAACAAATTTGGTGACCAAGGAGTAACCAAAGTTCAATATATTAGTATAATAGTGTAAATATAGCTTTGAACCCCTTTAGAATGGATTCTAACTAATATATTGTCCTAACTATAGTTTTGAAACTTTGCGAAGAAAATTGTCCCGTTTGGGTACAAATGTGAATTTGAAGAAATGTAGACATAATTGGTGACCAAGGAGTAACCAAAGTTCAATATACTAGTATAATAGTCTAAATATAGCTTTAACCCCTTTAGAATGGATTCTACCCAATATATAGTCCTAACTATAGTTTTGAAACTTTGGAAAGAAAATCGTCCCATTTTGGTACAAATGGGAATTTGAAGAAATGTAGACATAATTGGTGACCAAGGAGTAACAAAAGTTCAATTTATTAGTATAATAGTCTAAATATAGCTTTGAACCCCTTTAGAATGGATTCTAAGCAATATATAGTCCTAACTATTGTTTTGAAACTTTAGGAAGCGTTTTGGTACAAATGGGAATTTGAAGAAATGTACACAAAATTTTAGACCAAGGAATAACCAAAGTTCAATATATTAGTATAATAGTCTAAATATGGCTTTGAACCCCTTTAGAATGGATTCTAAGCAATATATAGTCCTACCTATAGTTTTGAAACTTTGGGAAGAAAATCGTCCCGTTCTGGTACAAATTGGAATTTGAAGAAATGTACACAAATTTGGTGACCAAGGAGTAACCAAAGTTCAATATATTAGTATAATAGTGTAAATATAGCTTTGAACCCCTTTAGAATGGATTCTAACTAATATATTGTCCTAACTATAGTTTTGAAACTTTGCGAAGAAAATTGTCCCGTTTGGGTACAAATGTGAATTTGAAGAAATGTAGACATAATTGGTGACCAAGGAGTAACCAAAGTTCAATATACTAGTATAATAGTCTAAATATAGCTTTAACCCCTTTAGAATGGATTCTACCCAATATATAGTCCTAACTATAGTTTCGAAACTTTGGGAAGAAAATCGTACCGTTTTGTTACAAATGGGAATTTGAAGAAATGTAGACAAAATTAATGACCAAGGAGTAACCAAAGTTCAATATAGTAGTATAATAGTCTAAATATAGCTTTGAACCCCTTTAGAATGGATTCTAACTAATATATTGTCCTAACTATAGTTTTGAAACTTTGGGAAGAAAATCGTCTCGTTTGGGTACAAATGTGAATTTGAAGAAATGTAGACATAATTGGTGACCAAGGAGTAACCAAAGTTCAATATACTAGTATAATAGTCTAAATATAGCTTTGAACCCCTTTAGAATGGATTCTACCCAATATATAGTCCTAACTATAGTTTTGAAACTTTGGGAAGAAAATCGTCGCGTTTGGGTACATATGTGAATTTGAAGAAATGTAGACATAATTTGTGACCAAGGAGTAACCAAACTTCAATATACTAGTATAATAGTCTAAATATAGCTTTGAACCCCTTTAGAATGGATTCTACCCAATATATAGTCCTAACTATAGTTTTGAAACTTTGGGAAGAAAATCGTCGCGTTTGGCTACAAATGTGAATTTGAAGAAATGTAGACATAATTGGTGACCAAGGAGTAACCAAAGTTCAATATACTAGTATAATAGTCTAAATATAGCTTTGAACCCCTTTAGAATGGATTCTACCCAATATATAGTCCTAACTATAGTTTTGAAACTTTGGGAAGAAAATCGTCTCGTTTGGGTACAAATGTGAATTTGAAGAAATGTAGACATAATTTGTGACCAAGGAGTAACCAAAGTTCAATATACTAGTATAATAGTCTAAATATAGCTTTGAACCCCTTTAGAATGGATTCTACCCAATATATAGTCCTAACTATAGTTTCAAAACTTTGGGAAGAAAATCGTACCGTTTTGTTACAAATGGGAATTTGAAGAAATGTAGACAAAATTAATGACCAAGGAGTAACCAAAGTTCAATATAGTAGTATAATAGTCTAAATATAGCTTTGAACCCCTTTAGAATGGATTCTAACTAATATATTGTCCTAACTATAGTTTTGAAACTTTGGGAAGAAAATCGTCCCGTTTGGGTACAAATGTGAATTTGAAGAAATGTAGACATAATTGGTGACCAAGGAGTAACCAAAGTTCAATATACTAGTATAATAGTCTAAATATAGCTTTGAACCCCTTTAGAATGGATTCTACCCAATATATAGTCCTAACTATAGTTTTGAAACTTTGGGAAGAAAATCGTCGCGTTTGGGTACAAATGTGAATTTGAAGAAATGTAGACATAATTTGTGACCAAGGAGTAACCAAAGTTCAATATACTAGTATAATAGTGTAAATATAGCTTTGAACCCCTTTAGAATGGATTCTAACTAATATATTGTCCTAACTATAGTTTTGAAACTTTGCGAAGAAAATTGTCCCGTTTGGGTACAAATGTGAATTTGAAGAAATGTAGACATAATTGGTGACCAAGGAGTAACCAAAGTTCAATATACTAGTATAATAGTCTAAATATAGCTTTAACCCCTTTAGAATGGATTCTACCCAATATATAGTCCTAACTATAGTTTTGAAACTTTGGGAAGAAAATCGTCCCGTTTGGGTACAAATGTGAATTTGAAGAAATGTAGACATAATTGGTGACCAAGGAGTAACCAAAGTTCAATATACTAGTATAATAGTCTAAATATAGCTTTGAACCCCTTTAGAATGGATTCTACCCAATATATAGTCCTAACTATAGTTTCGAAACTTTGGGAAGAAAATCGTACCGTTTTGTTCCAAATGGGAATTTAAAGAAATGTAGACAAAATTAATGACCAAGGAGTAACCAAAGTTCAATATATTAGTATAATAGTCTAAATATAGCTTTGAACCCCTTTAGAATGGATTCTACCCAATATATAGTCCTAACTATAGTTTCGAAACTTTGGGAAGAAAATCGTACCGTTTTGTTACAAATGGGAATTTGAAGAAATGTAGACAAAATTAATGACCAAGGAGTAACCAAAGTTCAATATAGTAGTATAATAGTCTAAATATAGCTTTGAACCCCTTTAGAATGGATTCTAACTAATATATTGTCCTAACTATAGTTTTGAAACTTTGGGAAGAAAATCGTCCCGTTTGGGTACAAATGTGAATTTGAAGAAATGTAGACATAATTGGTGACCAAGGAGTAACCAAAGTTCAATATACTAGTATAATAGTCTAAATATAGCTTTGAACCCCTTTAGAATGGATTCTACCCAATATATAGTCCTAACTATAGTTTTGAAACTTTGGGAAGAAAATCGTCGCGTTTGGGTACATATGTGAATTTGAAGAAATGTAGACATAATTTGTGACCAAGGAGTAACCAAAGTTCAATATACTAGTATAATAGTCTAAATATAGCTTTGAACCCCTTTAGAATGGATTCTACCCAATATATAGTCCTAACTATAGTTTTGAAACTTTGGGAAGAAAATCGTCGCGTTTGGGTACAAATGTGAATTTGAAGAAATGTAGACATAATTGGTGACCAAGGAGTAACCAAAGTTCAATATACTAGTATAATAGTCTAAATATAGCTTTGAACCCCTTTAGAATGGATTCTACCCAATATATAGTCCTAACTATAGTTTTGAAACTTTGGGAAGAAAATCGTCTCGTTTGGGTACAAATGTGAATTTGAAGAAATGTAGACATAATTTGTGACCAAGGAGTAACCAAAGTTCAATATACTAGTATAATAGTCTAAATATAGCTTTGAACCCCTTTAGAATGGATTCTACCCAATATATAGTCCTAACTATAGTTTTGAAACTTTGGGAAGAAAATCGTCCCGTTCTGGTACAAATTGGAATTTGAAGAAATGTAAACAAATTTGGTGACCAAGGAGTAACCAAAGTTCAATATATTAGTATAATAGTGTAAATATAGCTTTGAATCCCTTTAGAATGGATTCTAACTAATATATTGTCCTAACTATAGTTTTGAAACTTTGCGAAGAAAATTGTCCCGTTTGGGTACAAATGTGAATTTGAAGAAATGTAGACATAATTGGTGACCAAGGAGTAACCAAAGTTCAATATACTAGTATAATAGTCTAAATATAGCTTTAACCCCTTTAGAATGGATTCTACCCAATATATAGTCCTAACTATAGTTTTGAAACTTTGGAAAGAAAATCGTCCCATTTTGGTACAAATGGGAATTTGAAGAAATGTAGACATAATTGGTGACCAAGGAGTAACAAAAGTTCAATTTATTAGTATAATAGTCTAAATATAGCTTTGAACCCCTTTAGAATGGATTCTAAGCAATATATAGTCCTAACTATTGTTTTGAAACTTTAGGAAGCGTTTTGGTACAAATGGGAATTTGAAGAAATGTACACAAAATTTTAGACCAAGGAATAACCAAAGTTCAATATATTAGTATAATAGTCTAAATATGGCTTTGAACCCCTTTAGAATGGATTCTAAGCAATATATAGTCCTACCTATAGTTTTGAAACTTTGGGAAGAAAATCGTCCCGTTCTGGTACAAATTGGAATTTGAAGAAATGTACACAAATTTGGTGACCAAGGAGTAACCAAAGTTCAATATATTAGTATAATAGTGTAAATATAGCTTTGAACCCCTTTAGAATGGATTCTAACTAATATATTGTCCTAACTATAGTTTTGAAACTTTGCGAAGAAAATTGTCCCGTTTGGGTACAAATGTGAATTTGAAGAAATGTAGACATAATTGGTGACCAAGGAGTAACCAAAGTTCAATATACTAGTATAATAGTCTAAATATAGCTTTAACCCCTTTAGAATGGATTCTACCCAATATATAGTCCTAACTATAGTTTCGAAACTTTGGGAAGAAAATCGTACCGTTTTGTTACAAATGGGAATTTGAAGAAATGTAGACAAAATTAATGACCAAGGAGTAACCAAAGTTCAATATAGTAGTATAATAGTCTAAATATAGCTTTGAACCCCTTTAGAATGGATTCTAACTAATATATTGTCCTAACTATAGTTTTGAAACTTTGGGAAGAAAATCGTCTCGTTTGGGTACAAATGTGAATTTGAAGAAATGTAGACATAATTGGTGACCAAGGAGTAACCAAAGTTCAATATACTAGTATAATAGTCTAAATATAGCTTTGAACCCCTTTAGAATGGATTCTACCCAATATATAGTCCTAACTATAGTTTTGAAACTTTGGGAAGAAAATCGTCGCGTTTGGGTACATATGTGAATTTGAAGAAATGTAGACATAATTTGTGACCAAGGAGTAACCAAACTTCAATATACTAGTATAATAGTCTAAATATAGCTTTGAACCCCTTTAGAATGGATTCTACCCAATATATAGTCCTAACTATAGTTTTGAAACTTTGGGAAGAAAATCGTCGCGTTTGGCTACAAATGTGAATTTGAAGAAATGTAGACATAATTGGTGACCAAGGAGTAACCAAAGTTCAATATACTAGTATAATAGTCTAAATATAGCTTTGAACCCCTTTAGAATGGATTCTACCCAATATATAGTCCTAACTATAGTTTTGAAACTTTGGGAAGAAAATCGTCTCGTTTGGGTACAAATGTGAATTTGAAGAAATGTAGACATAATTTGTGACCAAGGAGTAACCAAAGTTCAATATACTAGTATAATAGTCTAAATATAGCTTTGAACCCCTTTAGAATGGATTCTACCCAATATATAGTCCTAACTATAGTTTCAAAACTTTGGGAAGAAAATCGTACCGTTTTGTTACAAATGGGAATTTGAAGAAATGTAGACAAAATTAATGACCAAGGAGTAACCAAAGTTCAATATAGTAGTATAATAGTCTAAATATAGCTTTGAACCCCTTTAGAATGGATTCTAACTAATATATTGTCCTAACTATAGTTTTGAAACTTTGGGAAGAAAATCGTCCCGTTTGGGTACAAATGTGAATTTGAAGAAATGTAGACATAATTGGTGACCAAGGAGTAACCAAAGTTCAATATACTAGTATAATAGTCTAAATATAGCTTTGAACCCCTTTAGAATGGATTCTACCCAATATATAGTCCTAACTATAGTTTTGAAACTTTGGGAAGAAAATCGTCGCGTTTGGGTACAAATGTGAATTTGAAGAAATGTAGACATAATTTGTGACCAAGGAGTAACCAAAGTTCAATATACTAGTATAATAGTGTAAATATAGCTTTGAACCCCTTTAGAATGGATTCTAACTAATATATTGTCCTAACTATAGTTTTGAAACTTTGCGAAGAAAATTGTCCCGTTTGGGTACAAATGTGAATTTGAAGAAATGTAGACATAATTGGTGACCAAGGAGTAACCAAAGTTCAATATACTAGTATAATAGTCTAAATATAGCTTTAACCCCTTTAGAATGGATTCTACCCAATATATAGTCCTAACTATAGTTTTGAAACTTTGGGAAGAAAATCGTCCCGTTTGGGTACAAATGTGAATTTGAAGAAATGTAGACATAATTGGTGACCAAGGAGTAACCAAAGTTCAATATACTAGTATAATAGTCTAAATATAGCTTTGAACCCCTTTAGAATGGATTCTACCCAATATATAGTCCTAACTATAGTTTCGAAACTTTGGGAAGTAAATCGTACCGTTTTGTTCACAATGGGAATTTAAAGAAATGTAGACAAAATTAATGACCAAGGAGTAACCAAAGTTCAATATATTAGTATAATAGTCTAAATATAGCTTTGAACCCCTTTAGAATGGATTCTACCCAATATATAGTCCTAACTATAGTTTCGAAACTTTGGGAAGAAAATCGTACCGTTTTGTTACAAATGGGAATTTGAAGAAATGTAGACAAAATTAATGACCAAGGAGTAACCAAAGTTCAATATAGTAGTATAATAGTCTAAATATAGCTTTGAACCCCTTTAGAATGGATTCTAACTAATATATTGTCCTAACTATAGTTTTGAAACTTTGGGAAGAAAATCGTCCCGTTTGGGTACAAATGTGAATTTGAAGAAATGTAGACATAATTGGTGACCAAGGAGTAACCAAAGTTCAATATACTAGTATAATAGTCTAAATATAGCTTTGAACCCCTTTAGAATGGATTCTACCCAATATATAGTCCTAACTATAGTTTCAAAACTTTGGGAAGAAAATCGTACCGTTTTGTTACAAATGGGAATTTGAAGAAATGTAGACAAAATTAATGACCAAGGAGTAACCAAAGTTCAATATAGTAGTATAATAGTCTAAATATAGCTTTGAACCCCTTTAGAATGGATTCTAACTAATATATTGTCCTAACTATAGTTTTGAAACTTTGGGAAGAAAATCGTCCCGTTTGGGTACAAATGTGAATTTGAAGAAATGTAGACATAATTGGTGACCAAGGAGTAACCAAAGTTCAATATACTAGTATAATAGTCTAAATATAGCTTTGAACCCCTTTAGAATGGATTCTACCCAATATATAGTCCTAACTATAGTTTTGAAACTTTGGGAAGAAAATCGTCGCGTTTGGGTACAAATGTGAATTTGAAGAAATGTAGACATAATTTGTGACCAAGGAGTAACCAAAGTTCAATATACTAGTATAATAGTGTAAATATAGCTATGAACCCCTATAGAATGGATTCTAACTAATATATTGTCCTAACTATAGTTTTGAAACTTTGCGAAGAAAATTGTCCCGTTTGGGTACAAATGTGAATTTGAAGAAATGTAGACATAATTGGTGACCAAGGAGTAACCAAAGTTCAATATACTAGTATAATAGTCTAAATATAGCTTTAACCCCTTTAGAATGGATTCTACCCAATATATAGTCCTAACTATAGTTTTGAAACTTTGGGAAGAAAATCGTCGCGTTTGGGTACAAATGTGAATTTGAAGAAATGTAGACATAATTGGTGACCAAGGAGTAACCAAAGTTCAATATACTAGTATAATAGTCTAAATATAGCTTTGAACCCCTTTAGAATGGATTCTACCCAATATATAGTCCTAACTATAGTTTTGAAACTTTGGGAAGAAAATCGTCTCGTTTGGGTACAAATGTGAATTTGAAGAAATGTAGACATAATTTCTGACCAAGGAGTAACCAAAGTTCAATATACTAGTATAATAGTCTAAATATAGCTTTGAACCCCTTTAGAATGGATTCTACCCAATATATAGTCCTAACTATAGTTTCGAAACTTTGGGAAGAAAATCGTACCGTTTTGTTCCAAATGGGAATTTAAAGAAATGTAGACAAAATTAATGACCAAGGAGTAACCAAAGTTCAATATATTAGTATAATAGTCTAAATATAGCTTTGAACCCCTTTAGAATGGATTCTACCCAATATATAGTCCTAACTATAGTTTCGAAACTTTGGGAAGAAAATCGTACCGTTTTGTTACAAATGGGAATTTGAAGAAATGTAGACAAAATTAATGACCAAGGAGTAACAAAAGTTCAATATAGTAGTATAATAGTCTAAATATAGCTTTGAACCCCTTTAGAATGGATTCTAACTAATATATTGTCCTAACTATAGTTTTGAAACTTTGGGAAGAAAATCGTCCCGTTTGGGTACAAATGTGAATTTGAAGAAATGTAGACATAATTGGTGACCAAGGAGTAACCAAAGTTCAATATACTAGTATAATAGTCTAAATATAGCTTTGAACCCCTTTAGAATGGATTCTACCCAATATATAGTCCTAACTATAGTTTTGAAACTTTGGGAAGAAAATCGTCCCGTTCTGGTACAAATGTGAATTTGAAGAAATGTAGACATAATTGGTGACCAAGGAGTAACCAAAGTTCAATATACTAGTATAATAGTCTAAATATAGCTTTGAACCCCTTTAGAATGGATTCTACCCAATATATAGTCCTAACTATAGTTTTGAAACTTTGGGAAGAAAATCGTCGCGTTTGGGTACATATGTGAATTTGAAGAAATGTAGACATAATTTGTGACCAAGGAGTAACCAAAGTTCAATATACTAGTATAATAGTCTAAATATAGCTTTGAACCCCTTTAGAATGGATTCTACCCAATATATAGTCCTAACTATAGTTTTGAAACTTTGGGAAGAAAATCGTCGCGTTTGGGTACAAATGTGAATTTGAAGAAATGTAGACATAATTGGTGACCAAGGAGTAACCAAAGTTCAATATACTAGTATAATAGTCTAAATATAGCTTTGAACCCCTTTAGAATGGATTCTACCCAATATATAGTCCTAACTATAGTTTTGAAACTTTGGGAAGAAAATCGTCTCGTTTGGGTACAAATGTGAATTTGAAGAAATGTAGACATAATTTCTGACCAAGGAGTAACCAAAGTTCAATATACTAGTATAATAGTCTAAATATAGCTTTGAACCCCTTTAGAATGGATTCTACCCAATATATAGTCCTAACTATAGTTTCGAAACTTTGGGAAGAAAATCGTACCGTTTTGTTACAAATGGGAATTTGAAGAAATGTAGACAAAATTAATGACCAAGGAGTAACCAAAGTTCAATATAGTAGTATAATAGTCTAAATATAGCTTTGAACCCCTTTAGAATGGATTCTAACTAATATATTGTCCTAACTATAGTTTTGAAACTTTGGGAAGAAAATCGTCCCGTTTGGGTACAAATGTGAATTTGAAGAAATGTAGACATAATTGGTGACCAAGGAGTAACCAAAGTTCAATATACTAGTATAATAGTCTAAATATAGCTTTGAACCCCTTTAGAATGGATTCTACCCAATATATAGTCCTAACTATAGTTTTGAAACTTTGGGAAGAAAATCGTCGCGTTTGGGTACAAATGTGAATTTGAAGAAATGTAGGTATAATTTGTGACCAAGGAGTAACCAAAGTTCAATATACTAGTATAATAGTGTAAATATAGCTTTGAACCCCTTTAGAATGGATTCTAACTAATATATTGTCCTAACTATAGTTTTGAAACTTTGCGAAGAAAATTGTCCCGTTTGGGTACAAATGTGAATTTGAAGAAATGTAGACATAATTGGTGACCAAGGAGTAACCAAAGTTCAATATACTAGTATAATAGTCTAAATATAGCTTTAACCCCTTTAGAATGGATTCTACCCAATATATAGTCCTAACTATAGTTTTGAAACTTTGGGAAGAAAATCGTCCCGTTTGGGTACAAATGTGAATTTGAAGAAATGTAGCAATAATTGGTGACCAAGGAGTAACCAAAGTTCAATATACTAGTATAATAGTCTAAATATAGCTTTGAACCCCTTTAGAATGGATTCTACCCAATATATAGTCCTAACTATAGTTTCGAAACTTTGGGAAGAAAATCGTACCGTTTTGTTCCAAATGGGAATTTAAAGAAATGTAGACAAAATTAATGACCAAGGAGTAACCAAAGTTCAATATATTAGTATAATAGTCTAAATATAGCTTTGAACCCCTTTAGAATGGATTCTACCCAATATATAGTCCTAACTATAGTTTCGAAACTTTGGGAAGAAAATCGTACCGTTTTGTTACAAATGGGAATTTGAAGAAATGTAGACAAAATTAATGACCAAGGAGTAACCAAAGTTCAATATAGTAGTATAATAGTCTAAATATAGCTTTGAACCCCTTTAGAATGGATTCTAACTAATATATAGTCCTAACTATAGTTTTGAAACTTTGGGAAGAAAATCGTCCCGTTTGAGTACAAATGTGAATTTGAAGAAATGTAGACATAATTGGTGACCAAGGAGTAACCAAAGTTCAATATACTAGTATAATAGTCTAAATATAGCTTTGAACCCCTTTAGAATGGATTCTACCCAATATATAGTCCTAACTATAGTTTCGAAACTTTGGGAAGAAAATCGTACCGTTTTGTTCCAAATGGGAATTTAAAGAAATGTAGACAAAATTAATGACCAAGGAGTAACCAAAGTTCAATATATTAGTATAATAGTCTAAATATAGCTTTGAACCCCTTTAGAATGGATTCTACCCAATATATAGTCCTAACTATAGTTTTGAAACTTTGGGAAGAAAATCGTCGCGTTTGGGTACAAATGTGAATTTGAAGAAATGTAGACAAAATTGGTGACCAAGGAGTAACCAAAGTTCAATATACTAGTATAATAGTCTAAATATAGCTTTGAACCCCTTTAGAATGGATTCTACCCAATATATAGTCCTAACTATAGTTTTGAAACTTTGGGAAGAAAATCGTCTCGTTTGGGTACAAATGTGAATTTGAAGAAATGTAGACATAATTTGTGACCAAGGAGTAACCAAAGTTCAATATACTAGTATAATAGTCTAAATATAGCTTTGAACCCCTTTAGAATGGATTCTACCCAATATATAGTCCTAACTATAGTTTCGAAACTTTGGGAAGAAAATCGTACCGTTTTGTTACAAATGGGAATTTGAAGAAATGTAGACAAAATTAATGACCAAGGAGTAACCAAAGTTCAATATAGTAGTATAATAGTCTAAATATAGCTTTGAACCCCTTTAGAATGGATTCTAACTAATATATTGTCCTAACTATAGTTTTGAAACTTTGGGAAGAAAATCGTCCCGTTTGGGTACAAATGTGAATTTGAAGAAATGTAGACATAATTGGTGACCAAGGAGTAACCAAAGTTCAATATACTAGTATAATAGTCTAAATATAGCTTTGAACCCCTTTAGAATGGATTCTACCCAATATATAGTCCTAACTATAGTTTTGAAACTTTGGGAAGAAAATCGTCGCGTTTGGGTACAAATGTGAATTTGAAGAAATGTAGGTATAATTTGTGACCAAGGAGTAACCAAAGTTCAATATACTAGTATAATAGTGTAAATATAGCTTTGAACCCCTTTAGAATGGATTCTAACTAATATATTGTCCTAACTATAGTTTTGAAACTTTGCGAAGAAAATTGTCCCGTTTGGGTACAAATGTGAATTTGAAGAAATGTAGACATAATTGGTGACCAAGGAGTAACCAAAGTTCAATATACTAGTATAATAGTCTAAATATAGCTTTAACCCCTTTAGAATGGATTCTACCCAATATATAGTCCTAACTATAGTTTTGAAACTTTGGGAAGAAAATCGTCCCGTTTGGGTACAAATGTGAATTTGAAGAAATGTAGCAATAATTGGTGACCAAGGAGTAACCAAAGTTCAATATACTAGTATAATAGTCTAAATATAGCTTTGAACCCCTTTAGAATGGATTCTACCCAATATATAGTCCTAACTATAGTTTCGAAACTTTGGGAAGAAAATCGTACCGTTTTGTTCCAAATGGGAATTTAAAGAAATGTAGACAAAATTAATGACCAAGGAGTAACCAAAGTTCAATATATTAGTATAATAGTCTAAATATAGCTTTGAACCCCTTTAGAATGGATTCTACCCAATATATAGTCCTAACTATAGTTTCGAAACTTTGGGAAGAAAATCGTACCGTTTTGTTACAAATGGGAATTTGAAGAAATGTAGACAAAATTAATGACCAAGGAGTAACCAAAGTTCAATAAAGTAGTATAATAGTCTAAATATAGCTTTGAACCCCTTTAGAATGGATTCTAACTAATATATAGTCCTAACTATAGTTTTGAAACTTTGGGAAGAAAATCGTCCCGTTTGGGTACAAATGTGAATTTGAAGAAATGTAGACATAATTGGTGACCAAGGAGTAACCAAAGTTCAATATACTAGTATAATAGTCTAAATATAGCTTTGAACCCCTTTAGAATGGATTCTACCCAATATATAGTCCTAACTATAGTTTCGAAACTTTGGGAAGAAAATCGTACCGTTTTGTTCCAAATGGGAATTTAAAGAAATGTAGACAAAATTAATGACCAAGGAGTAACCAAAGTTCAATATATTAGTATAATAGTCTAAATATAGCTTTGAACCCCTTTAGAATGGATTCTACCCAATATATAGTCCTAACTATAGTTTCGAAACTTTGGGAAGAAAATCGTACCGTTTTGTTACAAATGGGAATTTGAAGAAATGTAGACAAAATTAATGACCAAGGAGTAACCAAAGTTCAATATAGTAGTATAATAGTCTAAATATAGCTTTGAACCCCTTTAGAATGGATTCTAACTAATATATTGTCCTAACTATAGTCTTGAAACTTTGGGAAGAAAATCGTCCCGTTTGGGTACAAATGTGAATTTGAAGAAATGTAGACATAATTGGTGACCAAGGAGTAACCAAAGTTCAATATGCAAGTATAATAGTCGAAATATAGCTTTGAACCCCTTTAGAATGGATTCTACCTAATATATAGTCCTAACTATAGTTTTGAAACTTTGGGAAGAAAATCGTCGCGTTTGGGTACAAATGTGAATTTGAAGAAATGTAGACATAATTTGTGACCAAGGAGTAACCAAAGTTCAATATATTAGTATAATAGTCTAAATATAGCTTTGAACCCCTTTAGAATGGATTCTACCCAATATATAGTCCTAACTATAGTTTTGAAACTTTGGGAAGAAAATCGTCGCGTTTGTGTACAAATGTGAATTTGAAGAAATGTAGACATAATTGGTGACCAAGGAGTAACCAAAGTTCAATATACTAGTATAATAGTCTAAATATAGCTTTGAACCCCTTTAGAATGGATTCTACCCAATATATAGTCCTAACTATAGTTTTGAAACTTTGGGAAGCGTTTTGGTACAAATGGGAATTTGAAGAAATGTAGACAAAATTGGTGACCAAGGAGAACCATAGTTCAATATATTAGTATAATAGTCTAAATATAGCTTTGAACCCCTTTAGAATGGATTCTACCCAATATATAGTCCTAACTATAGTTTTGAAACTTTGGGAAGCGTTTTGGTACAAATGTGAATTTGAAGAAATGTAGACATAATTGGTGACCAAGGAGTAACCAAAGTTCAATATACTAGTATAATAGTCTAAATATAGCTTTGAACCCCTTTAGAATGGATTCTACCCAATATATAGTCCTAACTATAGTTTTGAAACTTTGGGAAGAAAATCGTCGCGTTTGGGTACAAATGTGAATTTGAAGAAATGTAGGTATAATTTGTGACCAAGGAGTAACCAAAGTTCAATATACTAGTATAATAGTGTAAATATAGCTTTGAACCCCTTTAGAATGGATTCTAACTAATATATTGTCCTAACTATAGTTTTGAAACTTTGCGAAGAAAATTGTCCCGTTTGGGTACAAATGTGAATTTGAAGAAATGTAGACATAATTGGTGACCAAGGAGTAACCAAAGTTCAATATACTAGTATAATAGTCTAAATATAGCTTTAACCCCTTTAGAATGGATTCTACCCAATATATAGTCCTAACTATAGTTTTGAAACTTTGGGAAGAAAATCGTCCCGTTTGGGTACAAATGTGAATTTGAAGAAATGTAGCAATAATTGGTGACCAAGGAGTAACCAAAGTTCAATATACTAGTATAATAGTCTAAATATAGCTTTGAACCCCTTTAGAATGGATTCTACCCAATATATAGTCCTAACTATAGTTTCGAAACTTTGGGAAGAAAATCGTACCGTTTTGTTCCAAATGGGAATTTAAAGAAATGTAGACAAAATTAATGACCAAGGAGTAACCAAAGTTCAATATATTAGTATAATAGTCTAAATATAGCTTTGAACCCCTTTAGAATGGATTCTACCCAATATATAGTCCTAACTATAGTTTCGAAACTTTGGGAAGAAAATCGTACCGTTTTGTTACAAATGGGAATTTGAAGAAATGTAGACAAAATTAATGACCAAGGAGTAACCAAAGTTCAATATAGTAGTATAATAGTCTAAATATAGCTTTGAACCCCTTTAGAATGGATTCTAACTAATATATAGTCCTAACTATAGTTTTGAAACTTTGGGAAGAAAATCGTCCCGTTTGGGTACAAATGTGAATTTGAAGAAATGTAGACATAATTGGTGACCAAGGAGTAACCAAAGTTCAATATACTAGTATAATAGTCTAAATATAGCTTTGAACCCCTTTAGAATGGATTCTACCCAATATATAGTCCTAACTATAGTTTCGAAACTTTGGGAAGAAAATCGTACCGTTTTGTTCCAAATGGGAATTTAAAGAAATGTAGACAAAATTAATGACCAAGGAGTAACCAAAGTTCAATATATTAGTATAATAGTCTAAATATAGCTTTGAACCCCTTTAGAATGGATTCTACCCAATATATAGTCCTAACTATAGTTTCGAAACTTTGGGAAGAAAATCGTACCGTTTTGTTACAAATGGGAATTTGAAGAAATGTAGACAAAATTAATGACCAAGGAGTAACCAAAGTTCAATATAGTAGTATAATAGTCTAAATATAGCTTTGAACCCCTTTAGAATGGATTCTAACTAATATATTGTCCTAACTATAGTCTTGAAACTTTGGGAAGAAAATCGTCCCGTTTGGGTACAAATGTGAATTTGAAGAAATGTAGACATAATTGGTGACCAAGGAGTAACCAAAGTTCAATATGCAAGTATAATAGTCGAAATATAGCTTTGAACCCCTTTAGAATGGATTCTACCTAATATATAGTCCTAACTATAGTTTTGAAACTTTGGGAAGAAAATCGTCGCGTTTGGGTACAAATGTGAATTTGAAGAAATGTAGACATAATTTGTGACCAAGGAGTAACCAAAGTTCAATATATTAGTATAATAGTCTAAATATAGCTTTGAACCCCTTTAGAATGGATTCTACCCAATATATAGTCCTAACTATAGTTTTGAAACTTTGGGAAGAAAATCGTCGCGTTTGTGTACAAATGTGAATTTGAAGAAATGTAGACATAATTGGTGACCAAGGAGTAACCAAAGTTCAATATACTAGTATAATAGTCTAAATATAGCTTTGAACCCCTTTAGAATGGATTCTACCCAATATATAGTCCTAACTATAGTTTTGAAACTTTGGGAAGCGTTTTGGTACAAATGGGAATTTGAAGAAATGTAGACAAAATTGGTGACCAAGGAGAACCATAGTTCAATATATTAGTATAATAGTCTAAATATAGCTTTGAACCCCTTTAGAATGGATTCTACCCAATATATAGTCCTAACTATAGTTTTGAAACTTTGGGAAGCGTTTTGGTACAAATGGGAATTTGAAGAAATGTAGACAAAATTGGTGACCAAGGAGAACCATAGTTCAATATATTAGTATAATAGTCTAAATATAGCTTTGAACCCCTTTAGAATGGATTCCAAGCAATATATAGTCCTAACTATAGTTTTGAAACTTTGGGAAGAAAATCGTCCCGTTATGGTACAAATTGGAATTTGAAGAAATGTACACAAAATTGGTGACCAAGGAGTTTCCAAAGTTCAATATATTAGTATAATAGTTTAAATATAGCTTTGAACCCCTTTAGAATGGATTCTAAGCAATATATAGTCCTAACTATAGTTTTGAAACTTTGGGAAGAAAATCGTCCCGTTTTGGTACAAATTGGAATTTGAAGAAATGTACACAAAATTGGTGACCAAGGAGTAACCAAAGTTCAATATATTAGTATAATAGTTTAAATATAGCTTTGAACCCCTTTAGAATGGATTCTAAGCAATATATAGTCCTAACTATTGTTTTGAAACTTTGGGAAGAAAATCGTCCCGTTTTGGTATAAATTGGAATTTGAAGAAATGTACCAAAATTGGTGACCAAGGAGTAACCAAAGTTCAATATATTAGTATAATAGTCTAAATATAGCTTTGAACCCCTTTAGAATGGATTCTACCCAATATATAGTCCTAACTATAGTTTCGAAACTTTGGGAAGAAAATCGTACCGTTTTGTTCCAAATGGGAATTTAAAGAAATGTAGACAAAATTAATGACCAAGGAGTAACCAAAGTTCAATATATTAGTATAATAGTCTAAATATAGCTTTGAACCCCTTTAGAATGGATTCTACCCAATATATAGTCCTAACTATAGTTTCGAAACTTTGGGAAGAAAATCGTACCGTTTTGTTACAAATGGGAATTTGAAGAAATGTAGACAAAATTAATGACCAAGGAGTAACCAAAGTTCAATATAGTAGTATAATAGTCTAAATATAGCTTTGAACCCCTTTAGAATGGATTCTAACTAATATATAGTCCTAACTATAGTTTTGAAACTTTGGGAAGAAAATCGTCCCGTTTGGGTACAAATGTGAATTTGAAGAAATGTAGACATAATTGGTGACCAAGGAGTAACCAAAGTTCAATATACTAGTATAATAGTCTAAATATAGCTTTGAACCCCTTTAGAATGGATTCTACCCAATATATAGTCCTAACTATAGTTTCGAAACTTTGGGAAGAAAATCGTACCGTTTTGTTCCAAATGGGAATTTAAAGAAATGTAGACAAAATTAATGACCAAGGAGTAACCAAAGTTCAATATATTAGTATAATAGTCTAAATATAGCTTTGAACCCCTTTAGAATGGATTCTACCCAATATATAGTCCTAACTATAGTTTCGAAACTTTGGGAAGAAAATCGTACCGTTTTGTTACAAATGGGAATTTGAAGAAATGTAGACAAAATTAATGACCAAGGAGTAACCAAAGTTCAATATAGTAGTATAATAGTCTAAATATAGCTTTGAACCCCTTTAGAATGGATTCTAACTAATATATTGTCCTAACTATAGTCTTGAAACTTTGGGAAGAAAATCGTCCCGTTTGGGTACAAATGTGAATTTGAAGAAATGTAGACATAATTGGTGACCAAGGAGTAACCAAAGTTCAATATGCAAGTATAATAGTCGAAATATAGCTTTGAACCCTTTTAGAATGGATTCTACCTAATATATAGACCTAACTATAGTTTTGAAACTTTGGGAAGAAAATCGTCGCGTTTGGGTACAAATGTGAATTTGAAGAAATGTAGACATAATTTGTGACCAAGGAGTAACCAAAGTTCAATATGTTAGTATAATAGTCTAAATATAGCTTTGAACCCCTTTAGAATGGATTCTACCCAATATATAGTCCTAACTATAGTTTTGAAACTTTGGGAAGAAAATCGTCGCGTTTGTGTACAAATGTGAATTTGAAGAAATGTAGACATAATTGGTGACCAAGGAGTAACCAAAGTTCAATATACTAGTATAATAGTCTAAATATAGCTTTGAACCCCTTTAGAATGGATTCTACCCAATATATAGTCCTAACTATAGTTTTGAAACTTTGGGAAGCGTTTTGGTACAAATGGGAATTTGAAGAAATGTAGACAAAATTTGTGACCAAGGAGAACCATAGTTCAATATATTAGTATAATAGTCTAAATATAGCTTTGAACCCCTTTAGAATGGATTCTACCCAATATATAGTCCTAACTATAGTTTTGAAACTTTGGGAAGCGTTTTGGTACAAATGGGAATTTGAAGAAATGTAGACAAAATTGGTGACCAAGGAGAACCATAGTTCAATATATTAGTATAATAGTCTAAATATAGCTTTGAACCCCTTTAGAATGGATTCCAAGCAATATATAGTCCTAACTATAGTTTTGAAACTTTGGGAAGAAAATCGTCCCGTTATGGTACAAATTGGAATTTGAAGAAATGTACACAAAATTGGTGACCAAGGAGTAACCAAAGTTCAATATATTAGTATAATAGTTTAAATATAGCTTTGAACCCCTTTAGAATGGATTCTAAGCAATATATAGTCCTAACTATAGTTTTGAAACTTTGGGAAGAAAATCGTCCCGTTTTGGTACAAATTGGAATTTGAAGAAATGTACACAAAATTGGTGACCAAGGAGTAACCAAAGTTCAATATATTAGTATAATAGTTTAAATATAGCTTTGAACCCCTTTAGAATGGATTCTAAGCAATATATAGTCCTAACTATTGTTTTGAAACTTTGGGAAGAAAATCGTCCCGTTTTGGTATAAATTGGAATTTGAAGAAATGTACCAAAATTGGTGACCAAGGAGTAACCAAAGTTCAATATATTAGTATAATAGTCTAAATATAGCTTTGAACCCCTTTAGAATGGATTCTACCTAATATATAGTCCTAACTATAGTTTTGAAACTTTGGGAAGAAAATCGTCGCGTTTGGGTACAAATGTGAATTTGAAGAAATGTAGACATAATTTGTGACCAAGGAGTAACCAAAGTTCAATATATTAGTATAATAGTCTAAATATAGCTTTGAACCCCTTTAGAATGGATTCTACCCAATATATAGTCCTAACTATAGTTTTGAAACTTTGGGAAGCGTTTTGGTACAAATGGGAATTTGAAGAAATGTAGACAAAATTGGTGACCAAGGAGAACCATAGTTCAATATATTAGTATAATAGTCTAAATATAGCTTTGAACCCCTTTAGAATGGATTCTACCCAATATATAGTCCTAACTATAGTTTTGAAACTTTGGGAAGCGTTTTGGTACAAATGGGAATTTGAAGAAATGTAGACAAAATTGGTGACCAAGGAGAACCATAGTTCAATATATTAGTATAATAGTCTAAATATAGCTTTGAACCCCTTTAGAATGGATTCCAAGCAATATATAGTCCTAACTATAGTTTTGAAACTTTGGGAAGAAAATCGTCCCGTTATGGTACAAATTGGAATTTGAAGAAATGTACACAAAATTGGTGACCAAGGAGTAACCAAAGTTCAATATATTAGTATAATAGTTTAAATATAGCTTTGAACCCCTTTAGAATGGATTCTAAGCAATATATAGTCCTAACTATAGTTTTGAAACTTTGGGAAGAAAATCGTCCCGTTTTGGTACAAATTGGAATTTGAAGAAATGTACACAAAATTGGTGACCAAGGAGTAACCAAAGTTCAATATATTAGTATAATAGTTTAAATATAGCTTTGAACCCCTTTAGAATGGATTCTAAGCAATATATAGTCCTAACTATTGTTTTGAAACTTTGGGAAGAAAATCGTCCCGTTTTGGTATAAATTGGAATTTGAAGAAATGTACCAAAATTGGTGACCAAGGAGTAACCAAAGTTCAATATATTAGTATAATAGTCTAAATATAGCTTTGAACCCCTTTAGAATGGATTCTACCCAATATATAGTCCTAACTATAGTTTTGAAACATTGGAAAGAAAATCGTCCCATTTTTGTACAAATGGGAATTTGAAGAAATGTAGACATAATTGGTGACCAAGGAGTAACCAAAGTTCAATAAATTAGTATAATAGTCTAAATAAAGCTTTGAACCCCTTTAGAATGGATTCTAAGCAATATATAATCCTAACTATAGTTTTGAAACTTTGGGAAGAAAATCGTCCCGTTTTGGTACAAATTGGAATTTGAAGAAATGTACCAAAATTGGTGACCAAGGAGTAACCAAAGTTCAATATATTAGTATAATAGTCTAAATATAGCTTTGAACCCCTTTAGAATGGATTCTACCTAATATATAGTCCTAACTATAGTTTTGAAACTTTGGGAAGAAAATCGTCGCGTTTGGGTACAAATGTGAATTTGAAGAAATGTAGACATAATTTGTGACCAAGGAGTAACCAAAGTTCAATATATTAGTATAATAGTCTAAATATAGCTTTGAACCCCTTTAGAATGGATTCTACCCAATATATAGTCCTAACTATAGTTTTGAAACTTTGGGAAGCGTTTTGGTACAAATGGGAATTTGAAGAAATGTAGACAAAATTGGTGACCAAGGAGAACCATAGTTCAATATATTAGTATAATAGTCTAAATATAGCTTTGAACCCCTTTAGAATGGATTCTACCCAATATATAGTCCTAACTATAGTTTTGAAACTTTGGGAAGCGTTTTGGTACAAATGGGAATTTGAAGAAATGTAGACAAAATTGGTGACCAAGGAGAACCATAGTTCAATATATTAGTATAATAGTCTAAATATAGCTTTGAACCCCTTTAGAATGGATTCCAAGCAATATATAGTCCTAACTATAGTTTTGAAACTTTGGGAAGAAAATCGTCCCGTTATGGTACAAATTGGAATTTGAAGAAATGTACACAAAATTGGTGACCAAGGAGTAACCAAAGTTCAATATATTAGTATAATAGTTTAAATATAGCTTTGAACCCCTTTAGAATGGATTCTAAGCAATATATAGTCCTAACTATAGTTTTGAAACTTTGGGAAGAAAATCGTCCCGTTTTGGTACAAATTGGAATTTGAAGAAATGTACACAAAATTGGTGACCAAGGAGTAACCAAAGTTCAATATATTAGTATAATAGTTTAAATATAGCTTTGAACCCCTTTAGAATGGATTCTAAGCAATATATAGTCCTAACTATTGTTTTGAAACTTTGGGAAGAAAATCGTCCCGTTTTGGTATAAATTGGAATTTGAAGAAATGTACCAAAATTGGTGACCAAGGAGTAACCAAAGTTCAATATATTAGTATAATAGTCTAAATATAGCTTTGAACCCCTTTAGAATGGATTCTACCCAATATATAGTCCTAACTATAGTTTTGAAACTTTGGAAAGAAAATCGTCCCATTTTTGTACAAATGGGAATTTGAAGAAATGTAGACATAATTGGTGACCAAGGAGTAACCAAAGTTCAATAAATTAGTATAATAGTCTAAATAAAGCTTTGAACCCCTTTAGAATGGATTCTAAGCAATATATAATCCTAACTATAGTTTTGAAACTTTGGGAAGAAAATCGTCCCGTTTTGGTACAAATTGGAATTTGAAGAAATGTACCAAAATTGGTGACCAAGGAGTAACCAAAGTTCAATATATTAGTATAATAGTCTAAATATAGCTTTGAACCCCTTTAGAATGGATTCTAAGCAATATATAGTCCTAACTATAGTTTTGAAACTTTGGGAAGAAAATCGTCCCGTTTTGGTACAAATTGGAATTTGAAGAAATGTAGACAAAATTGGTGACCAAGGAGAACCAAAGTTCAATATATTAGTATAATAGTCTAAATATAGCTTTGAACCCCTTTAGAATGGATTCAAAGCAATATATAGTCCTAACTATAGTTTTGAAACTTTGGGAAGAAAATCGTCCCGTTTTGGTACAAATTGGAATTTGAAGAAATGTAGACATAATTGGTGACCAAGGAGTAACCAAAGTTCAATAAATTAGTATAATAGTCTAAATAAAGCTTTGAACCCCTTTAGAATGGATTCTAAGCAATATATAGTCCTAACTATAGTTTTGAAACTTTGGGAAGAAAATCGTCCCGTTTTAGTACAAATTGGTATTTGAAGAAATGTAGACATAATTGGTGACCAAGGAGTAACCAAAGTTCAATATACTAGTATAATAGTCTAAATATAGCTTTGAACCCCTTTAGAATGGATTCTACCCAATATATAGTCCTAACTATAGTTTCGAAACTTTGGGAAGAAAATCGTACCGTTTTGTTCCAAATGGGAATTTAAAGAAATGTAGACAAAATTAATGACCAAGGAGTAACCAAAGTTCAATATATTAGTATAATAGTCTAAATATAGCTTTGAACCCCTTTAGAATGGATTCTAAGCAATATATAGTCCTAACTATTGTTTTGAAACTTTGGGAAGAAAATCGTCCCGTTTTGGTATAAATTGGAATTTGAAGAAATGTACCAAAATTGGTGACCAAGGAGTAACCAAAGTTCAATATATTAGTATAATAGTCTAAATATAGCTTTGAACCCCTTTAGAATGGATTCTACCTAATATATAGTCCTAACTATAGTTTTGAAACTTTGGGAAGAAAATCGTCGCGTTTGGGTACAAATGTGAATTTGAAGAAATGTAGACATAATTTGTGACCAAGGAGTAACCAAAGTTCAATATATTAGTATAATAGTCTAAATATAGCTTTGAACCCCTTTAGAATGGATTCTACCCAATATATAGTCCTAACTATAGTTTTGAAACTTTGGGAAGCGTTTTGGTACAAATGGGAATTTGAAGAAATGTAGACAAAATTGGTGACCAAGGAGAACCATAGTTCAATATATTAGTATAATAGTCTAAATATAGCTTTGAACCCCTTTAGAATGGATTCTACCCAATATATAGTCCTAACTATAGTTTTGAAACTTTGGGAAGCGTTTTGGTACAAATGGGAATTTGAAGAAATGTAGACAAAATTGGTGACCAAGGAGAACCATAGTTCAATATATTAGTATAATAGTCTAAATATAGCTTTGAACCCCTTTAGAATGGATTCCAAGCAATATATAGTCCTAACTATAGTTTTGAAACTTTGGGAAGAAAATCGTCCCGTTATGGTACAAATTGGAATTTGAAGAAATGTACACAAAATTGGTGACCAAGGAGTAACCAAAGTTCAATATATTAGTATAATAGTTTAAATATAGCTTTGAACCCCTTTAGAATGGATTCTAAGCAATATATAGTCCTAACTATAGTTTTGAAACTTTGGGAAGAAAATCGTCCCGTTTTGGTACAAATTGGAATTTGAAGAAATGTACACAAAATTGGTGACCAAGGAGTAACCAAAGTTCAATATATTAGTATAATAGTTTAAATATAGCTTTGAACCCCTTTAGAATGGATTCTAAGCAATATATAGTCCTAACTATTGTTTTGAAACTTTGGGAAGAAAATCGTCCCGTTTTGGTATAAATTGGAATTTGAAGAAATGTACCAAAATTGGTGACCAAGGAGTAACCAAAGTTCAATATATTAGTATAATAGTCTAAATATAGCTTTGAACCCCTTTAGAATGGATTCTACCCAATATATAGTCCTAACTATAGTTTTGAAACTTTGGAAAGAAAATCGTCCCATTTTTGTACAAATGGGAATTTGAAGAAATGTAGACATAATTGGTGACCAAGGAGTAACCAAAGTTCAATAAATTAGTATAATAGTCTAAATAAAGCTTTGAACCCCTTTAGAATGGATTCTAAGCAATATATAATCCTAACTATAGTTTTGAAACTTTGGGAAGAAAATCGTCCCGTTTTGGTACAAATTGGAATTTGAAGAAATGTACCAAAATTGGTGACCAAGGAGTAACCAAAGTTCAATATATTAGTATAATAGTCTAAATATAGCTTTGAACCCCTTTAGAATGGATTCTAAGCAATATATAGTCCTAACTATAGTTTTGAAACTTTGGGAAGAAAATCGTCCCGTTTTGGTACAAATTGGAATTTGAAGAAATGTAGACAAAATTGGTGACCAAGGAGAACCAAAGTTCAATATATTAGTATAATAGTCTAAATATAGCTTTGAACCCCTTTAGAATGGATTCAAAGCAATATATAGTCCTAACTATAGTTTTGAAACTTTGGGAAGAAAATCGTCCTGTTTTGGTACAAATTGGAATTTGAAGAAATGTAGACATAATTGGTGACCAAGGAGTAACCAAAGTTCAATAAATTAGTATAATAGTCTAAATAAAGCTTTGAACCCCTTTAGAATGGATTCTAAGCAATATATAGTCCTAACTATAGTTTTGAAACTTTGGGAAGAAAATCGTCCCGTTTTAGTACAAATTGGAATTTGAAGAAATGTAGACATAATTGGTGACCAAGGAGTAACCAAAGTTCAATATACTAGTATAATAGTCTAAATATAGCTTTGAACCCCTTTAGAATGGATTCTACCCAATATATAGTCCTAACTATAGTTTCGAAACTTTGGGAAGAAAATCGTACCGTTTTGTTCCAAATGGGAATTTAAAGAAATGTAGACAAAATTAATGACCAAGGAGTAACCAAAGTTCAATATATTAGTATAATAGTCTAAATATAGCTTTGAACCCCTTTAGAATGGATTCTACCCAATATATAGTCCTAACTATAGTTTCGAAACTTTGGGAAGAAAATCGTACCGTTTTGTTACAAATGGGAATTTGAAGAAATGTAGACAAAATTAATGACCAAGGAGTAACCAAAGTTCAATATAGTAGTATAATAGTCTAAATATAGCTTTGAACCCCTTTAGAATGGATTCTAACTAATATATTGTCCTAACTATAGTCTTGAAACTTTGGGAAGAAAATCGTCCCGTTTGGGTACAAATGTGAATTTGAAGAAATGTAGACATAATTGGTGACCAAGGAGTAACCAAAGTTCAATATACTAGTATAATAGTCTAAATATAGCTTTGAACCCCTTTAGAATGGATTCTACCTAATATATAGTCCTAACTATAGTTTTGAAACTTTGGGAAGAAAATCGTCGCGTTTGGGTACAAATGTGAATTTGAAGAAATGTAGACATAATTTGTGACCAAGGAGTAACCAAAGTTCAATATATTAGTATAATAGTCTAAATATAGCTTTGAACCCCTTTAGAATGGATTCTACCCAATATATAGTCCTAACTATAGTTTTGAAACTTTGGGAAGAAAATCGTCGCATTTGTGTACAAATGTGAATTTGAAGAAATGTAGACATAATTGGTGACCAAGGAGTAACCAAAGTTCAATATACTAGTATAATAGTCTAAATATAGCTTTGAACCCCTTTAGAATGGATTCTACCCAATATATAGTCCTAACTATAGTTTTGAAACTTTGGGAAGCGTTTTGGTACAAATGGGAATTTGAAGAAATGTAGACAAAATTGGTGACCAAGGAGAACCATAGTTCAATATATTAGTATAATAGTCTAAATATAGCTTTGAACCCCTTTAGAATGGATTCTACCCAATATATAGTCCTAACTATAGTTTTGAAACTTTGGGAAGCGTTTTGGTACAAATGGGAATTTGAAGAAATGTAGACAAAATTGGTGACCAAGGAGAACCATAGTTCAATATCTTAGTATAATAGTCTAAATATAGCTTTGAACCCCTTTAGAATGGATTCTACCCAATATATAGTCCTAACTATAGTTTTGAAACTTTGGGAAGCGTTTTGGTACAAATTGGAATTTGAAGAAATGTAGACATAATTGGTGACCAAGGAGTAACCAAAGTTCAATAAATTAGTATAATAGTCTAAATAAAGCTTTGAACCCCTTTAGAATGGATTCTAAGCAATATATAATCCTAACTATAGTTTTGAAACTTTGGGAAGAAAATCGTCCCGTTTTGGTACAAATTGGAATTTGAAGAAATGTACCAAAATTGGTGACCAAGGAGTAACCAAAGTTCAATATATTAGTATAATAGTTTAAATATAGCTTTGAACCCCTTTAGAATGGATTCTAAGCAATATATAGTCCTAACTATAGTTTTGAAACTTTGGGAAGAAAATCGTCCCGTTTTGGTACAAATTGGAATTTGAAGAAATGTACACAAAATTGGTGACCAAGGAGTAACCAAAGTTCAATATATTAGTATAATAGTCTAAATATAGCTTTGAACCCCTTTAGAATGGATTCTACCCAACATATAGTTCTAACTATAGTTTTGAATCTTTGGGAAGATAATCGTCCCGTTTTGGTACAAATGGGAATTTGAAGAAATGTAGACATAATTGGTGACCAAGGAGTAACCAAAGTTCAATATATTAGTATAATAGTCTAAATATATCTTTGAACCCCTTTAGAATGCATTCTAGCCAATATTTAGTCGTAACTATAGTTTTGAAACTTTGGGTAGAAAATCGTCTCGTTTTGGTACAAATGGGAATTTGAAGAGATGTAGACAAAATTGGTGACCAAGGAGTAACAAAAGTTCAATATATTAGTATAATAGTTTAAATATAGCTTTGAACCCCTTTAGAATGGATTCTAAGCAATATATAGTCCTAACTATAGTTTTGAAACTTTGGGAAGAAAATCGTCCCGTTTTAGTACAAATTGGAATTTGAAGAAATGTAGACATAATTGGTGACCAAGGAGTAACCAAAGTTCAATATACTAGTATAATAGTCTAAATATAGCTTTGAACCCCTTTAGAATGGATTCTACCCAATATATAGTCCTAACTATAGTTTCGAAACTTTGGGAAGAAAATCGTACCGTTTTGTTCCAAATGGGAATTTAAAGAAATGTAGACAAAATTAATGACCAAGGAGTAACCAAAGTTCAATATATTAGTATAATAGTCTAAATATAGCTTTGAACCCCTTTAGAATGGATTCTACCCAATATATAGTCCTAACTATAGTTTCGAAACTTTGGGAAGAAAATCGTACCGTTTTGTTACAAATGGGAATTTGAAGAAATGTAGACAAAATTAATGACCAAGGAGTAACCAAAGTTCAATATAGTAGTATAATAGTCTAAATATAGCTTTGAACCCCTTTAGAATGGATTCTAACTAATATATTGTCCTAACTATAGTCTTGAAACTTTGGGAAGAAAATCGTCCCGTTTGGGTACAAATGTGAATTTGAAGAAATGTAGACATAATTGGTGACCAAGGAGTAACCAAAGTTCAATATACTAGTATAATAGTCTAAATATAGCTTTGAACCCCTTTAGAATGGATTCTACCTAATATATAGTCCTAACTATAGTTTTGAAACTTTGGGAAGAAAATCGTCGCGTTTGGGTACAAATGTGAATTTGAAGAAATGTAGACATAATTTGTGACCAAGGAGTAACCAAAGTTCAATATATTAGTATAATAGTCTAAATATAGCTTTGAACCCCTTTAGATTGCATTCTACCCAATATATAGTCGTAACTATAGTTTTGAAACTTTGGGAAGAAAATCGTCTCGTTTTGGTACCAATGTGAATTTGAAGAAATGTAGACATAATTGGTGACCAAGGAGTAACCAAAGTTCAATATACTAGTATAATAGTCTAAATATAGCTTTGAACCCCTTTAGAATGGATTCTACCCAATATATAGTCCTAACTATAGTTTTGAAACTTTGGGAAGCGTTTTGGTACAAATGGGAATTTGAAGAAATGTAGACAAAATTGGTGACCAAGGAGAACCATAGTTCAATATATTAGTATAATAGTCTAAATATAGCTTTGAACCCCTTTAGAATGGATTCTACCCAATATATAGTCCTAACTATAGTTTTGAAACTTTGGGAAGCGTTTTGGTACAAATGGGAATTTGAAGAAATGTAGACAAAATTGGTGACCAAGGAGAACCATAGTTCAATATCTTAGTATAATAGTCTAAATATAGCTTTGAACCCCTTTAGAATGGATTCTACCCAATATATAGTCCTAACTATAGTTTTGAAACTTTGGGAAGCGTTTTGGTACAAATTGGAATTTGAAGAAATGTAGACATAATTGGTGACCAAGGAGTAACCAAAGTTCAATAAATTAGTATAATAGTCTAAATAAAGCTTTGAACCCCTTTAGAATGGATTCTAAGCAATATATAATCCTAACTATAGTTTTGAAACTTTGGGAAGAAAATCGTCCCGTTTTGGTACAAATTGGAATTTGAAGAAATGTACCAAAATTGGTGACCAAGGAGTAACCAAAGTTCAATATATTAGTATAATAGTTTAAATATAGCTTTGAACCCCTTTAGAATGGATTCTAAGCAATATATAGTCCTAACTATAGTTTTGAAACTTTGGGAAGAAAATCGTCCCGTTTTGGTACAAATTGGAATTTGAAGAAATGTACACAAAATTGGTGACCAAGGAGTAACCAAAGTTCAATATATTAGTATAATAGTTTAAATATAGCTTTGAACCCCTTTAGAATGGATTTTAAGCAATATATAGTCCTAACTATTGTTTTGAAACTTTGGGAAGAAAATCGTCCCGTTTTGATATAAATTGGAATTTGAAGAAATGTACCAAAATTGGTGACCAAGGAGTAACCAAAGTTCAATATATTAGTATAATAGTCTAAATATAGCTTTGAACCCCTTTAGAATGGATTCTACCCAATATATAGTCCTAACTATAGTTTTGAAACTTTGGAAAGAAAATCGTCCCATTTTTGTACAAATGGGAATTTGAAGAAATGTAGACATAATTGGTGACCAAGGAGTAACCAAAGTTCAATAAATTAGTATAATAGTCTAAATAAAGCTTTGAACCCCTTTAGAATGGATTCTAAGCAATATATAGTCCTAACTATAGTTTTGAAACTTTGGGAAGAAAATCGTCCCGTTTTAGTACAAATTGGAATTTGAAGAAATGTACACAAAATTGGTGACCAAGGAGTAACCAAAGTTCAATATATTAGTATAATAGTTTAAATATAGCTTTGAACCCCTTTAGAATGGATTCTAAGCAATATATAGTCCTAACTATTGTTTTGAAACTTTGGGAAGAAAATCGCCCGTTGTGGTACAAATTGGAATTTGAAGAAATGTACCAAAATTGGTGACCAAGGAGTAACCAAAGTTCAATATATTAGTATAATAGTCTAAATATAGCTTTGAACCCCTTTAGAATGGATTCTACCCAATATATAGTCCTAACTATAGTTTTGAAACTTTGGAAAGAAAATCGTCCCATTTTGGTACAAATGGGAATTTGAAGAAATGTAGACATAATTGGTGACCAAGGAGTAACCAAAGTTCAATAAATTAGTATAATAGTCTAAATAAAGCTTTGAACCCCTTTAGAATGGATTCTAAGCAATATATAGTCCTAACTATTGTTTTGAAACTTTGGGAAGAAAATCGTCCCCTTTTGGTACAAATTGGAATTTGAAGAAATGTACCAAAATTGGTGACCAAGGAGTAACCAAAGTTCAATATATTAGTATAATAGTCTAAATATAGCTTTGAACCCCTTTAGAATGGATTCTACCCAATATATAGTCCTAACTATAGTTTTGAAACTTTGGAAAGAAAATCGTCCCATTTTTGTACAAATGGGAATTTGAAGAAATGTAGACATAATTGGTGACCAAGGAGTAACCAAAGTTCAATATATTAGTATAATAGTTTAAATATAGCTTTGAACCCCTTTAGAATGGATTCTAAGCAATATATAGTCCTAACTATAGTTTTGAAACTTTGGGAAGAAAATCGTCCCGTTTTGGTACAAATTGGAATTTGAAGAAATGTACACAAAATTGGTGACCAAGGAGTAACCAAAGTTCAATATATTAGTATAATAGTTTAAATATAGCTTTGAACCCCTTTAGAATGGATTCTAAGCAATATATAGTCCTAACTATTGTTTTGAAACTTTGGGAAGAAAATCGTCCCGTTTTGGTATAAATTGGAATTTGAAGAAATGTACCAAAATTGGTGACCAAGGAGTAACCAAAGTTCAATATATTAGTATAATAGTCTAAATATAGCTTTGAACCCCTTTAGAATGGATTCTACCCAATATATAGTCCTAACTATAGTTTTGAAACTTTGGAAAGAAAATCGTCCCATTTTTGTACAAATGGGAATTTGAAGAAATGTAGACATAATTGGTGACCAAGGAGTAACCAAAGTTCAATAAATTAGTATAATAGTCTAAATAAAGCTTTGAACCCCTTTAGAATGGATTCTAAGCAATATATAATCCTAACTATAGTTTTGAAACTTTGGGAAGAAAATCGTCCCGTTTTGGTACAAATTGGAATTTGAAGAAATGTACCAAAATTGGTGACCAAGGAGTAACCAAAGTTCAATATATTAGTATAATAGTCTAAATATAGCTTTGAACCCCTTTAGAATGGATTCTAAGCAATATATAGTCCTAACTATAGTTTTGAAACTTTGGGAAGAAAATCGTCCCGTTTTGGTACAAATTGGAATTTGAAGAAATGTAGACAAAATTGGTGACCAAGGAGTAACCAAAGTTCAATAAATTAGTATAATAGTCTAAATAAAGCTTTGAACCCCTTTAGAATGGATTCTAAGCAATATATAGTCCTAACTATAGTTTTGAAACTTTGGGAAGAAAATCGTCCCGTTTTAGTACAAATTGGAATTTGAAGAAATGTAGACATAATTGGTGACCAAGGAGTAACCAAAGTTCAATATACTAGTATAATAGTCTAAATATAGCTTTGAACCCCTTTAGAATGGATTCTACCCAATATATAGTCCTAACTATAGTTTCGAAACTTTGGGAAGAAAATCGTACCGTTTTGTTCCAAATGGGAATTTAAAGAAATGTAGACAAAATTAATGACCAAGGAGTAACCAAAGTTCAATATATTAGTATAATAGTCTAAATATAGCTTTGAACCCCTTTAGAATGGATTCTACCCAATATATAGTCCTAACTATAGTTTCGAAACTTTGGGAAGAAAATCGTACCGTTTTGTTACAAATGGGAATTTGAAGAAATGTAGACAAAATTAATGACCAAGGAGTAACCAAAGTTCAATATAGTAGTATAATAGTCTAAATATAGCTTTGAACCCCTTTAGAATGGATTCTAACTAATATATTGTCCTAACTATAGTCTTGAAACTTTGGGAAGAAAATCGTCCCGTTTGGGTACAAATGTGAATTTGAAGAAATGTAGACATAATTGGTGACCAAGGAGTAACCAAAGTTCAATATACTAGTATAATAGTCTAAATATAGCTTTGAACCCCTTTAGAATGGATTCTACCTAATATATAGTCCTAACTATAGTTTTGAAACTTTGGGAAGAAAATCGTCGCGTTTGGGTACAAATGTGAATTTGAAGAAATGTAGACATAATTTGTGACCAAGGAGTAACCAAAGTTCAATATATTAGTATAATAGTCTAAATATAGCTTTGAACCCCTTTAGAATGGATTCTACCCAATATATAGTCCTAACTATAGTTTTGAAACTTTGGGAAGAAAATCGTCGCGTTTGTGTACAAATGTGAATTTGAAGAAATGTAGACATAATTGGTGACCAAGGAGTAACCAAAGTTCAATATACTAGTATAATAGTCTAAATATAGCTTTGAACCCCTTTAGAATGGATTCTACCCAATATATAGTCCTAACTATAGTTTTGAAACTTTGGGAAGCGTTTTGGTACAAATGGGAATTTGAAGAAATGTAGACAAAATTGGTGACCAAGGAGAACCATAGTTCAATATATTAGTATAATAGTCTAAATATAGCTTTGAACCCCTTTAGAATGGATTCTACCCAATATATAGTCCTAACTATAGTTTTGAAACTTTGGGAAGCGTTTTGGTACAAATGGGAATTTGAAGAAATGTAGACAAAATTGGTGACCAAGGAGAACCATAGTTCAATATCTTAGTATAATAGTCTAAATATAGCTTTGAACCCCTTTAGAATGGATTCTACCCAATATATAGTCCTAACTATAGTTTTGAAACTTTGGGAAGCGTTTTGGTACAAATTGGAATTTGAAGAAATGTAGACATAATTGGTGACCAAGGAGTAACCAAAGTTCAATAAATTAGTATAATAGTCTAAATAAAGCTTTGAACCCCTTTAGAATGGATTCTAAGCAATATATAATCCTAACTATAGTTTTGAAACGTTGGGAAGAAAATCGTCCCGTTTTGGTACAAATTGGAATTTGAAGAAATGTACCAAAATTGGTGACCAAGGAGTAACCAAAGTTCAATATATTAGTATAATAGTTTAAATATAGCTTTGAACCCCTTTAGAATGGATTCTAAGCAATATATAGTCCTAACTATAGTTTTGAAACTTTGGGAAGAAAATCGTCCCGTTTTGGTACAAATTGGAATTTGAAGAAATGTACACAAAATTGGTGACCAAGGAGTAACCAAAGTTCAATATATTAGTATAATAGTTTAAATATAGCTTTGAACCCCTTTAGAATGGATTCTAAGCAATATATAGTCCTAACTATTGTTTTGAAACTTTGGGAAGAAAATCGTCCCGTTTTGGTATAAATTGGAATTTGAAGAAATGTACCAAAATTGGTGACCAAGGAGTAACCAAAGTTCAATATATTAGTATAATAGTCTAAATATAGCTTTGAACCCCTTTAGAATGGATTCTACCCAATATATAGTCCTAACTATAGTTTTGAAACTTTGGAAAGAAAATCGTCCCATTTTTGTACAAATGGGAATTTGAAGAAATGTAGACATAATTGGTGACCAAGGAGTAACCAAAGTTCAATAAATTAGTATAATAGTCTAAATAAAGCTTTGAACCCCTTTAGAATGGATTCTAAGCAATATATAGTCCTAACTATAGTTTTGAAACTTTGGGAAGAAAATCGTCCCGTTTTAGTACAAATTGGAATTTGAAGAAATGTACACAAAATTGGTGACCAAGGAGTAACCAAAGTTCAATATATTAGTATAATAGTTTAAATATAGCTTTGAACCCCTTTAGAATGGATTCTAAGCAATATATAGTCCTAACTATTGTTTTGAAACTTTAGGAAGAAAATCGCCCGTTGTGGTACAAATTGGAATTTGAAGAAATGTACAAAAATTGGTGACCAAGGAGTAACCAAAGTTCAATATATTAGTATAATAGTCTAAATATAGCTTTGAACCCCTTTAGAATGGATTCTACCCAATATATAGTCCTAACTATAGTTTTGAAACTTTGGAAAGAAAATCGTCCCATTTTGGTACAAATGGGAATTTGAAGAAATGTAGACATAATTGGTGACCAAGGAGTAACCAAAGTTCAATAAATTAGTATAATAGTCTAAATAAAGCTTTGAACCCCTTTAGAATGGATTCTAAGCAATATATAGTCCTAACTATTGTTTTGAAACTTTGGAAAGAAAATCGTCCCGTTTTGGTACAAATTGGAATTTGAAGAAATGTACACAAAATTGGTGACCAAGGAGTAACCAAAGTTCAATATATTAGTATAATAGTTTAAATATAGCTTTGAACCCCTTTAGAATGGATTCTAAGCAATATATAGTCCTAACTATTGTTTTGAAACTTTGGGAAGAAAATCGTCCCGTTTTGGTATAAATTGGAATTTGAAGAAATGTACCAAAATTGGTGACCAAGGAGTAACCAAAGTTCAATATATTAGTATAATAGTCTAAATATAGCTTTGAACCCCTTTAGAATGGATTCTACCCAATATATAGTCCTAACTATAGTTTTGAAACTTTGGAAAGAAAATCGTCCCATTTTTGTACAAATGGGAATTTGAAGAAATGTAGACATAATTGGTGACCAAGGAGTAACCAAAGTTCAATAAATTAGTATAATAGTCTAAATAAAGCTTTGAACCCCTTTAGAATGGATTCTAAGCAATATATAGTCCTAACTATAGTTTTGAAACTTTGGGAAGAAAATCGTCCCGTTTTAGTACAAATTGGAATTTGAAGAAATGTACACAAAATTGGTGACCAAGGAGTAACCAAAGTTCAATATATTAGTATAATAGTTTAAATATAGCTTTGAACCCCTTTAGAATGGATTCTAAGCAATATATAGTCCTAACTATTGTTTTGAAACTTTAGGAAGAAAATCGCCCGTTGTGGTACAAATTGGAATTTGAAGAAATGTACCAAAATTGGTGACCAAGGAGTAACCAAAGTTCAATATATTAGTATAATAGTCTAAATATAGCTTTGAACCCCTTTAGAATGGATTCTACCCAATATATAGTCCTAACTATAGTTTTGAAACTTTGGAAAGAAAATCGTCCCATTTTGGTACAAATGGGAATTTGAAGAAATGTAGACATAATTGGTGACCAAGGAGTAACCAAAGTTCAATAAATTAGTATAATAGTCTAAATAAAGCTTTGAACCCCTTTAGAATGGATTCTAAGCAATATATAGTCCTAACTATTGTTTTGAAACTTTGGGAAGAAAATCGTCCCCTTTTGGTACAAATTGGAATTTGAAGAAATGTACCAAAATTGGTGACCAAGGAGTAACCAAAGTTCAATATATTAGTATAATAGTCTAAATATAGCTTTGAACCCCTTTAGAATGGATTCTACAAAATATATAGTCCTAACTATAGTTTTGAAACTTTGGAAAGAAAATCGTCCCATTTTGGTACAAATGGGAATTTGAAGAAATGTAGACATAATTGGTGACCAAGGAGTAACCAAAGTTCAATATACTAGTATAATAGTCTAAATATAGCTTTGAACCCCTTTAGAATGGATTCTAACTAATATATTGTCCTAACTATAGTTTTGAAACTTTGGGAAGAAAATCGTACCGTTTTGTTACAAATGGGAATTTGAAGAAATGTAGACAAAATTAATGACCAAGGAGTAACCAAAGTTCAATATAGTAGTATAATAGTCTAAATATAGCTTTGAACCCCTTTAGAATGGATTCTAACTAATATATTGTCCTAACTATAGTTTTGAAACTTTGGGAAGAAAATCGTCCCGTTTGGGTACAAATGTGAATTTGAAGAAATGTAGACATAATTGGTGACCAAGGAGTAACCAAAGTTCAATATACTAGTATAATAGTCTAAATATAGCTTTGAACCCCTTTAGAATGGATTCTACCCAATATATAGTCCTAACTATAGTTTTGAAACTTTGGGAAGAAAATCGTCGCGTTTGGGTACAAATGTGAATTTGAAGAAATGTAGACATAATTTGTGACCAAGGAGTAACCAAAGTTCAATATACTAGTATAATAGTCTAAATATAGCTTTGAACCCTTTTAGAATGGATTCTACCCAATATATAGTCCTAACTATAGTTTTGAAACTTTGGGAAGCGTTTTGGTACAAATGGGAATTTGAAGAAATGTAGACAAAATTGGTGACCAAGGAGAACCAAAGTTCAATATATTAGTATAATAGTCTAAATATAGCTTTGAACCCCTTTAGAATGGATTCTAAGCAATATATAGTCCTAACTATAGTTTTGAAACTTTGGGAAGAAAATCGTCCCGTTTTGGTACAAATTGGAATTTGAAGAAATGTACACAAAATTGGTGACCAAGGAGTAACCAAAGTTCAAAATATTAGTATAATAGTCTAAATATAGCTTTGAACCCCTTTAGAATAGATTCTAAGCAATATATAGTCCTAACTATTGTTTTGAAACTTTGGGAAGAAAATCGTCCCGTTTTGGTATAAATTGGAATTTGAAGAAATGTACCAAAATTGGTGACCAAGGAGTAACCAAAGTTCAATATATTAGTATAATAGTCTAAATATAGCTTTGAACCCCTTTAGAATGGATTCTACCCAATATATAGTCCTAACTATAGTTTTGAAACTTTGGAAAGAAAATCGTCCCATTTTTGTACAAATGGGAATTTGAAGAAATGTAGACATAATTGGTGACCAAGGAGTAACCAAAGTTCAATAAATTAGTATAATAGTCTAAATAAAGCTTTGAACCCCTTTAGAATGGATTCTAAGCAATATATAGTCCTAACTATAGTTTTGAAACTTTGGGAAGAAAATCGTCCCGTTTTAGTACAAATTGGAATTTGAAGAAATGTACACAAAATTGGTGACCAAGGAGTAACCAAAGTTCAATATATTAGTATAATAGTTTAAATATAGCTTTGAACCCCTTTAGAATGGATTCTAAGCAATATATAGTCCTAACTATTGTTTTGAAACTTTAGGAAGAAAATCGCCCGTTGTGGTACAAATTGGAATTTGAAGAAATGTACCAAAATTGGTGACCAAGGAGTAACCAAAGTTCAATATATTAGTATAATAGTCTAAATATAGCTTTGAACCCCTTTAGAATGGATTCTACCCAATATATAGTCCTAACTATAGTTTTGAAACTTTGGAAAGAAAATCGTCCCATTTTGGTACAAATGGGAATTTGAAGAAATGTAGACATAATTGGTGACCAAGGAGTAACCAAAGTTCAATAAATTAGTATAATAGTCTAAATAAAGCTTTGAACCCCTTTAGAATGGATTCTAAGCAATATATAGTCCTAACTATTGTTTTGAAACTTTGGGAAGAAAATCGTCCCCTTTTGGTACAAATTGGAATTTGAAGAAATGTACCAAAATTGGTGACCAAGGAGTAACCAAAGTTCAATATATTAGTATAATAGTCTAAATATAGCTTTGAACCCCTTTAGAATGGATTCTACAAAATATATAGTCCTAACTATAGTTTTGAAACTTTGGAAAGAAAATCGTCCCATTTTGGTACAAATGGGAATTTGAAGAAATGTAGACATAATTGGTGACCAAGGAGTAACCAAAGTTCAATATCCTAGTATAATAGTCTAAATATAGCTTTGAACCCCTTTAGAATGGATTCTAACTAATATATTGTCCTAACTATAGTTTTGAAACTTTGGGAAGAAAATCGTACCGTTTTGTTACAAATGGGAATTTGAAGAAATGTAGACAAAATTAATGACCAAGGAGTAACCAAAGTTCAATATAGTAGTATAATAGTCTAAATATAGCTTTGAACCCCTTTAGAATGGATTCTAACTAATATATTGTCCTAACTATAGTTTTGAAACTTTGGGAAGAAAATCGTCCCGTTTGGGTACAAATGTGAATTTGAAGAAATGTAGACATAATTGGTGACCAAGGAGTAACCAAAGTTCAATATACTAGTATAATAGTCTAAATATAGCTTTGAACCCCTTTAGAATGGATTCTACCCAATATATAGTCCTAACTATAGTTTTGAAACTTTGGGAAGAAAATCGTCGCGTTTGGGTACAAATGTGAATTTGAAGAAATGTAGACATAATTTGTGACCAAGGAGTAACCAAAGTTCAATATACTAGTATAATAGTCTAAATATAGCTTTGAACCCTTTTAGAATGGATTCTACCCAATATATAGTCCTAACTATAGTTTTGAAACTTTGGGAAGCGTTTTGGTACAAATGGGAATTTGAAGAAATGTAGACAAAATTGGTGACCAAGGAGAACCAAAGTTCAATATATTAGTATAATAGTCTAAATATAGCTTTGAACCCCTTTAGAATGGATTCTAAGCAATATATAGTCCTAACTATAGTTTTGAAACTTTGGGAAGAAAATCGTCCCGTTTTGGTACAAATTGGAATTTGAAGAAATGTACACAAAATTGGTGACCAAGGAGTAACCAAAGTTCAAAATATTAGTATAATAGTCTAAATATAGCTTTGAACCCCTTTAGAATAGATTCTAAGCAATATATAGTCCTAACTATAGTTTTGAAACTTTGGAAAGAAAATCGTCCCATTTTGGTACAAATGGGAATTTGAAGAAATGTAGACATAATTGGTGACCAAGGAGTAACAAAAGTTCAATATATTAGTATAATAGTCTAAATATAGCTTTGAACCCCTTTAGAATGGATTCTAAGCAATATATAGTCCTAACTATTGTTTTGAAGAAAATCGTACCGTTTTGGTACAAATGGGAATTTGAAGAAATGTACACAAAATTTGTGACCAAGGAGTAAAAAAAGTTAAATATATTAGTATAATAGTCTAAATATAGCTTTGAACCCCTTTAGAATGGATTCTACCCAATATATAGTCCTAACTATAGTTTTGAAACTTTGGAAAGAAAATCGTCCCATTTTGGTACAAATGGGAATTTGAAGAAATGTAGACATAATTGGTGACCAAGGAGTAACCAAAGTTCAATAAATTAGTATAATAGTCTAAATATAGCTTTGAACCCCTTTAGAATGGATTCTAACTAATATATTGTCCTAACTATAGTTTTGAAACTTTGGGAAGAAAATCGTACCGTTTTGTTACAAATGGGAATTTGAAGAAATGTAGACAAAATTAATGACCAAGGAGTAACCAAAGTTCAATATAGTAGTATAATAATCTAAATATAGCTTTGAACCCCTTTAGAATGGATTCTAACTAATATATTGTCCTAACTATAGTTTTGAAACTTTGGGAAGAAAATCGTCCCGTTTGGGTACAAATGTGAATTTGAAGAAATGTAGACATAATTGGTGACCAAGGAGTAACCAAAGTTCAATATACTAGTATAATAGTCTAAATATAGCTTTGAACCCCTTTAGAATGGATTCTACCCAATATATAGTCCTAACTATAGTTTTGAAACTTTGGGAAGAAAATCGTCGCGTTTGGGTACAAATGTGAATTTGAAGAAATGTAGACATAATTTGTGACCAAGGAGTAACCAAAGTTCAATATACTAGTATAATAGTCTAAATATAGCTTTGAACCCCTTTAGAATGGATTCTACCCAATATATAGTCCTAACTATAGTTTTGAAACTTTGGGAAGCGTTTTGGTACAAATGGGAATTTGAAGAAATGTAGACAAAATTGGTGACCAAGGAGAACCAAAGTTCAATATATTAGTATAATAGTCTAAATATAGCTTTGAACCCCTTTAGAATGGATTCTAAGCAATATATAGTCCTAACTATAGTTTTGAAACTTTGGGAAGAAAATCGTCCCGTTTTGGTACAAATTGGAATTTGAAGAAATGTACACAAAATTGGTGACCAAGGAGTAACCAAAGTTCAAAATATTAGTATAATAGTCTAAATATAGCTTTGAACCCCTTTAGAATAGATTCTAAGCAATATATAGTCCTAACTATAGTTTTGAAACTTTGGGAAGAAAATCGTCACGTTATGGTACAAATTGGAATTTGAAGAAATGTACACAAAATTGGTGACCAAGGAGTAACCAAAGTTCAATATATTAGTATAATAGTTTAAATATAGCTTTGAACCCCTTTAGAATGGATTCTAAGCAATATATAGTCCTGACTATTGTTTTGAAGAAAATCGTACCGTTTTGGTACAAATGGGAACTTGAAGAAATGTAAACAAAATTTGTGACCAAGGAGTAAAAAAAGTTAAATATATTAGTATAATAGTCTAAATATAGCTTTGAACCCCTTTAGAATGGATTCTACCCAATATATAGTCCTAACTATAGTTTTGAAACTTTGGAAAGAAAATCGTCCCATTTTGGTACAAATGGGACTTTGAAGAAATGTAGACATAATTGGTGACCAAGGTGTAACCAAAGTTCAATAAATTAGTATAATAGTCTAAATAAAGCTTTGAACCCCTTTAGAATGGATTCTAAGCAATATATAGTCCTAACTATTGTTTTGAAACTTTGGGAAGAAAATCGTCCCGTTTTGGTACAAATTGGAATTTGAAGAAATGTACCAAAATTGGTGACCAAGGAGTAACCAAAGTTCAATATAGTAGTATAATAATCTAAATATAGCTTTGAACCCCTTTAGAATGGATTCTAACTAATATATTGTCCTAACTATAGTTTTGAAACTTTGGGAAGAAAATCGTCCCGTTTGGGTACAAATGTGAATTTGAAGAAATGTAGACATAATTGGTGACCAAGGAGTAACCAAAGTTCAATATACTAGTATAATAGTCTAAATATAGCTTTGAACCCCTTTAGAATGGATTCTACCCAATATATAGTCCTAACTATAGTTTTGAAACTTTGGGAAGAAAATCGTCGCGTTTGGGTACAAATGTGAATTTGAAGAAATGTAGACATAATTTGTGACCAAGGAGAACCAAAGTTCAATATATTAGTATAATAGTCTAAATATAGCTTTGAACCCCTTTAGAATGGATTCTAAGCAATATATAGTCCTAACTATAGTTTTGAAACTTTGGGAAGAAAATCGTCCCGTTTTGGTACAAATTGGAATTTGAAGAAATGTACACAAAATTGGTGACCAAGGAGTAACCAAAGTTCAAAATATTAGTATAATAGTCTAAATATAGCTTTGAACCCCTTTAGAATAGATTCTAAGCAATATATAGTCCTAACTATAGTTTTGAAACTTTGGAAAGAAAATCGTCCCATTTTGGTACAAATGGGAATTTGAAGAAATGTAGACATAATTGGTGACCAAGGAGTAACAAAAGTTCAATATATTAGTATAATAGTCTAAATATAGCTTTGAACCCCTTTAGAATGGATTCTAAGCAATATATAGTCCTAACTATTGTTTTGAAGAAAATCGTACCGTTTTGGTACAAATGGGAATTTGAAGAAATGTACACAAAATTTGTGACCAAGGAGTAAAAAAAGTTAAATATATTAGTATAATAGTCTAAATATAGCTTTGAACCCCTTTAGAATGGATTCTACCCAATATATAGTCCTAACTATAGTTTTGAAACTTTGGAAAGAAAATCGTCCCATTTTGGTACAAATGGGAATTTGAAGAAATGTAGACATAATTGGTGACCAAGGAGTAACCAAAGTTCAATAAATTAGTATAATAGTCTAAATATAGCTTTGAACCCCTTTAGAATGGATTCTAACTAATATATTGTCCTAACTATAGTTTTGAAACTTTGGGAAGAAAATCGTACCGTTTTGTTACAAATGGGAATTTGAAGAAATGTAGACAAAATTAATGACCAAGGAGTAACCAAAGTTCAATATAGTAGTATAATAATCTAAATATAGCTTTGAACCCCTTTAGAATGGATTCTAACTAATATATTGTCCTAACTATAGTTTTGAAACTTTGGGAAGAAAATCGTCCCGTTTGGGTACAAATGTGAATTTGAAGAAATGTAGACATAATTGGTGACCAAGGAGTAACCAAAGTTCAATATACTAGTATAATAGTCTAAATATAGCTTTGAACCCCTTTAGAATGGATTCTACCCAATATATAGTCCTAACTATAGTTTTGAAACTTTGGGAAGAAAATCGTCGCGTTTGGGTACAAATGTGAATTTGAAGAAATGTAGACATAATTTGTGACCAAGGAGTAACCAAAGTTCAATATACTAGTATAATAGTCTAAATATAGCTTTGAACCCCTTTAGAATGGATTCTACCCAATATATAGTCCTAACTATAGTTTTGAAACTTTGGGAAGCGTTTTGGTACAAATGGGAATTTGAAGAAATGTAGACAAAATTGGTGACCAAGGAGAACCAAAGTTCAATATATTAGTATAATAGTCTAAATATAGCTTTGAACCCCTTTAGAATGGATTCTAAGCAATATATAGTCCTAACTATAGTTTTGAAACTTTGGGAAGAAAATCGTCCCGTTTTGGTACAAATTGGAATTTGAAGAAATGTACACAAAATTGGTGACCAAGGAGTAACCAAAGTTCAAAATATTAGTATAATAGTCTAAATATAGCTTTGAACCCCTTTAGAATAGATTCTAAGCAATATATAGTCCTAACTATAGTTTTGAAACTTTGGGAAGAAAATCGTCACGTTATGGTACAAATTGGAATTTGAAGAAATGTACACAAAATTGGTGACCAAGGAGTAACCAAAGTTCAATATATTAGTATAATAGTTTAAATATAGCTTTGAACCCCTTTAGAATGGATTCTAAGCAATATATAGTCCTGACTATTGTTTTGAAGAAAATCGTACCGTTTTGGTACAAATGGGAACTTGAAGAAATGTAAACAAAATTTGTGACCAAGGAGTAAAAAAAGTTAAATATATTAGTATAATAGTCTAAATATAGCTTTGAACCCCTTTAGAATGGATTCTACCCAATATATAGTCCTAACTATAGTTTTGAAACTTTGGAAAGAAAATCGTCCCATTTTGGTACAAATGGGACTTTGAAGAAATGTAGACATAATTGGTGACCAAGGTGTAACCAAAGTTCAATAAATTAGTATAATAGTCTAAATAAAGCTTTGAACCCCTTTAGAATGGATTCTAAGCAATATATAGTCCTAACTATTGTTTTGAAACTTTGGGAAGAAAATCGTCCCGTTTTGGTACAAATTGGAATTTGAAGAAATGTACCAAAATTGGTGACCAAGGAGTAACCAAAGTTCAATATATTAGTATAATAGTCTAAATATAGCTTTGAACCCCTTTAGAATGGATTCTACCCAATATATAGTCCTAACTATAGTTTTGAAACTTTGGAAAGAAAATCGTCCCATTTTGGTACAAATGGGAATTTGAAGAAATGTAGACATAATTGGTGACCAAGGAGTAACCAAAGTTCAATAAATTAGTATAATAGTCTAAATATAGCTTTGAACCCCTTTAGAATGGATTCTAACTAATATATTGTCCTAACTATAGTTTTGAAACTTTGGGAAGAAAATCGTACCGTTTTGTTACAAATGGGAATTTGAAGAAATGTAGACAAAATTAATGACCAAGGAGTAACCAAAGTTCAATATAGTAGTATAATAATCTAAATATAGCTTTGAACCCCTTTAGAATGGATTCTAACTAATATATTGTCCTAACTATAGTTTTGAAACTTTGGGAAGAAAATCGTCCCGTTTGGGTACAAATGTGAATTTGAAGAAATGTAGACATAATTGGTGACCAAGGAGTAACCAAAGTTCAATATACTAGTATAATAGTCTAAATATAGCTTTGAACCCCTTTAGAATGGATTCTACCCAATATATAGTCCTAACTATAGTTTTGAAACTTTGGGAAGAAAATCGTCGCGTTTGGGTACAAATGTGAATTTGAAGAAATGTAGACATAATTTGTGACCAAGGAGTAACCAAAGTTCAATATACTAGTATAATAGTCTAAATATAGCTTTGAACCCCTTTAGAATGGATTCTACCCAATATATAGTCCTAACTATAGTTTTGAAACTTTGGGAAGCGTTTTGGTACAAATGGGAATTTGAAGAAATGTAGACAAAATTGGTGACCAAGGAGAACCAAAGTTCAATATATTAGTATAATAGTCTAAATATAGCTTTGAACCCCTTTAGAATGGATTCTAAGCAATATATAGTCCTAACTATAGTTTTGAAACTTTGGGAAGAAAATCGTCCCGTTTTGGTACAAATTGGAATTTGAAGAAATGTACACAAAATTGGTGACCAAGGAGTAACCAAAGTTCAAAATATTAGTATAATAGTCTAAATATAGCTTTGAACCCCTTTAGAATAGATTCTAAGCAATATATAGTCCTAACTATAGTTTTGAAACTTTGGGAAGAAAATCGTCACGTTATGGTACAAATTGGAATTTGAAGAAATGTACACAAAATTGGTGACCAAGGAGTAACCAAAGTTCAATATATTAGTATAATAGTTTAAATATAGCTTTGAACCCCTTTAGAATGGATTCTAAGCAATATATAGTCCTGACTATTGTTTTGAAGAAAATCGTACCGTTTTGGTACAAATGGGAACTTGAAGAAATGTAAACAAAATTTGTGACCAAGGAGTAAAAAAAGTTAAATATATTAGTATAATAGTCTAAATATAGCTTTGAACCCCTTTAGAATGGATTCTACCCAATATATAGTCCTAACTATAGTTTTGAAACTTTGGAAAGAAAATCGTCCCATTTTGGTACAAATGGGACTTTGAAGAAATGTAGACATAATTGGTGACCAAGGTGTAACCAAAGTTCAATAAATTAGTATAATAGTCTAAATAAAGCTTTGAACCCCTTTAGAATGGATTCTAAGCAATATATAGTCCTAACTATTGTTTTGAAACTTTGGGAAGAAAATCGTCCCGTTTTGGTACAAATTGGAATTTGAAGAAATGTACCAAAATTGGTGACCAAGGAGTAACCAAAGTTCAATATATTAGTATAATAGTCTAAATATAGCTTTGAACCCCTTTAGAATGGATTCTACCCAATATATAGTCCTAACTATTGTTTTGAAACTTTGGGAAGAAAATCGTCCCGTTTTGGTACAAATTGGAATTTGAAGAAATGTACCAAAATTGGTGACCAAGGAGTAACCAAAGTTCAATATATTAGTATAATAGTCTAAATATAGCTTTGAACCCCTTTAGAATGGATTCTACCCAATATATAGTCCTAACTATAGTTTTGAAACTTTGGGAAGAAAATCGTACCGTTTTGTTACAAATGGGAATTTGAAGAAATGTAGACAAAATTAATGACCAAGGAGTAACCAAAGTTCAATATAGTAGTATAATAATCTAAATATAGCTTTGAACCCCTTTAGAATGGATTCTAACTAATATATTGTCCTAACTATAGTTTTGAAACTTTGGGAAGAAAATCGTCCCGTTTGGGTACAAATGTGAATTTGAAGAAATGTAGACATAATTGGTGACCAAGGAGTAACCAAAGTTCAATATACTAGTATAATAGTCTAAATATAGCTTTGAACCCCTTTAGAATGGATTCTACCCAATATATAGTCCTAACTATAGTTTTGAAACTTTGGGAAGAAAATCGTCGCGTTTGGGTACAAATGTGAATTTGAAGAAATGTAGACATAATTTGTGACCAAGGAGTAACCAAAGTTCAATATACTAGTATAATAGTCTAAATATAGCTTTGAACCCCTTTAGAATGGATTCTACCCAATATATAGTCCTAACTATAGTTTTGAAACTTTGGGAAGCGTTTTGGTACAAATGGGAATTTGAAGAAATGTAGACAAAATTGGTGACCAAGGAGAACCAAAGTTCAATATATTAGTATAATAGTCTAAATATAGCTTTGAACCCCTTTAGAATGGATTCTAAGCAATATATAGTCCTAACTATAGTTTTGAAACTTTGGGAAGAAAATCGTCACGTTATGGTACAAATTGGAATTTGAAGAAATGTACACAAAATTGGTGACCAAGGAGTAACCAAAGTTCAATATATTAGTATAATAGTTTAAATATAGCTTTGAACCCCTTTAGAATGGATTCTAAGCAATATATAGTCCTGACTATTGTTTTGAAGAAAATCGTACCGTTTTGGTACAAATGGGAACTTGAAGAAATGTAAACAAAATTTGTGACCAAGGAGTAAAAAAAGTTAAATATATTAGTATAATAGTCTAAATATAGCTTTGAACCCCTTTAGAATGGATTCTACCCAATATATAGTCCTAACTATAGTTTTGAAACTTTGGAAAGAAAATCGTCCCATTTTGGTACAAATGGGACTTTGAAGAAATGTAGACATAATTGGTGACCAAGGTGTAACCAAAGTTCAATAAATTAGTATAATAGTCTAAATAAAGCTTTGAACCCCTTTAGAATGGATTCTAAGCAATATATAGTCCTAACTATTGTTTTGAAACTTTGGGAAGAAAATCGTCCCGTTTTGGTACAAATTGGAATTTGAAGAAATGTACCAAAATTGGTGACCAAGGAGTAACCAAAGTTCAATATATTAGTATAATAGTCTAAATATAGCTTTGAACCCCTTTAGAATGGATTCTACCCAATATATAGTCCTAACTATTGTTTTGAAACTTTGGGAAGAAAATCGTCCCGTTTTGGTACAAATTGGAATTTGAAGAAATGTACCAAAATTGGTGACCAAGGAGTAACCAAAGTTCAATATATTAGTATAATAGTCTAAATATAGCTTTGAACCCCTTTAGAATGGATTCTAACTAATATATTGTCCTAACTATAGTTTTGAAACTTTGGGAAGAAAATCGTACCGTTTTGTTACAAATGGGAATTTGAAGAAATGTAGACAAAATTAATGACCAAGGAGTAACCAAAGTTCAATATAGTAGTATAATAATCTAAATATAGCTTTGAACCCCTTTAGAATGGATTCTAACTAATATATTGTCCTAACTATAGTTTTGAAACTTTGGGAAGAAAATCGTCCCGTTTGGGTACAAATGTGAATTTGAAGAAATGTAGACATAATTGGTGACCAAGGAGTAACCAAAGTTCAATATACTAGTATAATAGTCTAAATATAGCTTTGAACCCCTTTAGAATGGATTCTACCCAATATATAGTCCTAACTATAGTTTTGAAACTTTGGGAAGAAAATCGTCGCGTTTGGGTACAAATGTGAATTTGAAGAAATGTAGACATAATTTGTGACCAAGGAGTAACCAAAGTTCAATATACTAGTATAATAGTCTAAATATAGCTTTGAACCCCTTTAGAATGGATTCTACCCAATATATAGTCCTAACTATAGTTTTGAAACTTTGGGAAGCGTTTTGGTACAAATGGGAATTTGAAGAAATGTAGACAAAATTGGTGACCAAGGAGAACCAAAGTTCAATATATTAGTATAATAGTCTAAATATAGCTTTGAACCCCTTTAGAATGGATTCTAAGCAATATATAGTCCTAACTATAGTTTTGAAACTTTGGGAAGAAAATCGTCCCGTTTTGGTACAAATTGGAATTTGAAGAAATGTACACAAAATTGGTGACCAAGGAGTAACCAAAGTTCAAAATATTAGTATAATAGTCTAAATATAGCTTTGAACCCCTTTAGAATAGATTCTAAGCAATATATAGTCCTAACTATAGTTTTGAAACTTTGGGAAGAAAATCGTCACGTTATGGTACAAATTGGAATTTGAAGAAATGTACACAAAATTGGTGACCAAGGAGTAACCAAAGTTCAATATATTAGTATAATAGTTTAAATATAGCTTTGAACCCCTTTAGAATGGATTCTAAGCAATATATAGTCCTGACTATTGTTTTGAAGAAAATCGTACCGTTTTGGTACAAATGGGAACTTGAAGAAATGTAAACAAAATTTGTGACCAAGGAGTAAAAAAAGTTAAATATATTAGTATAATAGTCTAAATATAGCTTTGAACCCCTTTAGAATGGATTCTACCCAATATATAGTCCTAACTATAGTTTTGAAACTTTGGAAAGAAAATCGTCCCATTTTGGTACAAATGGGACTTTGAAGAAATGTAGACATAATTGGTGACCAAGGTGTAACCAAAGTTCAATAAATTAGTATAATAGTCTAAATAAAGCTTTGAACCCCTTTAGAATGGATTCTAAGCAATATATAGTCCTAACTATTGTTTTGAAACTTTGGGAAGAAAATCGTCCCGTTTTGGTACAAATTGGAATTTGAAGAAATGTACCAAAATTGGTGACCAAGGAGTAACCAAAGTTCAATATATTAGTATAATAGTCTAAATATAGCTTTGAACCCCTTTAGAATGGATTCTACCCAATATATAGTCCTAACTATTGTTTTGAAACTTTGGGAAGAAAATCGTCCCGTTTTGGTACAAATTGGAATTTGAAGAAATGTACCAAAATTGGTGACCAAGGAGTAACCAAAGTTCAATATATTAGTATAATAGTCTAAATATAGCTTTGAACCCCTTTAGAATGGATTCTACCCAATATATAGTCCTAACTATAGTTTTGAAACTTTGGAAAGAAAATCGTCCCATTTTGGTACAAATGGGAATTTTAAGAAATGTAGACATAATTGGTGACCAAGGAGTAACAAAAGTTCAATATATTAGTATAATAGTCTAAATATAGCTTTGAACCCCTTTAGAATGGATTCTAAGCAATATATAGTCCTAACTATTGTTTTGAAGAAAATCGTACCGTTTTGGTACAAATGGGAATTTGAAGAAATGTACACAAAATTTGTGACCAAGGAGTAAAAAAAGTTAAATATATTAGTATAATAGTCTAATTATAGCTTTGAACCCCTTTAGAATGGATTCTAAGCAATATATAGTCCTAACTATTGTTTTGAAACTTTAGGAAGCGTTTTGGTACAAATGGGAATTTGAGGAAATGTACACAAAATTTTAGACCAAGGAATAACCAAAGTTCAATATATTAGTATAATAGTCTAAATATAGCTTTGAACCCCTTTAGAATGGATTCTAACCAATATATAGTCCTACCTATAGTTTTGAAACTTTGGGAAGAAAATCGTCGCGTTTGGGTACAAATGTGAATTTGAAGAAATGTAGACATAATTTGTGACCAAGGAGTAACCAAAGTTCAATATACTAGTATAATAGTCTAAATATAGCTTTGAACCCCTTTAGAATGGATTCTACCCAATATATAGTCCTAACTATAGTTTTGAAACTTTGGGAAGCGTTTTGGTACAAATGGGAATTTGAAGAAATGTAGACAAAATTGGTGACCAAGGAGAACCAAAGTTCAATATATTAGTATAATAGTCTAAATATAGCTTTGAACCCCTTTAGAATGGATTCTAAGCAATATATAGTCCTAACTATAGTTTTGAAACTTTGGGAAGAAAATCGTCCCGTTTTGGTACAAATTGGAATTTGAAGAAATGTACACAAAATTGGTGACCAAGGAGTAACCAAAGTTCAAAATATTAGTATAATAGTCTAAATATAGCTTTGAACCCCTTTAGAATAGATTCTAAGCAATATATAGTCCTAACTATAGTTTTGAAACTTTGGGAAGAAAATCGTCACGTTATGGTACAAATTGGAATTTGAAGAAATGTACACAAAATTGGTGACCAAGGAGTAACCAAAGTTCAATATATTAGTATAATAGTTTAAATATAGCTTTGAACCCCTTTAGAATGGATTCTAAGCAATATATAGTCCTGACTATTGTTTTGAAGAAAATCGTACCGTTTTGGTACAAATGGGAACTTGAAGAAATGTAAACAAAATTTGTGACCAAGGAGTAAAAAAAGTTAAATATATTAGTATAATAGTCTAAATATAGCTTTGAACCCCTTTAGAATGGATTCTACCCAATATATAGTCCTAACTATAGTTTTGAAACTTTGGAAAGAAAATCGTCCCATTTTGGTACAAATGGGACTTTGAAGAAATGTAGACATAATTGGTGACCAAGGTGTAACCAAAGTTCAATAAATTAGTATAATAGTCTAAATAAAGCTTTGAACCCCTTTAGAATGGATTCTAAGCAATATATAGTCCTAACTATTGTTTTGAAACTTTGGGAAGAAAATCGTCCCGTTTTGGTACAAATTGGAATTTGAAGAAATGTACCAAAATTGGTGACCAAGGAGTAACCAAAGTTCAATATATTAGTATAATAGTCTAAATATAGCTTTGAACCCCTTTAGAATGGATTCTACCCAATATATAGTCCTAACTATTGTTTTGAAACTTTGGGAAGAAAATCGTCCCGTTTTGGTACAAATTGGAATTTGAAGAAATGTACCAAAATTGGTGACCAAGGAGTAACCAAAGTTCAATATATTAGTATAATAGTCTAAATATAGCTTTGAACCCCTTTAGAATGGATTCTACCCAATATATAGTCCTAACTATAGTTTTGAAACTTTGGAAAGAAAATCGTCCCATTTTGGTACAAATGGGAATTTTAAGAAATGTAGACATAATTGGTGACCAAGGAGTAACAAAAGTTCAATATATTAGTATAATAGTCTAAATATAGCTTTGAACCCCTTTAGAATGGATTCTAAGCAATATATAGTCCTAACTATTGTTTTGAAGAAAATCGTACCGTTTTGGTACAAATGGGAATTTGAAGAAATGTACACAAAATTTGTGACCAAGGAGTAAAAAAAGTTAAATATATTAGTATAATAGTCTAATTATAGCTTTGAACCCCTTTAGAATGGATTCTAAGCAATATATAGTCCTAACTATTGTTTTGAAACTTTAGGAAGCGTTTTGGTACAAATGGGAATTTGAGGAAATGTACACAAAATTTTAGACCAAGGAATAACCAAAGTTCAATATATTAGTATAATAGTCTAAATATAGCTTTGAACCCCTTTAGAATGGATTCTAACCAATATATAGTCCTACCTATAGTTTTGAAACTTTGGGAAGAAAATAGTCCCGTTCTGGTACAAATTGGAATTTGAAGAAATGTACACAAATTTGGTGACCAAGGAGTAACCAAAGTTCTATATATTAGTATAATAGTGTAAATATAGCTTTGAACCCCTTTAGAATGGATTCTAAGCAATATATAGTCCTAACTATTGTTTTGAAGAAAATCGTACCGTTTTGGTACAAATGGGAATTTGAAGAAATGTACACAAAATTTGTGACCAAGGAGTAAAAAAAGTTAAATATATTAGTATAATAGTCTAAATATAGCTTTGAACCCCTTTAGAATGGATTCTACCCAATATATAGTCCTAACTATAGTTTTGAAACTTTGGAAAGAAAATCGTCCCATTTTGGTACAAATGGGAATTTGAAGAAATGTAGACATAATTGGTGACCAAGGAGTAACCAAAGTTCAATAAATTAGTATAATAGTCTAAATATAGCTTTGAACCCCTTTAGAATGGATTCTAACTAATATATTGTCCTAACTATAGTTTTGAAACTTTGGGAAGAAAATCGTACCGTTTTGTTACAAAAGGGAATTTGAAGAAATGTAGACAAAATTAATGACCAAGGAGTAACCAAAGTTCAATATAGTAGTATAATAGTCTAAATATAGCTTTGAACCCCTTTAGAATGGATTCTAACTAATATATTGTCCTAACTATAGTTTTGAAACTTTGGGAAGAAAATCGTCCCGTTTGGGTACAAATGTGAATTTGAAGAAATGTAGACATAATTGGTGACCAAGGAGTAACCAAAGTTCAATATACTAGTATAATAGTCTAAATATAGCTTTGAACCCCTTTAGAATGGATTCTACCCAATATATAGTCCTAACTATAGTTTTGAAACTTTGGGAAGAAAATCGTCGCGTTTGGGTACAAATGTGAATTTGAAGAAATGTAGACATAATTTGTGACCAAGGAGTAACCAAAGTTCAATATACTAGTATAATAGTCTAAATATAGCTTTGAACCCCTTTAGAATGGATTCTACCCAATATATAGTCCTAACTATAGTTTTGAAACTTTGGGAAGCGTTTTGGTACAAATGGGAATTTGAAGAAATGTAGACAAAATTGGTGACCAAGGAGAACCAAAGTTCAATATATTAGTATAATAGTCTAAATATAGCTTTGAACCCCTTTAGAATGGATTCTAAGCAATATATAGTCCTAACTATAGTTTTGAAACTTTGGGAAGAAAATCGTCCCGTTTTGGTACAAATTTAAATTTGAAGAAATGTACACAAAATTGGTGACCAAGGAGTAACCAAAGTTCAAAATATTAGTATAATAGTCTAAATATAGCTTTGAACCCCTTTAGAATAGATTCTAAGCAATATATAGTCCTAACTATAGTTTTGAAACTTTGGAAAGAAAATCGTCCCATTTTGGTACAAATGGGAATTTGAAGAAATGTAGACATAATTGGTGACCAAGGAGTAACAAAAGTTCAATATATTAGTATAATAGTCTAAATATAGCTTTGAACCCCTTTAGAATGGATTCTACCCAATATATAGTCCTAACTATAGTTTTGAAACTTTGGAAAGAAAATCGTCCCATTTTGGTACAAATGGGAATTTGAAGAAATGTAGACATAATTGGTGACCAAGGAGTAACCAAAGTTCAATAAATTAGTATAATAGTCTAAATATAGCTTTGAACCCCTTTAGAATGGATTCTAACTAATATATTGTCCTAACTATAGTTTTGAAACTTTGGGAAGAAAATCGTACCGTTTTGTTACAAAAGGGAATTTGAAGAAATGTAGACAAAATTAATGACCAAGGAGTAACCAAAGTTCAATATACTAGTATAATAGTCTAAATATAGCTTTGAACCCCTTTAGAATGGATTCTACCCAATATATAGTCCTAACTATAGTTTTGAAACTTTGGGAAGAAAATCGTCGCGTTTGGGTACAAATGTGAATTTGAAGAAATGTAGACATAATTGGTGACCAAGGAGTAACCAAAGTTCAATAAATTAGTATAATAGTCTAAATATAGCTTTGAACCCCTTTAGAATGGATTCTACCCAATATATAGTCCTAACTATAGTTTTGAAACTTTGGGAAGAAAATCGTCCCGTTTGGGTACAAATGTGAATTTGAAGAAATGTAGACATAATTGGTGACCAAGGAGTAACCAAAGTTCAATATACTAGTATAATAGTCTAAATATAGCTTTGAACCCCTTTAGAATGGATTCTACCCAATATATAGTCCTAACTATAGTTTTGAAACTTTGGGAAGAAAATCGTCGCGTTTGGGTACAAATGTGAATTTGAAGAAATGTAGACATAATTTGTGACCAAGGAGTAACCAAAGTTCAATATACTAGTATAATAGTCTAAATATAGCTTTGAACCCCTTTAGAATGGATTCTACCCAATATATAGTCCTAACTAAAGTTTTGAAACTTTGGGAAGCGTTTTGGTACAAATGGGAATTTGAAGAAATGTAGACAAAATTGGTGACCAAGGAGAACCAAAGTTCAATATATTAGTATAATAGTCTAAATATAGCTTTGAACCCCTTTAGAATGGATTCTAAGCAATATATAGTCCTAACTATAGTTTTGAAACTTTGGGAAGAAAATCGTCCCGTTTTGGTACAAATTGGAATTTGAAGAAATGTACACAAAATTGGTGACCAAGGAGTAACCAAAGTTCAAAATATTAGTATAATAGTCTAAATATAGCTTTGAACCCCTTTAGAATAGATTCTAAGCAATATATAGTCCTAACTATAGTTTTGAAACTTTGGAAAGAAAATCGTCCCATTTTGGTACAAATGGGAATTTGAAGAAATGTAGACATAATTGGTGACCAAGGAGTAACAAAAGTTCAATATATTAGTATAATAGTCTAAATATAGCTTTGAACCCCTTTAGAATGGATTCTAAGCAATATATAGTCCTAACTATTGTTTTGAAGAAAATCGTACCGTTTTGGTACAAATGGGAATTTGAAGAAATGTACACAAAATTTGTGACCAAGGAGTAAAAAAAGTTAAATATATTAGTATAATAGTCTAATTATAGCTTTGAACCCCTTTAGAATGGATTCTAAGCAATATATAGTCCTAACTATTGTTTTGAAACTTTAGGAAGCGTTTTGGTACAAATGGGAATTTGAAGAAATGTACCAAAATTGGTGACCAAGGAGTAACCAAAGTTCAATATATTAGTATAATAGTCTAAATATAGCTTCGAACCCCTTTAGAATGGATTCTACAAAATATATAGTCCTAACTATAGTTTTGAAACTTTGGAAAGAAAATCGTCCCATTTTGGTACAAATGGGAATTTGAAGAAATGTAGACATAATTGGTGACCAAGGAGTAACAAAAGTTCAATATATTAGTATAATAGTCTAAATATAGCTTTGAACCCCTTTAGAATGGATTCTACCCAATATATAGTCCTAACTATAGTTTTGAAACTTTGGAAAGAAAATCGTCCCATTTTGGTACAAATGGGAATTTGAAGAAATGTAGACATAATTGGTGACCAAGGAGTAACCAAAGTTCAATAAATTAGTATAATAGTCTAGTTATAGCTTTGAACCCCTTTAGAATGGATTCTAAGCAATATATAGTCCTAACTATTGTTTTGAAACTTTAGGAAGCGTTTTGGTACAAATGGGAATTTGAAGAAATGTACACAAAATTTGAGACCAAGGAGTAACCAAAGTTCAATAAATTAGTATAATAGTCTAAATAAAGCTTTGAACCCCTTTAGAATGGATTCTAAGCAATATATAGTCCTAACTATTGTTTTGAAACTTTGGGAAGAAAATCGTCCCGTTTTGGTACAAATTGGAATTTGAAGAAATGTACCAAAATTGGTGACCAAGGAGTAACCAAAGTTCAATATATTAGTATAATAGTCTAAATATAGCTTTGAACCCCTTTAGAATGGATTCTACCCAATATATAGTCCTAACTATTGTTTTGAAACTTTGGGAAGAAAATCGTCCCGTTTTGGTACAAATTGGAATTTGAAGAAATGTACCAAAATTGGTGACCAAGGAGTAACCAAAGTTCAATATATTAGTATAATAGTCTAAATATAGCTTTGAACCCCTTTAGAATGGATTCTACCCAATATATAGTCCTAACTATAGTTTTGAAACTTTGGAAAGAAAATCGTCCCATTTTGGTACAAATGGGAATTTTAAGAAATGTAGACATAATTGGTGACCAAGGAGTAACAAAAGTTCAATATATTAGTATAATAGTCTAAATATAGCTTTGAACCCCTTTAGAATGGATTCTAAGCAATATATAGTCCTAACTATTGTTTTGAAGAAAATCGTACCGTTTTGGTACAAATGGGAATTTGAAGAAATGTACACAAAATTTGTGACCAAGGAGTAAAAAAAGTTAAATATATTAGTATAATAGTCTAATTATAGCTTTGAACCCCTTTAGAATGGATTCTAAGCAATATATAGTCCTAACTATTGTTTTGAAACTTTAGGAAGCGTTTTGGTACAAATGGGAATTTGAGGAAATGTACACAAAATTTTAGACCAAGGAATAACCAAAGTTCAATATATTAGTATAATAGTCTAAATATAGCTTTGAACCCCTTTAGAATGGATTCTAACCAATATATAGTCCTACCTATAGTTTTGAAACTTTGGGAAGAAAATAGTCCCGTTCTGGTACAAATTGGAATTTGAAGAAATGTACACAAATTTGGTGACCAAGGAGTAACCAAAGTTCTATATATTAGTATAATAGTGTAAATATAGCTTTGAACCCCTTTAGAATGGATTCTAAGCAATATATAGTCCTAACTATTGTTTTGAAGAAAATCGTACCGTTTTGGTACAAATGGGAATTTGAAGAAATGTACACAAAATTTGTGACCAAGGAGTAAAAAAAGTTAAATATATTAGTATAATAGTCTAAATATAGCTTTGAACCCCTTTAGAATGGATTCTACCCAATATATAGTCCTAACTATAGTTTTGAAACTTTGGAAAGAAAATCGTCCCATTTTGGTACAAATGGGAATTTGAAGAAATGTAGACATAATTGGTGACCAAGGAGTAACCAAAGTTCAATAAATTAGTATAATAGTCTAAATATAGCTTTGAACCCCTTTAGAATGGATTCTAACTAATATATTGTCCTAACTATAGTTTTGAAACTTTGGGAAGAAAATCGTACCGTTTTGTTACAAAAGGGAATTTGAAGAAATGTAGACAAAATTAATGACCAAGGAGTAACCAAAGTTCAATATAGTAGTATAATAGTCTAAATATAGCTTTGAACCCCTTTAGAATGGATTCTACCCAATATATAGTCCTAACTATAGTTTTGAAACTTTGGGAAGAAAATCGTCGCGTTTGGGTACAAATGTGAATTTGAAGAAATGTAGACATAATTTGTGACCAAGGAGTAACCAAAGTTCAATATACTAGTATAATAGTCTAAATATAGCTTTGAACCCCTTTAGAATGGATTCTACCCAATATATAGTCCTAACTATAGTTTTGAAACTTTGGGAAGCGTTTTGGTACAAATGGGAATTTGAAGAAATGTAGACAAAATTGGTGACCAAGGAGAACCAAAGTTCAATATATTAGTATAATAGTCTAAATATAGCTTTGAACCCCTTTAGAATGGATTCTAAGCAATATATTGTCCTAACTATAGTTTTGAAACTTTGGGAAGAAAATCGTACCGTTTTGTTACAAAAGGGAATTTGAAGAAATGTAGACAAAATTAATGACCAAGGAGTAACCAAAGTTCAATATAGTAGTATAATAGTCTAAATATAGCTTTGAACCCCTTTAGAATGGATTCTAACTAATATATTGTCCTAACTATAGTTTTGAAACTTTGGGAAGAAAATCGTCCCGTTTGGGTACAAATGTGAATTTGAAGAAATGTAGACATAATTGGTGACCAAGGAGTAACCAAAGTTCAATATACTAGTATAATAGTCTAAATATAGCTTTGAACCCCTTTAGAATGGATTCTACCCAATATATAGTCCTAACTATAGTTTTGAAACTTTGGGAAGAAAATCGTCGCGTTTGGGTACAAATGTGAATTTGAAGAAATGTAGACATAATTTGTGACCAAGGAGTAACCAAAGTTCAATATACTAGTATAATAGTCTAAATATAGCTTTGAACCCCTTTAGAATGGATTCTACCCAATATATAGTCCTAACTATAGTTTTGAAACTTTGGGAAGCGTTTTGGTACAAATGGGAATTTGAAGAAATGTAGACAAAATTGGTGACCAAGGAGAACCAAAGTTCAATATATTAGTATAATAGTCTAAATATAGCTTTGAACCCCTTTAGAATGGATTCTAAGCAATATATAGTCCTAACTATAGTTTTGAAACTTTGGGAAGAAAATCGTCCCGTTTTGGTACAAATTTAAATTTGAAGAAATGTACACAAAATTGGTGACCAAGGAGTAACCAAAGTTCAAAATATTAGTATAATAGTCTAAATATAGCTTTGAACCCCTTTAGAATAGATTCTAAGCAATATATAGTCCTAACTATAGTTTTGAAACTTTGGAAAGAAAATCGTCCCATTTTGGTACAAATGGGAATTTGAAGAAATGTACACAAAATTGGTGACCAAGGAGTAACCAAAGTTCAAAATATTAGTATAATAGTCTAAATATAGCTTTGAACCCCTTTAGAATAGATTCTAAGCAATATATAGTCCTAACTATAGTTTTGAAACTTTGGAAAGAAAATCGTCCCATTTTGGTACAAATGGGAATTTGAAGAAATGTAGACATAATTGGTGACCAAGGAGTAACAAAAGTTCAATATATTAGTATAATAGTCTAAATATAGCTTTGAACCCCTTTAGAATGGATTCTACCCAATATATAGTCCTAACTATAGTTTTGAAACTTTGGAAAGAAAATCGTCCCATTTTGGTACAAATGGGAATTTGAAGAAATGTAGACATAATTGGTGACCAAGGAGTAACCAAAGTTCAATAAATTAGTATAATAGTCTAAATATAGCTTTGAACCCCTTTAGAATGGATTCTAACTAATATATTGTCCTAACTATAGTTTTGAAACTTTGGGAAGAAAATCGTACCGTTTTGTTACAAAAGGGAATTTGAAGAAATGTAGACAAAATTAATGACCAAGGAGTAACCAAAGTTCAATATACTAGTATAATAGTCTAAATATAGCTTTGAACCCCTTTAGAATGGATTCTACCCAATATATAGTCCTAACTATAGTTTTGAAACTTTGGGAAGAAAATCGTCGCGTTTGGGTACAAATGTGAATTTGAAGAAATGTAGACATAATTGGTGACCAAGGAGTAACCAAAGTTCAATAAATTAGTATAATAGTCTAAATATAGCTTTGAACCCCTTTAGAATGGATTCTACCCAATATATAGTCCTAACTATAGTTTTGAAACTTTGGGAAGAAAATCGTCCCGTTTGGGTACAAATGTGAATTTGAAGAAATGTAGACATAATTGGTGACCAAGGAGTAACCAAAGTTCAATATACTAGTATAATAGTCTAAATATAGCTTTGAACCCCTTTAGAATGGATTCTACCCAATATATAGTCCTAACTATAGTTTTGAAACTTTGGGAAGAAAATCGTCGCGTTTGGGTACAAATGTGAATTTGAAGAAATGTAGACATAATTTGTGACCAAGGAGTAACCAAAGTTCAATATACTAGTATAATAGTCTAAATATAGCTTTGAACCCCTTTAGAATGGATTCTACCCAATATATAGTCCTAACTAAAGTTTTGAAACTTTGGGAAGCGTTTTGGTACAAATGGGAATTTGAAGAAATGTAGACAAAATTGGTGACCAAGGAGAACCAAAGTTCAATATATTAGTATAATAGTCTAAATATAGCTTTGAACCCCTTTAGAATGGATTCTAAGCAATATATAGTCCTAACTATAGTTTTGAAACTTTGGGAAGAAAATCGTCCCGTTTTGGTACAAATTGGAATTTGAAGAAATGTACACAAAATTGGTGACCAAGGAGTAACCAAAGTTCAAAATATTAGTATAATAGTCTAAATATAGCTTTGAACCCCTTTAGAATAGATTCTAAGCAATATATAGTCCTAACTATAGTTTTGAAACTTTGGAAAGAAAATCGTCCCATTTTGGTACAAATGGGAATTTGAAGAAATGTAGACATAATTGGTGACCAAGGAGTAACAAAAGTTCAATATATTAGTATAATAGTCTAAATATAGCTTTGAACCCCTTTAGAATGGATTCTAAGCAATATATAGTCCTAACTATTGTTTTGAAGAAAATCGTACCGTTTTGGTACAAATGGGAATTTGAAGAAATGTACACAAAATTTGTGACCAAGGAGTAAAAAAAGTTAAATATATTAGTATAATAGTCTAATTATAGCTTTGAACCCCTTTAGAATGGATTCTAAGCAATATATAGTCCTAACTATTGTTTTGAAACTTTAGGAAGCGTTTTGGTACAAATGGGAATTTGAAGAAATGTACCAAAATTGGTGACCAAGGAGTAACCAAAGTTCAATATATTAGTATAATAGTCTAAATATAGCTTCGAACCCCTTTAGAATGGATTCTACAAAATATATAGTCCTAACTATAGTTTTGAAACTTTGGAAAGAAAATCGTCCCATTTTGGTACAAATGGGAATTTGAAGAAATGTAGACATAATTGGTGACCAAGGAGTAACAAAAGTTCAATATATTAGTATAATAGTCTAAATATAGCTTTGAACCCCTTTAGAATGGATTCTACCCAATATATAGTCCTAACTATAGTTTTGAAACTTTGGAAAGAAAATCGTCCCATTTTGGTACAAATGGGAATTTGAAGAAATGTAGACATAATTGGTGACCAAGGAGTAACCAAAGTTCAATAAATTAGTATAATAGTCTAGTTATAGCTTTGAACCCCTTTAGAATGGATTCTAAGCAATATATAGTCCTAACTATTGTTTTGAAACTTTAGGAAGCGTTTTGGTACAAATGGGAATTTGAAGAAATGTACACAAAATTTGAGACCAAGGAGTAACCAAAGTTCAATAAATTAGTATAATAGTCTAAATAAAGCTTTGAACCCCTTTAGAATGGATTCTAAGCAATATATAGTCCTAACTATTGTTTTGAAACTTTGGGAAGAAAATCGTCCCGTTTTGGTACAAATTGGAATTTGAAGAAATGTACCAAAATTGGTGACCAAGGAGTAACCAAAGTTCAATATATTAGTATAATAGTCTAAATATAGCTTTGAACCCCTTTAGAATGGATTCTACCCAATATATAGTCCTAACTATTGTTTTGAAACTTTGGGAAGAAAATCGTCCCGTTTTGGTACAAATTGGAATTTGAAGAAATGTACCAAAATTGGTGACCAAGGAGTAACCAAAGTTCAATATATTAGTATAATAGTCTAAATATAGCTTTGAACCCCTTTAGAATGGATTCTACCCAATATATAGTCCTAACTATAGTTTTGAAACTTTGGAAAGAAAATCGTCCCATTTTGGTACAAATGGGAATTTTAAGAAATGTAGACATAATTGGTGACCAAGGAGTAACAAAAGTTCAATATATTAGTATAATAGTCTAAATATAGCTTTGAACCCCTTTAGAATGGATTCTAAGCAATATATAGTCCTAACTATTGTTTTGAAGAAAATCGTACCGTTTTGGTACAAATGGGAATTTGAAGAAATGTACACAAAATTTGTGACCAAGGAGTAAAAAAAGTTAAATATATTAGTATAATAGTCTAATTATAGCTTTGAACCCCTTTAGAATGGATTCTAAGCAATATATAGTCCTAACTATTGTTTTGAAACTTTAGGAAGCGTTTTGGTACAAATGGGAATTTGAGGAAATGTACACAAAATTTTAGACCAAGGAATAACCAAAGTTCAATATATTAGTATAATAGTCTAAATATAGCTTTGAACCCCTTTAGAATGGATTCTAACCAATATATAGTCCTACCTATAGTTTTGAAACTTTGGGAAGAAAATAGTCCCGTTCTGGTACAAATTGGAATTTGAAGAAATGTACACAAATTTGGTGACCAAGGAGTAACCAAAGTTCTATATATTAGTATAATAGTGTAAATATAGCTTTGAACCCCTTTAGAATGGATTCTAAGCAATATATAGTCCTAACTATTGTTTTGAAGAAAATCGTACCGTTTTGGTACAAATGGGAATTTGAAGAAATGTACACAAAATTTGTGACCAAGGAGTAAAAAAAGTTAAATATATTAGTATAATAGTCTAAATATAGCTTTGAACCCCTTTAGAATGGATTCTACCCAATATATAGTCCTAACTATAGTTTTGAAACTTTGGAAAGAAAATCGTCCCATTTTGGTACAAATGGGAATTTGAAGAAATGTAGACATAATTGGTGACCAAGGAGTAACCAAAGTTCAATAAATTAGTATAATAGTCTAAATATAGCTTTGAACCCCTTTAGAATGGATTCTAACTAATATATTGTCCTAACTATAGTTTTGAAACTTTGGGAAGAAAATCGTACCGTTTTGTTACAAAAGGGAATTTGAAGAAATGTAGACAAAATTAATGACCAAGGAGTAACCAAAGTTCAATATAGTAGTATAATAGTCTAAATATAGCTTTGAACCCCTTTAGAATGGATTCTACCCAATATATAGTCCTAACTATAGTTTTGAAACTTTGGGAAGAAAATCGTCGCGTTTGGGTACAAATGTGAATTTGAAGAAATGTAGACATAATTTGTGACCAAGGAGTAACCAAAGTTCAATATACTAGTATAATAGTCTAAATATAGCTTTGAACCCCTTTAGAATGGATTCTACCCAATATATAGTCCTAACTATAGTTTTGAAACTTTGGGAAGCGTTTTGGTACAAATGGGAATTTGAAGAAATGTAGACAAAATTGGTGACCAAGGAGAACCAAAGTTCAATATATTAGTATAATAGTCTAAATATAGCTTTGAACCCCTTTAGAATGGATTCTAAGCAATATATAGTCCTAACTATAGTTTTGAAACTTTGGGAAGAAAATCGTCCCGTTTTGGTACAAATTGGAATTTGAAGAAATGTACACAAAATTGGTGACCAAGGAGTAACCAAAGTTCAAAATATTAGTATAATAGTCTAAATATAGCTTTGAACCCCTTTAGAATAGATTCTAAGCAATATATAGTCCTAACTATAGTTTTGAAACTTTGGAAAGAAAATCGTCCCATTTTGGTACAAATGGGAATTTGAAGAAATGTAGACATAATTGGTGACCAAGGAGTAACAAAAGTTCAATATATTAGTATAATAGTCTAAATATAGCTTTGAACCCCTTTAGAATGGATTCTAAGCAATATATAGTCCTAACTATTGTTTTGAAGAAAATCGTACCGTTTTGGTACAAATGGGAATTTGAAGAAATGTACACAAAATTTGTGACCAAGGAGTAAAAAAAGTTAAATATATTAGTATAATAGTCTAATTATAGCTTTGAACCCCTTTAGAATGGATTCTAAGCAATATATAGTCCTAACTATTGTTTTGAAACTTTAGGAAGCGTTTTGGTACAAATGGGAATTTGAAGAAATGTACCAAAATTGGTGACCAAGGAGTAACCAAAGTTCAATATATTAGTATAATAGTCTAAATATAGCTTCGAACCCCTTTAGAATGGATTCTACAAAATATATAGTCCTAACTATAGTTTTGAAACTTTGGAAAGAAAATCGTCCCATTTTGGTACAAATGGGAATTTGAAGAAATGTAGACATAATTGGTGACCAAGGAGTAACAAAAGTTCAATATATTAGTATAATAGTCTAAATATAGCTTTGAACCCCTTTAGAATGGATTCTACCCAATATATAGTCCTAACTATAGTTTTGAAACTTTGGAAAGAAAATCGTCCCATTTTGGTACAAATGGGAATTTGAAGAAATGTAGACATAATTGGTGACCAAGGAGTAACCAAAGTTCAATAAATTAGTATAATAGTCTAAATATAGCTTTGAACCCCTTTAGAATGGATTCTAACTAATATATTGTCCTAACTATAGTTTTGAAACTTTGGGAAGAAAATCGTACCGTTTTGTTACAAATGGGAATTTGAAGAAATGTAGACAAAATTAATGACCAAGGAGTAACCAAAGTTCAATATAGTAGTATAATAGTCTAAATATAGCTTTGAACCCCTTTAGAATGGATTCTAACTAATATATTGTCCTAACTATAGTTTTGAAACTTTGGGAAGAAAATCGTCCCGTTTGGGTACAAATGTGAATTTGAAGAAATGTAGACATAATTGGTGACCAAGGAGTAACCAAAGTTCAATATACTAGTATAATAGTCTAAATATAGCTTTGAACCCCTTTAGAATGGATTCTACCCAATATATAGTCCTAACTATAGTTTCGAAACTTTGGGAAGAAAATCGTACCGTTTTGTTCCAAATGGGAATTTAAAGAAATGTAGACAAAATTAATGACCAAGGAGTAACCAAAGTTCAATATATTAGTATAATAGTCTAAATATAGCTCTGAACCCCTTTAGAATGGATTCTACCCAATATATAGTCCTAACTATAGTTTCGAAACTTTGGGAAGAAAATCGTACCGTTTTGTTACAAATGGGAATTTGAAGAAATGTAGACAAAATTAATGACCAAGGAGTAACCAAAGTTCAATATAGTAGTATAATAGTCTAAATATAGCTTTGAACCCCTTTAGAATGGATTCTAACTAATATATTGTCCTAACTATAGTTTTGAAACTTTGGGAAGAAAATCGTCCCGTTTGGGTACAAATGTGAATTTGAAGAAATGTAGACATAATTTGTGACCAAGGAGTAACCAAAGTTCAATATACTAGTATAATAGTCTAAATATAGCTTTGAACCCCTTTAGAATGGATTCTACCCAATATATAGTCCTAACTATAGTTTTGAAACTTTGGGAAGCGTTTTGGTACAAATGGGAATTTGAAGAAATGTAGACAAAATTGGTGACCAAGGAGAACCAAAGTTCAATATATTAGTATAATAGTCTAAATATAGCTTTGAACCCCTTTAGAATGGATTCTAAGCAATATATAGTCCTAACTATAGTTTTGAAACTTTGGGAAGAAAATCGTCCCGTTTTGGTACAAATTGGAATTTGAAGAAATGTACACAAAATTGGTGACCAAGGAGTAACCAAAGTTCAAAATATTAGTATAATAGTCTAAATATAGCTTTGAACCCCTTTAGAATAGATTCTAAGCAATATATAGTCCTAACTATAGTTTTGAAACTTTGGGAAGAAAATCGTCCCGTTATGGTACAAATTGGAATTTGAAGAAATGTACACAAAATTGGTGACCAAGGAGTAACCAAAGTTCAATATACTAGTATAATAGTCTAAATATAGCTTTGAACCCCTTTAGAATGGATTCTACCCAATATATAGTCCTAACTATAGTTTTGAAACTTTGGGAAGAAAATCGTCGCGTTTGGGTACAAATGTGAATTTGAAGAAATGTAGACATAATTTGTGACCAAGGAGTAACCAAAGTTCAATATACTAGTATAATAGTCTAAATATAGCTTTGAACCCCTTTAGAATGGATTCTACCCAATATATAGTCCTAACTATAGTTTTGAAACTTTGGGAAGCGTTTTGGTACAAATGGGAATTTGAAGAAATGTAGACAAAATTGGTGACCAAGGAGAACCAAAGTTCAATATATTAGTATAATAGTCTAAATATAGCTTTGAACCCCTTTAGAATGGATTCTAACAAATATATTGTCCTAACTATAGTTTTGAAACTTTGGGAAGAAAATCGTACCGTTTTGTTACAAATGGGAATTTGAAGAAATGTAGACAAAATTAATGACCAAGGAGTAACCAAAGTTCAATATAGTAGTATAATAGTCTAAATATAGCTTTGAACCCCTTTAGAATGGATTCTAACTAATATATTGTCCTAACTATAGTTTTGAAACTTTGGGAAGAAAATCGTCCCGTTTGGGTACAAATGTGAATTTGAAGAAATGTAGACATAATTGGTGACCAAGGAGTAACCAAAGTTCAATATACTAGTATAATAGTCTAAATATAGCTTTGAACCCCTTTAGAATGGATTCTACCCAATATATAGTCCTAACTATAGTTTTGAAACTTTGGGAAGAAAATCGTCGCGTTTGGGTACAAATGTGAATTTGAGGAAATGTAGACATAATTTGTGACCAAGGAGTAACCAAAGTTCAATATACTAGTATAATAGTCTAAATATAGCTTTGAACCCCTTTAGAATGGATTCTACCCAATATATAGTCCTAACTATAGTTTTGAAACTTTGGGAAGCGTTTTGGTACAAATGGGAATTTGAAGAAATGTAGACAAAATTGGTGACCAAGGAGAACCAAAGTTCAATATATTAGTATAATAGTCTAAATATAGCTTTGAACCCCTTTAGAATGGATTCTAAGCAATATATAGTCCTAACTATAGTTTTGAAACTTTGGGAAGAAAATCGTCCCGTTTTGGTACAAATTGGAATTTGAAGAAATGTACACAAAATTGGTGACCAAGGAGTAACCAAAGTTCAAAATATTAGTATAATAGTCTAAATATAGCTTTGAACCCCTTTAGAATAGATTCTAAGCAATATATAGTCCTAACTATAGTTTTGAAACTTTGGAAAGAAAATCGTCCCATTTTGGTACAGATGGGAATTTGAAGAAATATAGACATAATTGGTGACCAAGGAGTAACAAAAGTTCAACATATTAGTATAATAGTCTAAATATAGCTTTGAACCCCTTTAGAATGGATTCTAAGCAATATATAGTCCTAACTATTGTTTTGAAGAAAATCGTACCGTTTTGGTACAAATGGGAATTTGAAGAAATGTACACAAAATTTGTGACCAAGGAGTAAAAAAAGTTAAATATATTAGTATAATAGTCTAAATATAGCTTTGAACCCCTTTAGAATGGATTCTACCCAATATATAGTCCTAACTATAGTTTTGAAACTTTGGAAAGAAAATCGTCCCATTTTGGTACAAATGGGAATTTGAAGAAATGTAGACATAATTGGTGACCAAGGAGTAACCAAAGTTCAATAAATTAGTATAATAGTCTAAATATAGCTTTGAACCCCTTTAGAATGGATTCTAACTAATATATTGTCCTAACTATAGTTTTGAAACTTTGGGAAGAAAATCGTACCGTTTTGTTACAAATGGGAATTTGAAGAAATGTAGACAAAATTAATGACCAAGGAGTAACCAAAGTTCAATATAGTAGTATAATAATCTAAATATAGCTTTGAACCCCTTTAGAATGGATTCTAACTAATATATTGTCCTAACTATAGTTTTGAAACTTTGGGAAGAAAATCGTCCCGTTTGGGTACAAATGTGAATTTGAAGAAATGTAGACATAATTGGTGACCAAGGAGTAACCAAAGTTCAATATACTAGTATAATAGTCTAAATATAGCTTTGAACCCCTTTAGAATGGATTCTACCCAATATATAGTCCTAACTATAGTTTTGAAACTTTGGGAAGAAAATCGTCGCGTTTGGGTACAAATGTGAATTTGAAGAAATGTAGACATAATTTGTGACCAAGGAGTAACCAAAGTTCAATATACTAGTATAATAGTCTAAATATAGCTTTGAACCCCTTTAGAATGGATTCTACCCAATATATAGTCCTAACTATAGTTTTGAAACTTTGGGAAGCGTTTTGGTACAAATGGGAATTTGAAGAAATGTAGACAAAATTGGTGACCAAGGAGAACCAAAGTTCAATATATTAGTATAATAGTCTAAATATAGCTTTGAACCCCTTTAGAATGGATTCTAAGCAATATATAGTCCTAACTATAGTTTTGAAACTTTGGGAAGAAAATCGTCCCGTTTTGGTACAAATTGGAATTTGAAGAAATGTACACAAAATTGGTGACCAAGGAGTAACCAAAGTTCAATATATTAGTATAATAGTCTAAATATAGCTTTGAACCCCTTTAGAATGGATTCTAACAAATATATTGTCCTAACTATAGTTTTGAAACTTTGGGAAGAAAATCGTACCGTTTTGTTACAAATGGGAATTTGAAGAAATGTAGACAAAATTAATGACCAAGGAGTAACCAAAGTTCAATATAGTAGTATAATAGTCTAAATATAGCTTTGAACCCCTTTAGAATGGATTCTAACTAATATATTGTCCTAACTATAGTTTTGAAACTTTGGGAAGAAAATCGTCCCGTTTGGGTACAAATGTGAATTTGAAGAAATGTAGACATAATTGGTGACCAAGGAGTAACCAAAGTTCAATATACTAGTATAATAGTCTAAATATAGCTTTGAACCCCTTTAGAATGGATTCTACCCAATATATAGTCCTAACTATAGTTTTGAAACTTTGGGAAGAAAATCGTCGCGTTTGGGTACAAATGTGAATTTGAGGAAATGTAGACATAATTTGTGACCAAGGAGTAACCAAAGTTCAATATACTAGTATAATAGTCTAAATATAGCTTTGAACCCCTTTAGAATGGATTCTACCCAATATATAGTCCTAACTATAGTTTTGAAACTTTGGGAAGCGTTTTGGTACAAATGGGAATTTGAAGAAATGTAGACAAAATTGGTGACCAAGGAGAACCAAAGTTCAATATATTAGTATAATAGTCTAAATATAGCTTTGAACCCCTTTAGAATGGATTCTAAGCAATATATAGTCCTAACTATAGTTTTGAAACTTTGGGAAGAAAATCGTCCCGTTTTGGTACAAATTGGAATTTGAAGAAATGTACACAAAATTGGTGACCAAGGAGTAACCAAAGTTCAAAATATTAGTATAATAGTCTAAATATAGCTTTGAACCCCTTTAGAATAGATTCTAAGCAATATATAGTCCTAACTATAGTTTTGAAACTTTGGAAAGAAAATCGTCCCATTTTGGTACAAATGGGAATTTGAAGAAATATAGACATAATTGGTGACCAAGGAGTAACAAAAGTTCAACATATTAGTATAATAGTCTAAATATAGCTTTGAACCCCTTTAGAATGGATTCTAAGCAATATATAGTCCTAACTATTGTTTTGAAGAAAATCGTACCGTTTTGGTACAAATGGGAATTTGAAGAAATGTACACAAAATTTGTGACCAAGGAGTAAAAAAAGTTAAATATATTAGTATAATAGTCTAAATATAGCTTTGAACCCCTTTAGAATGGATTCTACCCAATATATAGTCCTAACTATAGTTTTGAAACTTTGGAAAGAAAATCGTCCCATTTTGGTACAAATGGGAATTTGAAGAAATGTAGACATAATTGGTGACCAAGGAGTAACCAAAGTTCAATAAATTAGTATAATAGTCTAAATATAGCTTTGAACCCCTTTAGAATGGATTCTAACTAATATATTGTCCTAACTATAGTTTTGAAACTTTGGGAAGAAAATCGTACCGTTTTGTTACAAATGGGAATTTGAAGAAATGTAGACAAAATTAATGACCAAGGAGTAACCAAAGTTCAATATAGTAGTATAATAGTCTAAATATAGCTTTGAACCCCTTTAGAATGGATTCTAACTAATATATTGTCCTAACTATAGTTTTGAAACTTTGGGAAGAAAATCGTCCCGTTTGGGTACAAATGTGAATTTGAAGAAATGTAGACATAATTGGTGACCAAGGAGTAACCAAAGTTCAATATACAGGTATAATAGTCTAAATATAGCTTTGAACCCCTTTAGAATGGATTCTACCCAATATATAGTCCTAACTATAGTTTTGAAACTTTGGGAAGAAAATCGTCGCGTTTGGGTACAAATGTGAATTTGAAGAAATGTAGACATAATTTGTGACCAAGGAGTAACCAAAGTTCAATATACTAGTATAATAGTCTAAATATAGCTTTGAACCCCTTTAGAATGGATTCTACCCAATATATAGTCCTAACTATAGTTTTGAAACTTTGGGAAGCGTTTTGGTACAAATGGGAATTTGAAGAAATGTAGACATAATTGGTGACCAAGGAGTAACCAAAGTTCAATAAATTAGTATAATAGTCTAAATATAGCTTTGAACCCCTTTAGAATGGATTCTAAGCAATATATAGTCCTACCTATAGTTTTGAAACTTTGGGAAGAAAATCGTCCCGTTCTGGTACCAATTGGAATTTGAAGAAATGTACACAAAATTGGTGACCAAGGAGTAACCAAAGTTCAAAATATTAGTATAATAGTCTAAATATAGCTTTGAACCCCTTTAGAATGGATTCTACCCAATATATAGTCCTAACTATAGTTTTGAAACTTTGGAAAGAAAATCGTCCCATTTTGGTACAAATGGGAATTTGAAGAAATGTAGACATAATTGGTGACCAAGGAGTAACCAAAGTTCAATAAATTAGTATAATAGTCTAAATAAAGCTTTGAACCCCTTTAGAATGGATTCTAAGCAATATATAGTCCTAACTATTGTTTTGAAACTTTGGGAAGAAAATCGTCCCGTTTTGGTACAAATTGGAATTTGAAGAAATGTACCAAAATTGGTGACCAAGGAGTAACCAAAGTTCAATATATTAGTATAATAGTCTAAATATAGCTTTGAACCCCTTTAGAATGGATTCTACCCAATATATAGTCTTAACTATAGTTTTGAAACTTTGGAAAGAAAATCGTCCCATTTTGGTACAAATGGGAATTTGAAGAAATGTAGACATAATTGGTGACCAAGGAGTAACAAAAGTTCAATATATTAGTATAATAGTCTAAATATAGCTTTGAACCCCTTTAGAATGGATTCTAAGCAATATATAGTCCTAACTATTGTTTTGAAGAAAATCGTACCGTTTTGGTACAAATGGGAATTTGAAGAAATGTACACAAAATTTGTGACCAAGGAGTAAAAAAAGTTAAATATATTAGTATAATAGTCTAATTATAGCTTTGAACCCCTTTAGAATGGATTCTAAGCAATATATAGTCCTAACTATTGTTTTGAAACTTTAGGAAGCGTTTTGGTACAAATGGGAATTTGAGGAAATGTACACAAAATTTTAGACCAAGGAATAACCAAAGTTCAATATATTAGTATAATAGTCTAAATATAGCTTTGAACCCCTTTAGAATGGATTCTAAGCAATATATAGTCCTACCTATAGTTTTGAAACTTTGGGAAGAAAATCGTCCCGTTCTGGTACAAATTGGAATTTGAAGAAATGTACACAAATTTGGTGACCAAGGAGTAACCAAAGTTCAATATATTAGTATAATAGTGTAAATATAGCTTTGAACCCCTTTAGAATGGATTCTAACTAATATATTGTCCTAACTATAGTTTTGAAACTTTGCGAAGAAAATTGTCCCGTTTGGGTACAAATGTGAATTTGAAGAAATGTAGACATAATTGGTGACCAAGGAGTAACCAAAGTTCAATATACTAGTATAATAGTCTAAATATAGCTTTGAACCCCTTTAGAATGGATTCTACCCAATATATAGTCCTAACTATAGTTTTGAAACTTTGGGAAGAAAATCGTCGCGTTTGGGTACAAATGTGAATTTGAAGAAATGTAGACATAATTTGTGACCAAGGAGTAACCAAAGTTCAATATACTAGTATAATAGTCTAAATATAGCTTTGAACCCCTTTAGAATGGATTCTACCCAATATATAGTCCTAACTATAGTTTTGAAACTTTGGGAAGCGTTTTGGTACAAATGGGAATTTGAAGAAATGTAGACAAAATTGGTGACCAAGGAGAACCAAAGTTCAATATATTAGTATAATAGTCTAAATATAGCTTTGAACCCCTTTAGAATGGATTCTAAGCAATATATAGTCCTAACTATAGTTTTGAAACTTTGGGAAGAAAATCGTCCCGTTTTGGTACAAATTTAAATTTGAAGAAATGTACACAAAATTGGTGACCAAGGAGTAACCAAAGTTCAAAATATTAGTATAATAGTCTAAATATAGCTTTGAACCCCTTTAGAATAGATTCTAAGCAATATATAGTCCTAACTATAGTTTTGAAACTTTGGGAAGAAAATCGTCGCGTTTGGGTACAAATGTGAATTTGAAGAAATGTAGACATAATTTGTGACCAAGGAGTAACCAAAGTTCAATATACTAGTATAATAGTCTAAATATAGCTTTGAACCCCTTTAGAATGGATTCTACCCAATATATAGTCCTAACTATAGTTTTGAAACTTTGGGAAGCGTTTTGGTACAAATGGGAATTTGAAGAAATGTAGACAAAATTGGTGACCAAGGAGAACCAAAGTTCAATATATTAGTATAATAGTCTTAATATAGCTTTGAACCCCTTTAGAATGGATTCTAACTAATATATTGTCCTAACTATAGTTTTGAAACTTTGGGAAGAAAATCGTCCCGTTTGGGTACAAATGTGAATTTGAAGAAATGTAGACATAATTGGTGACCAAGGAGTAACCAAAGTTCAATATACTAGTATAATAGTCTAAATATAGCTTTGAACCCCTTTAGAATGGATTCTACCCAATATATAGTCCTAACTATAGTTTTGAAACTTTGGGAAGAAAATCGTCGCGTTTGGGTACAAATGTGAATTTGAAGAAATGTAGACATAATTTGTGACCAAGGAGTAACCAAAGTTCAATATACTAGTATAATAGTCTAAATATAGCTTTGAACCCCTTTAGAATGGATTCTACCCAATATATAGTCCTAACTATAGTTTTGAAACTTTGGGAAGCGTTTTGGTACAAATGGGAATTTGAAGAAATGTAGACAAAATTGGTGACCAAGGAGAACCAAAGTTCAATATATTAGTATAATAGTCTAAATATAGCTTTGAACCCCTTTAGAATGGATTCTAAGCAATATATAGTCCTAACTATAGTTTTGAAACTTTGGGAAGAAAATCGTCCCGTTTTGGTACAAATTGGAATTTGAAGAAATGTACACAAAATTGGTGACCAAGGAGTAACCAAAGTTCAAAATATTAGTATAATAGTCTAAATATAGCTTTGAACCCCTTTAGAATAGATTCTAAGCAATATATAGTCCTAACTATAGTTTTGAAACTTTGGGAAGAAAATCGTCCCGTTATGGTACAAATTGGAATTTGAAGAAATGTACACAAAATTGGTGACCAAGGAGTAACCAAAGTTCAATATACTAGTATAATAGTCTAAATATAGCTTTGAACCCCTTTAGAATGGATTCTACCCAATATATAGTCCTAACTATAGTTTTGAAACTTTGGGAAGAAAATCGTCGCGTTTGGGTACAAATGTGAATTTGAAGAAATGTAGACATAATTTGTGACCAAGGAGTAACCAAAGTTCAATATACTAGTATAATAGTCTAAATATAGCTTTGAACCCCTTTAGAATGGATTCTACCCAATATATAGTCCTAACTATAGTTTTGAAACTTTGGGAAGCGTTTTGGTACAAATGGGAATTTGAAGAAATGTAGACAAAATTGGTGACCAAGGAGAACCAAAGTTCAATATATTAGTATAATAGTCTAAATATAGCTTTGAACCCCTTTAGAATGGATTCTAAGCAATATATAGTCCTAACTATAGTTTTGAAACTTTGGGAAGAAAATCGTCCCGTTTTGGTACAAATTGGAATTTGAAGAAATGTACACAAAATTGGTGACCAAGGAGTAACCAAAGTTCAAAATATTAGTATAATAGTCTAAATATAGCTTTGAACCCCTTTAGAATAGATTCTAAGCAATATATAGTCCTAACTATAGTTTTGAAACTTTGGGAAGAAAATCGTCCCGTTATGGTACAAATTGGAATTTGAAGAAATGTACACAAAATTGGTGACCAAGGAGTAACCAAAGTTCAATATACTAGTATAATAGTCTAAATATAGCTTTGAACCCCTTTAGAATGGATTCTACCCAATATATAGTCCTAACTATAGTTTTGAAACTTTGGGAAGAAAATCGTCGCGTTTGGGTACAAATGTGAATTTGAAGAAATGTAGACATAATTTGTGACCAAGGAGTAACCAAAGTTCAATATACTAGTATAATAGTCTAAATATAGCTTTGAACCCCTTTAGAATGGATTCTACCCAATATATAGTCCTAACTATAGTTTTGAAACTTTGGGAAGCGTTTTGGTACAAATGGGAATTTGAAGAAATGTAGACAAAATTGGTGACCAAGGAGAACCAAAGTTCAATATATTAGTATAATAGTCTAAATATAGCTTTGAACCCCTTTAGAATGGATTCTAAGCAATATATAGTCCTAACTATAGTTTTGAAACTTTGGGAAGAAAATCGTCCCGTTTTGGTACAAATTTAAATTTGAAGAAATGTACACAAAATTGGTGACCAAGGAGTAACCAAAGTTCAAAATATTAGTATAATAGTCTAAATATAGCTTTGAACCCCTTTAGAATAGATTCTAAGCAATATATAGTCCTAACTATAGTTTTGAAACTTTGGAAAGAAAATCGTCCCATTTTGGTACAAATGGGAATTTGAAGAAATATTGACATAATTGGTGACCAAGGAGTAACAAAAGTTCAATATATTAGTATAATAGTCTAAATATAGCTTTGAACCCCTTTAGAATGGATTCTAAGCAATATATAGTCCTAACTATTGTTTTGAAGAAAATCGTACCATTTTGGTACAAATGGGAATTTGAAGAAATGTACACAAAATTTGTGACCAAGGAGTAAAAAAAGTTAAATATATTAGTATAATAGTCTAAATATAGCTTTGAACCCCTTTAGAATGGATTCTACCCAATATATAGTCCTAACTATAGTTTTGAAACTTTGGAAAGAAAATCGTCCCATTTTGGTACAAATGGGAATTTGAAGAAATGTAGACATAATTGGTGACCAAGGAGTAACCAAAGTTCAATAAATTAGTATAATAGTCTAAATATAGCTTTGAACCCCTTTAGAATGGATTCTAACTAATATATTGTCCTAACTATAGTTTTGAAACTTTGGGAAGAAAATCGTACCGTTTTGTTACAAATGGGAATTTGAAGAAATGTAGACAAAATTAATGACCAAGGAGTAACCAAAGTTCAATATAGTAGTATAATAGTCTAAATATAGCTTTGAACCCCTTTAGAATGGATTCTAACTAATATATTGTCCTAACTATAGTTTTGAAACTTTGGGAAGAAAATCGTCCCGTTTGGGTACAAATGTGAATTTGAAGAAATGTAGACATAATTGGTGACCAAGGAGTAACCAAAGTTCAATATACTAGTATAATAGTCTAAATATAGCTTTGAACCCCTTTAGAATGGATTCTACCCAATATATAGTCCTAACTATAGTTTTGAAACTTTGGGAAGAAAATCGTCGCGTTTGGGTACAAATGTGAATTTGAAGAAATGTAGACATAATTTGTGACCAAGGAGTAACCAAAGTTCAATATACTAGTATAATAGTCTAAATATAGCTTTGAACCCCTTTAGAATGGATTCTACCCAATATATAGTCCTAACTATAGTTTTGAAACTTTGGGAAGAAAATCGTCCCGTTCTGGTACAAATTGGAATTTGAAGAAATGTACACAAAATTGGTGACCAAGGAGTAACCAAAGTTCAAAATATTAGTATAATAGTCTAAATATAGCTTTGAACCCCTTTAGAATTGATTCTACCCAATATATAGTCCTAACTATAGTTTTGAAACTTTGGAAAGAAAATCGTCCCATTTTGGTACAAATGGGAATTTGAAGAAATGTAGACATAATTGGTGACCAAGGAGTAACCAAAGTTCAATAAATTAGTATAATAGTCTAAATAAAGCTTTGAACCCCTTTAGAATGGATTCTAAGCAATATATAGTCCTAACTATTGTTTTGAAACTTTGGGAAGAAAATCGTCCCGTTTTGGTACAAATTGGAATTTGAAGAAATGTACCAAAATTGGTGACCAAGGAGTAACCAAAGTTCAATATATTAGTATAATAGTCTAAATATAGCTTTGAACCCCTTTAGAATGGATTCTACCCAATATATAGTCTTAACTATAGTTTTGAAACTTTGGAAAGAAAATCGTCCCATTTTGGTACAAATGGGAATTTGAAGAAATGTAGACATAATTGGTGACCAAGGAGTAACAAAAGTTCAATATATTAGTATAATAGTCTAAATATAGCTTTGAACCCCTTTAGAATGGATTCTAAGCAATATATAGTCCTAACTATTGTTTTGAAGAAAATCGTACCGTTTTGGTACAAATGGGAATTTGAAGAAATGTACACAAAATTTGTGACCAAGGAGTAAAAAAAGTTAAATATATTAGTATAATAGTCTAATTATAGCTTTGAACCCCTTTAGAATGGATTCTAAGCAATATATAGTCCTAACTATTGTTTTGAAACTTTAGGAAGCGTTTTGGTACAAATGGGAATTTGAGGAAATGTACACAAAATTTTAGACCAAGGAATAACCAAAGTTCAATATATTAGTATAATAGTCTAAATATAGCTTTGAACCCCTTTAGAATGGATTCTAAGCAATATATAGTCCTACCTATAGTTTTGAAACTTTGGGAAGAAAATCGTCCCGTTCTGGTACAAATTTGAATTTGAAGAAATGTACACAAATTTGGTGACCAAGGAGTAACCAAAGTTCAATATATTAGTATAATAGTGTAAATATAGCTTTGAACCCCTTTAGAATGGATTCTAACTAATATATTGTCCTAACTATAGTTTTGAAACTTTGCGAAGAAAATTGTCCCGTTTGGGTACAAATGTGAATTTGAAGAAATGTAGACATAATTGGTGACCAAGGAGTAACCAAAGTTCAATATACTAGTATAATAGTCTAAATATAGCTTTGAACCCCTTTAGAATGGATTCTACCCAATATATAGTCCTAACTATAGTTTCGAAACTTTGGGAAGAAAATCGTACCGTTTTGTTCCAAATGGGAATTTAAAGAAATGTAGACAAAATTAATGACCAAGGAGTAACCAAAGTTCAATATATTAGTATAATAGTCTAAATATAGCTCTGAACCCCTTTAGAATGGATTCTACCCAATATATAGTCCTAACTATAGTTTCGAAACTTTGGGAAGAAAATCGTACCGTTTTGTTACAAATGGGAATTTGAAGAAATGTAGACAAAATTAATGACCAAGGAGTAACCAAAGTTCAATATAGTAGTATAATAGTCTAAATATAGCTTTGAACCCCTTTAGAATGGATTCTAACTAATATATTGTCCTAACTATAGTTTTGAAACTTTGGGAAGAAAATCGTCCCGTTTGGGTACAAATGTGAATTTGAAGAAATGTAGACAAAATTGGTGACCAAGGAGTAACCAAAGTTCAATATATTAGTAAAATAGTCTAAATATAGCTTTGAACCCCTTTAGAATGGATTCTAAGCAATATATAGTCCTACCTATAGTTTTGAAACTTTGGGAAGAAAATCGTCACGTTCTGGTACAAATTGGAATTTGAAGAAATGTACACAAATTTGGTGACCAAGGAGTAACCAAAGTTCAATATATTAGTATAATAGTGTAAATATAGCTTTGAACCCCTTTAGAATGGATTCTAAGCAATATATAGTCCTAACTATTGTTTTGAAACTTTGGGAAGAAAATCGTCCCGTTTTGGTACAAATTGGAATTTGAAGAAATGTACACAAAATTGGTGACCAAGGAGTAACCAAAGTTCAAAATATTAGTATAATAGTCTAAATATAGCTTTGAACCCCTTTAGAATAGATTCTAAGCAATATATAGTCCTAACTATAGTTTTGAAACTTTGGGAAGAAAATCGTCCCGTTATGGTACAAATTGGAATTTGAAGAAATGTACACAAAATTGGTGACCAAGGAGTAACCAAAGTTCAATATACTAGTATAATAGTCTAAATATAGCTTTGAACCCCTTTAGAATGGATTCTACCCAATATATAGTCCTAACTATAGTTTTGAAACTTTGGGAAGAAAATCGTCGCGTTTGGGTACAAATGTGAATTTGAAGAAATGTAGACATAATTTGTGACCAAGGAGTAACCAAAGTTCAATATACTAGTATAATAGTCTAAATATAGCTTTGAACCCCTTTAGAATGGATTCTACCCAATATATAGTCCTAACTATAGTTTTGAAACTTTGGGAAGCGTTTTGGTACAAATGGGAATTTGAAGAAATGTAGACAAAATTGGTGACCAAGGAGAACCAAAGTTCAATATATTAGTATAATAGTCTAAATATAGCTTTGAACCCCTTTAGAATGGATTCTAAGCAATATATAGTCCTAACTATAGTTTTGAAACTTTGGGAAGAAAATCGTCCCGTTTTGGTACAAATTGGAATTTGAAGAAATGTACACAAAATTGGTGACCAAGGAGTAACCAAAGTTCAAAATATTAGTATAATAGTCTAAATATAGCTTTGAACCCCTTTAGAATAGATTCTAAGCAATATATAGTCCTAACTATAGTTTTGAAACTTTGGGAAGAAAATCGTCCCGTTATGGTACAAATTGGAATTTGAAGAAATGTACACAAAATTGGTGACCAAGGAGTAACCAAAGTTCAATATACTAGTATAATAGTCTAAATATAGCTTTGAACCCCTTTAGAATGGATTCTACCCAATATATAGTCCTAACTATAGTTTTGAAACTTTGGGAAGAAAATCGTCGCGTTTGGGTACAAATGTGAATTTGAAGAAATGTAGACATAATTTGTGACCAAGGAGTAACCAAAGTTCAATATACTAGTATAATAGTCTAAATATAGCTTTGAACCCCTTTAGAATGGATTCTACCCAATATATAGTCCTAACTATAGTTTTGAAACTTTGGGAAGCGTTTTGGTACAAATGGGAATTTGAAGAAATGTAGACAAAATTGGTGACCAAGGAGAACCAAAGTTCAATATATTAGTATAATAGTCTAAATATAGCTTTGAACCCCTTTAGAATGGATTCTAAGCAATATATAGTCCTAACTATAGTTTTGAAACTTTGGGAAGAAAATCGTCCCGTTTTGGTACAAATTTAAATTTGAAGAAATGTACACAAAATTGGTGACCAAGGAGTAACCAAAGTTCAAAATATTAGTATAATAGTCTAAATATAGCTTTGAACCCCTTTAGAATAGATTCTAAGCAATATATAGTCCTAACTATAGTTTTGAAACTTTGGAAAGAAAATCGTCCCATTTTGGTACAAATGGGAATTTGAAGAAATATTGACATAATTGGTGACCAAGGAGTAACAAAAGTTCAATATATTAGTATAATAGTCTAAATATAGCTTTGAACCCCTTTAGAATGGATTCTAAGCAATATATAGTCCTAACTATTGTTTTGAAGAAAATCGTACCATTTTGGTACAAATGGGAATTTGAAGAAATGTACACAAAATTTGTGACCAAGGAGTAAAAAAAGTTAAATATATTAGTATAATAGTCTAAATATAGCTTTGAACCCCTTTAGAATGGATTCTACCCAATATATAGTCCTAACTATAGTTTTGAAACTTTGGAAAGAAAATCGTCCCATTTTGGTACAAATGGGAATTTGAAGAAATGTAGACATAATTGGTGACCAAGGAGTAACCAAAGTTCAATATACTAGTATAATAGTCTAAATATAGCTTTGAACCCCTTTAGAATGGATTCTACCCAATATATAGTCCTAACTATAGTTTTGAAACTTTGGGAAGAAAATCGTCGCGTTTGGGTACAAATGTGAATTTGAAGAAATGTAGACATAATTTGTGACCAAGGAGTAACCAAAGTTCAATATACTAGTATAATAGTCTAAATATAGCTTTGAACCCCTTTAGAATGGATTCTACCCAATATATAGTCCTAACTATAGTTTTGAAACTTTGGGAAGAAAATCGTCCCGTTCTGGTACAAATTGGAATTTGAAGAAATGTACACAAAATTGGTGACCAAGGAGTAACCAAAGTTCAAAATATTAGTATAATAGTCTAAATATAGCTTTGAACCCCTTTAGAATTGATTCTACCCAATATATAGTCCTAACTATAGTTTTGAAACTTTGGAAAGAAAATCGTCCCATTTTGGTACAAATGGGAATTTGAAGAAATGTAGACATAATTGGTGACCAAGGAGTAACCAAAGTTCAATAAATTAGTATAATAGTCTAAATAAAGCTTTGAACCCCTTTAGAATGGATTCTAAGCAATATATAGTCCTAACTATTGTTTTGAAACTTTGGGAAGAAAATCGTCCCGTTTTGGTACAAATTGGAATTTGAAGAAATGTACCAAAATTGGTGACCAAGGAGTAACCAAAGTTCAATATATTAGTATAATAGTCTAAATATAGCTTTGAACCCCTTTAGAATGGATTCTACCCAATATATAGTCTTAACTATAGTTTTGAAACTTTGGAAAGAAAATCGTCCCATTTTGGTACAAATGGGAATTTGAAGAAATGTAGACATAATTGGTGACCAAGGAGTAACAAAAGTTCAATATATTAGTATAATAGTCTAAATATAGCTTTGAACCCCTTTAGAATGGATTCTAAGCAATATATAGTCCTAACTATTGTTTTGAAGAAAATCGTACCGTTTTGGTACAAATGGGAATTTGAAGAAATGTACACAAAATTTGTGACCAAGGAGTAAAAAAAGTTAAATATATTAGTATAATAGTCTAATTATAGCTTTGAACCCCTTTAGAATGGATTCTAAGCAATATATAGTCCTAACTATTGTTTTGAAACTTTAGGAAGCGTTTTGGTACAAATGGGAATTTGAGGAAATGTACACAAAATTTTAGACCAAGGAATAACCAAAGTTCAATATATTAGTATAATAGTCTAAATATAGCTTTGAACCCCTTTAGAATGGATTCTAAGCAATATATAGTCCTACCTATAGTTTTGAAACTTTGGGAAGAAAATCGTCCCGTTCTGGTACAAATTTGAATTTGAAGAAATGTACACAAATTTGGTGACCAAGGAGTAACCAAAGTTCAATATATTAGTATAATAGTGTAAATATAGCTTTTAACCCCTTTAGAATGGATTCTAACTAATATATTGTCCTAACTATAGTTTTGAAACTTTGCGAAGAAAATTGTCCCGTTTGGGTACAAATGTGAATTTGAAGAAATGTAGACATAATTGGTGACCAAGGAGTAACCAAAGTTCAATATACTAGTATAATAGTCTAAATATAGCTTTGAACCCCTTTAGAATGGATTCTACCCAATATATAGTCCTAACTATAGTTTCGAAACTTTGGGAAGAAAATCGTACCGTTTTGTTCCAAATGGGAATTTAAAGAAATGTAGACAAAATTAATGACCAAGGAGTAACCAAAGTTCAATATATTAGTATAATAGTCTAAATATAGCTCTGAACCCCTTTAGAATGGATTCTACCCAATATATAGTCCTAACTATAGTTTCGAAACTTTGGGAAGAAAATCGTACCGTTTTGTTACAAATGGGAATTTGAAGAAATGTAGACAAAATTAATGACCAAGGAGTAACCAAAGTTCAATATAGTAGTATAATAGTCTAAATATAGCTTTGAACCCCTTTAGAATGGATTCTAACTAATATATTGTCCTAACTATAGTTTTGAAACTTTGGGAAGAAAATCGTCCCGTTTGGGTACAAATGTGAATTTGAAGAAATGTAGACAAAATTGGTGACCAAGGAGTAACCAAAGTTCAATATATTAGTAAAATAGTCTAAATATAGCTTTGAACCCCTTTAGAATGGATTCTAAGCAATATATAGTCCTACCTATAGTTTTGAAACTTTGGGAAGAAAATCGTCACGTTCTGGTACAAATTGGAATTTGAAGAAATGTACACAAATTTGGTGACCAAGGAGTAACCAAAGTTCAATATATTAGTATAATAGTGTAAATATAGCTTTGAACCCCTTTAGAATGGATTCTAAGCAATATATAGTCCTAACTATTGTTTTGAAACTTTGGGAAGAAAATCGTCCCGTTTTGGTACAAATTGGAATTTGAAGAAATGTACCAAAATTGGTGACCAAGGAGTAACCAAAGTTCAATATATTAGTATAATAGTCTAAATATAGCTTTGAACCCCTTTAGAATGGATTCTACCCAATATATAGTCTTAACTATAGTTTTGAAACTTTGGAAAGAAAATCGTCCCATTTTGGTACAAATGGGAATTTGAAGAAATGTAGACATAATTGGTGACCAAGGAGTAACAAAAGTTCAATATATTAGTATAATAGTCTAAATATAGCTTTGAACCCCTTTAGAATGGATTCTAAGCAATATATAGTCCTAACTATTGTTTTGAAGAAAATCGTACCGTTTTGGTACAAATGGGAATTTGAAGAAATGTACACAAAATTTGTGACCAAGGAGTAAAAAAAGTTAAATATATTAGTATAATAGTCTAATTATAGCTTTGAACCCCTTTAGAATGGATTCTAAGCAATATATAGTCCTAACTATTGTTTTGAAACTTTAGGAAGCGTTTTGGTACAAATGGGAATTTGAGGAAATGTACACAAAATTTTAGACCAAGGAATAACCAAAGTTCAATATATTAGTATAATAGTCTAAATATAGCTTTGAACCCCTTTAGAATGGATTCTAAGCAATATATAGTCCTACCTATAGTTTTGAAACTTTGGGAAGAAAATCGTCCCGTTCTGGTACAAATTGGAATTTGAAGAAATGTACACAAATTTGGTGACCAAGGAGTAACCAAAGTTCAATATATTAGTATAATAGTGTAAATATAGCTTTGAACCCCTTTAGAATGGATTCTAACTAATATATTGTCCTAACTATAGTTTTGAAACTTTGCGAAGAAAATTGTCCCGTTTGGGTACAAATGTGAATTTGAAGAAATGTAGACATAATTGGTGACCAAGGAGTAACCAAAGTTCAATATACTAGTATAATAGTCTAAATATAGCTTTGAACCCCTTTAGAATGGATTCTACCCAATATATAGTCCTAACTATAGTTTCGAAACTTTGGGAAGAAAATCGTACCGTTTTGTTCCAAATGGGAATTTAAAGAAATGTAGACAAAATTAATGACCAAGGAGTAACCAAAGTTCAATATATTAGTATAATAGTCTAAATATAGCTCTGAACCCCTTTAGAATGGATTCTACCCAATATATAGTCCTAACTATAGTTTCGAAACTTTGGGAAGAAAATCGTACCGTTTTGTTACAAATGGGAATTTGAAGAAATGTAGACAAAATTAATGACCAAGGAGTAACCAAAGTTCAATATAGTAGTATAATAGTCTAAATATAGCTTTGAACCCCTTTAGAATGGATTCTAACTAATATATTGTCCTAACTATAGTTTTGAAACTTTGGGAAGAAAATCGTCCCGTTTGGGTACAAATGTGAATTTGAAGAAATGTAGACAAAATTGGTGACCAAGGAGTAACCAAAGTTCAATATATTAGTAAAATAGTCTAAATATAGCTTTGAACCCCTTTAGAATGGATTCTAAGCAATATATAGTCCTACCTATAGTTTTGAAACTTTGGGAAGAAAATCGTCCCGTTCTGGTACAAATTGGAATTTGAAGAAATGTACACAAATTTGGTGACCAAGGAGTAACCAAAGTTCAATATATTAGTATAATAGTGTAAATATAGCTTTGAACCCCTTTAGAATGGATTCTAAGCAATATATAGTCCTAACTATTGTTTTGAAGAAAATCGTACCGTTTTGGTACAAATGGGAATTTGAAGAAATGTACACAAAATTTGTGACCAAGGAGTAAAAAAAGTTAAATATATTAGTATAATAGTCTAAATATAGCTTTGAACCCCTTTAGAATGGATTCTACCCAATATATAGTCCTAACTATAGTTTTGAAACTTTGGAAAGAAAATCGTCCCATTTTGGTACAAATGGGAATTTGAAGAAATGTAGACATAATTGGTGACCAAGGAGTAACCAAAGTTCAATAAATTAGTATAATAGTCTAAATATAGCTTTGAACCCCTTTAGAATGGATTCTAACTAATATATTGTCCTAACTATAGTTTTGAAACTTAGGGAAGAAAATCGTACCGTTTTGTTACAAATGGGAATTTGAAGAAATGTAGACAAAATTAATGACCAAGGAGTAACCAAAGTTCAATATAGTAGTATAATAGTCTAAATATAGCTTTGAAACCCTTTAGAATGGATTCTAACTAATATATTGTCCTAACTATAGTTTTGAAACTTTGGGAAGAAAATCGTCCCGTTTGGGTACAAATGTGAATTTGAAGAAATGTAGACATAATTGGTGACCAAGGAGTAACCAAAGTTCAATATACAAGTATAATAGTCTAAATATAGCTTTGAACCCCTTTAGAATGGATTCTACCCAATATATAGTCCTAACTATAGTTTTGAAACTTTGGGAAGAAAATCGTCGCGTTTGGGTACAAATGTGAATATGAAGAAATGTAGACATAATTTGTGACCAAGGAGTAACCAAAGTTCAATATACTAGTATAATAGTCTAAATATAGCTTTGAACCCCTTTAGAATGGATTCTACCCAATATATAGTCCTAACTATAGTTTTGAAACTTTGGGAAGCGTTTTGGTACAAATGGGAATTTGAAGAAATGTAGACAAAATTGGTGACCAAGGAGAACCAAAGTTCAATATATTAGTATAATAGTCTAAATATAGCTTTGAACCCCTTTAGAATGGATTCTAAGCAATATATAGTCCTAACTATAGTTTTGAAACTTTGGGAAGAAAATCGTCCCGTTTTGGTACAAATTGGAATTTGAAGAAATGTACACAAAATTGGTGACCAAGGAGTAACCAAAGTTCAAAATATTAGTATAATAGTCTAAATATAGCTTTGAACCCCTTTAGAATAGATTCTAAGCAATATATAGTCCTAACTATAGTTTTGAATCTTTGGGAAGAAAATCGTCCCGTTCTGGTACAAATTGGAATTTGAAGAAATGTACACAAATTTGGTGACCAAGGAGTAACCAAAGTTCAATATATTAGTATAATAGTGTAAATATAGCTTTGAACCCCTTTAGAATGGATTCTAACTAATATATTGTCCTAACTATAGTTTTGAAACTTTGCGAAGAAAATTGTCCCGTTTGGGTACAAATGTGAATTTGAAGAAATGTAGACATAATTGGTGACCAAGGAGTAACCAAAGTTCAATATACTAGTATAATAGTCTAAATATAGCTTTGAACCCCTTTAGAATGGATTCTACCCAATATATAGTCCTAACTATAGTTTCGAAACTTTGAGAAGAAAATCGTACCGTTTTGTTCCAAATGGGAATTTAAAGAAATGTAGACAAAATTAATGACCAAGGAGTAACCAAAGTTCAATATATTAGTATAATAGTCTAAATATAGCTCTGAACCCCTTTAGAATGGATTCTACCCAATATATAGTCCTAACTATAGTTTCGAAACGTTGGGAAGAAAATCGTACCATTTTGGTACAAATGGGAATTTGAAGAAATGTAGACATAATTGGTGACCAAGGAGTAACCAAAGTTCAATAAATTAGTATAATAGTCTAAATATAGCTTTGAACCCCTTTAGAATGGATTCTAACTAATATATTGTCCTAACTATAGTTTTGAAACTTTGGGAAGAAAATCGTACCGTTTTGTTACAAATGGGAATTTGAAGAAATGTAGACAAAATTAATGACCAAGGAGTAACCAAAGTTCAATATAGTAGTATAATAGTCTAAATATAGCTTTGAAACCCTTTAGAATGGATTCTAACTAATATATTGTCCTAACTATAGTTTTGAAACTTTGGGAAGAAAATCGTCCCGTTTGGGTACAAATGTGAATTTGAAGAAATGTAGACATAATTGGTGACCAAGGAGTAACCAAAGTTCAATATACTAGTATAATAGTCTAAATATAGCTTTGAACCCCTTTAGAATGGATTCTACCCAATATATAGTCCTTACTATAGTTTTGAAACTTTGCGAAGAAAATTGTCCCGTTTGGGTACAAATGTGAATTTGAAGAAATGTAGACATAATTGGTGACCAAGGAGTAACCAAAGTTCAATATACTAGTATAATAGTCTAAATATAGCTTTAACCCCTTTAGAATGGATTCTACCCAATATATAGTCCTAACTATAGTTTCGAAACTTTGGGAAGAAAATCGTACCGTTTTGTTCCAAATGGGAATTTAAAGAAATGTAGACAAAATTAATGACCAAGGAGTAACCAAAGTTCAATATATTAGTATAATAGTCTAAATATAGCTTTGAACCCCTTTAGAATGGATTCTACCCAATATATAGTCCTAACTATAGTTTCGAAACTTTGGGAAGAAAATCGTACCGTTTTGTTACAAATGGGAATTTGAAGAAATGTAGACAAAATTAATGACCAAGGAGTAACGAAAGTTCAATATAGTAGTATAATAGTCTAAATATAGCTTTGAACCCCTTTAGAATGGATTCTAACTAATATATTGTCCTAACTATAGTTTTGAAACTTTGGGAAGAAAATCGTACCATTTTGGTACAAATGGGAATTTGAAGAAATGTAGACATAATTGGTGACCAAGGAGTAACCAAAGTTCAATAAATTAGTATAATAGTCTAAATATAGCTTTGAACCCCTTTAGAATGGATTCTAACTAATATATTGTCCTAACTATAGTTTTGAAACTTTGGGAAGAAAATCGTACCGTTTTGTTACAAATGGGAATTTGAAGAAATGTAGACAAAATTAATGACCAAGGAGTAACCAAAGTTCAATATAGTAGTATAATAGTCTAAATATAGCTTTGAACCCCTTTAGAATGGATTCTAACTAATATATTGTCCTAACTATAGTTTTGAAACTTTGGGAAGAAAATCGTCCCGTTTGGGTACAAATGTGAATTTGAAGAAATGTAGACATAATTGGTGACCAAGGAGTAACCAAAGTTCAATATACAAGTATAATAGTCTAAATATAGCTTTGAACCCCTTTAGAATGGATTCTACCCAATATATAGTCCTAACTATAGTTTTGAAACTTTGGGAAGAAAATCGTCGCGTTTGGGTACAAATGTGAATTTGAAGAAATGTAGACATAATTTGTGACCAAGGAGTAACCAAAGCTCAATATACTAGTATAATAGTCTAAATATAGCTTTGAACCCCTTTAGAATGGATTCTACCCAATATATAGTCCTAACTATAGTTTTGAAACTTTGGGAAGCGTTTTGGTACAAATGGGAATTTGAAGAAATGTAGACAAAATTGGTGACCAAGGAGAACCAAAGTTCAATATATTAGTATAATAGTCTAAATATAGCTTTGAACCCCTTTAGAATGGATTCTAAGCAATATATAGTCCTAACTATAGTTTTGAAACTTTGGGAAGAAAATCGTCCCGTTTTGGTACAAATTGGAATTTGAAGAAATGTACACAAAATTGGTGACCAAGGAGTAACCAAAGTTCAAAATATTAGTATAATAGTCTAAATATAGCTTTGAACCCCTTTAGAATAGATTCTAAGCAATATATAGTCCTAACTATAGTTTTGAAACTTTGGAAAGAAAATCGTCCCATTTTGGTACAAATGGGAATTTGAAGAAATGTAGACATAATTGGTGACCAAGGAGTAACAAAAGTTCAATATATTAGTATAATAGTCTAAATATAGCTTTGAACCCCTTTAGAATGGATTCTAAGCAATATATAGTCCTAACTATTGTTTTGAAGAAAATCGTACCGTTTTGGTACAAATGGGAATTTGAAGAAATGTACACAAAATTTGTGACCAAGGAGTAAAAAAAGTTAAATATATTAGTATAATAGTCTAAATATAGCTTTGAACCCCTTTAGAATGGATTCTACCCAATATATAGTCCTAACTATAGTTTTGAAACTTTGGGAAGCGTTTTGGTACAAATGGGAATTTGAAGAAATGTAGACAAAATTGGTGACCAAGGAGAACCAAAGTTCAATATATTAGTATAATAGTCTAAATATAGCTTTGAACCCCTTTAGAATGGATTCTAAGCAATATATAGTCCTAACTATAGTTTTGAAACTTTGGGAAGAAAATCGTCCCGTTTTGGTACAAATTTAAATTTGAAGAAATGTACACAAAATTGGTGACCAAGGAGTAACCAAAGTTCAAAATATTAGTATAATAGTCTAAATATAGCTTTGAACCCCTTTAGAATAGATTCTAAGCAATATATAGTCCTAACTATAGTTTTGAAACTTTGGAAAGAAAATCGTCCCATTTTGGTACAAATGGGAATTTGAAGAAATATTGACATAATTGGTGACCAAGGAGTAACAAAAGTTCAATATATTAGTATAATAGTCTAAATATAGCTTTGAACCCCTTTAGAATGGATTCTAAGCAATATATAGTCCTAACTATTGTTTTGAAGAAAATCGTACCATTTTGGTACAAATGGGAATTTGAAGAAATGTACACAAAATTTGTGACCAAGGAGTAAAAAAAGTTAAATATATTAGTATAATAGTCTAAATATAGCTTTGAACCCCTTTAGAATGGATTCTACCCAATATATAGTCCTAACTATAGTTTTGAAACTTTGGAAAGAAAATCGTCCCATTTTGGTACAAATGGGAATTTGAAGAAATGTAGACATAATTGGTGACCAAGGAGTAACCAAAGTTCAATAAATTAGTATAATAGTCTAAATATAGCTTTGAACCCCTTTAGAATGGATTCTAACTAATATATTGTCCTAACTATAGTTTTGAAACTTTGGGAAGAAAATCGTCCCGTTTGGGTACAAATGTGAATTTGAAGAAATGTAGACATAATTGGTGACCAAGGAGTAACCAAAGTTCAATATACTAGTATAATAGTCTAAATATAGCTTTGAACCCCTTTAGAATGGATTCTACCCAATATATAGTCCTAACTATAGTTTTGAAACTTTGGGAAGAAAATCGTCGCGTTTGGGTACAAATGTGAATTTGAAGAAATGTAGACATAATTTGTGACCAAGGAGTAACCAAAGTTCAATATACTAGTATAATAGTCTAAATATAGCTTTGAACCCCTTTAGAATGGATTCTACCCAATATATAGTCCTAACTATAGTTTTGAAACTTTGGGAAGAAAATCGTCCCGTTCTGGTACAAATTGGAATTTGAAGAAATGTACACAAAATTGGTGACCAAGGAGTAACCAAAGTTCAAAATATTAGTATAATAGTCTAAATATAGCTTTGAACCCCTTTAGAATTGATTCTACCCAATATATAGTCCTAACTATAGTTTTGAAACTTTGGAAAGAAAATCGTCCCATTTTGGTACAAATGGGAATTTGAAGAAATGTAGACATAATTGGTGACCAAGGAGTAACCAAAGTTCAATAAATTAGTATAATAGTCTAAATAAAGCTTTGAACCCCTTTAGAATGGATTCTAAGCAATATATAGTCCTAACTATTGTTTTGAAACTTTGGGAAGAAAATCGTCCCGTTTTGGTACAAATTGGAATTTGAAGAAATGTACCAAAATTGGTGACCAAGGAGTAACCAAAGTTCAATATATTAGTATAATAGTCTAAATATAGCTTTGAACCCCTTTAGAATGGATTCTACCCAATATATAGTCTTAACTATAGTTTTGAAACTTTGGAAAGAAAATCGTCCCATTTTGGTACAAATGGGAATTTGAAGAAATGTAGACATAATTGGTGACCAAGGAGTAACAAAAGTTCAATATATTAGTATAATAGTCTAAATATAGCTTTGAACCCCTTTAGAATGGATTCTAAGCAATATATAGTCCTAACTATTGTTTTGAAGAAAATCGTACCGTTTTGGTACAAATGGGAATTTGAAGAAATGTACACAAAATTTGTGACCAAGGAGTAAAAAAAGTTAAATATATTAGTATAATAGTCTAATTATAGCTTTGAACCCCTTTAGAATGGATTCTAAGCAATATATAGTCCTAACTATTGTTTTGAAACTTTAGGAAGCGTTTTGGTACAAATGGGAATTTGAGGAAATGTACACAAAATTTTAGACCAAGGAATAACCAAAGTTCAATATATTAGTATAATAGTCTAAATATAGCTTTGAACCCCTTTAGAATGGATTCTAAGCAATATATAGTCCTACCTATAGTTTTGAAACTTTGGGAAGAAAATCGTCCCGTTCTGGTACAAATTTGAATTTGAAGAAATGTACACAAATTTGGTGACCAAGGAGTAACCAAAGTTCAATATATTAGTATAATAGTGTAAATATAGCTTTGAACCCCTTTAGAATGGATTCTAACTAATATATTGTCCTAACTATAGTTTTGAAACTTTGCGAAGAAAATTGTCCCGTTTGGGTACAAATGTGAATTTGAAGAAATGTAGACATAATTGGTGACCAAGGAGTAACCAAAGTTCAATATACTAGTATAATAGTCTAAATATAGCTTTGAACCCCTTTAGAATGGATTCTACCCAATATATAGTCCTAACTATAGTTTCGAAACTTTGGGAAGAAAATCGTACCGTTTTGTTCCAAATGGGAATTTAAAGAAATGTAGACAAAATTAATGACCAAGGAGTAACCAAAGTTCAATATATTAGTATAATAGTCTAAATATAGCTCTGAACCCCTTTAGAATGGATTCTACCCAATATATAGTCCTAACTATAGTTTCGAAACTTTGGGAAGAAAATCGTACCGTTTTGTTACAAATGGGAATTTGAAGAAATGTAGACAAAATTAATGACCAAGGAGTAACCAAAGTTCAATATAGTAGTATAATAGTCTAAATATAGCTTTGAACCCCTTTAGAATGGATTCTAACTAATATATTGTCCTAACTATAGTTTTGAAACTTTGGGAAGAAAATCGTCCCGTTTGGGTACAAATGTGAATTTGAAGAAATGTAGACAAAATTGGTGACCAAGGAGTAACCAAAGTTCAATATATTAGTAAAATAGTCTAAATATAGCTTTGAACCCCTTTAGAATGGATTCTAAGCAATATATAGTCCTACCTATAGTTTTGAAACTTTGGGAAGAAAATCGTCACGTTCTGGTACAAATTGGAATTTGAAGAAATGTACACAAATTTGGTGACCAAGGAGTAACCAAAGTTCAATATATTAGTATAATAGTGTAAATATAGCTTTGAACCCCTTTAGAATGGATTCTAAGCAATATATAGTCCTAACTATTGTTTTGAAACTTTGGGAAGAAAATCGTCCCGTTTTGGTACAAATTGGAATTTGAAGAAATGTACCAAAATTGGTGACCAAGGAGTAACCAAAGTTCAATATATTAGTATAATAGTCTAAATATAGCTTTGAACCCCTTTAGAATGGATTCTACCCAATATATAGTCTTAACTATAGTTTTGAAACTTTGGAAAGAAAATCGTCCCATTTTGGTACAAATGGGAATTTGAAGAAATGTAGACATAATTGGTGACCAAGGAGTAACAAAAGTTCAATATATTAGTATAATAGTCTAAATATAGCTTTGAACCCCTTTAGAATGGATTCTAAGCAATATATAGTCCTAACTATTGTTTTGAAGAAAATCGTACCGTTTTGGTACAAATGGGAATTTGAAGAAATGTACACAAAATTTGTGACCAAGGAGTAAAAAAAGTTAAATATATTAGTATAATAGTCTAATTATAGCTTTGAACCCCTTTAGAATGGATTCTAAGCAATATATAGTCCTAACTATTGTTTTGAAACTTTAGGAAGCGTTTTGGTACAAATGGGAATTTGAGGAAATGTACACAAAATTTTAGACCAAGGAATAACCAAAGTTCAATATATTAGTATAATAGTCTAAATATAGCTTTGAACCCCTTTAGAATGGATTCTAAGCAATATATAGTCCTACCTATAGTTTTGAAACTTTGGGAAGAAAATCGTCCCGTTCTGGTACAAATTGGAATTTGAAGAAATGTACACAAATTTGGTGACCAAGGAGTAACCAAAGTTCAATATATTAGTATAATAGTGTAAATATAGCTTTGAACCCCTTTAGAATGGATTCTAACTAATATATTGTCCTAACTATAGTTTTGAAACTTTGCGAAGAAAATTGTCCCGTTTGGGTACAAATGTGAATTTGAAGAAATGTAGACATAATTGGTGACCAAGGAGTAACCAAAGTTCAATATACTAGTATAATAGTCTAAATATAGCTTTGAACCCCTTTAGAATGGATTCTACCCAATATATAGTCCTAACTATAGTTTCGAAACTTTGGGAAGAAAATCGTACCGTTTTGTTCCAAATGGGAATTTAAAGAAATGTAGACAAAATTAATGACCAAGGAGTAACCAAAGTTCAATATATTAGTATAATAGTCTAAATATAGCTCTGAACCCCTTTAGAATGGATTCTACCCAATATATAGTCCTAACTATAGTTTCGAAACTTTGGGAAGAAAATCGTACCGTTTTGTTACAAATGGGAATTTGAAGAAATGTAGACAAAATTAATGACCAAGGAGTAACCAAAGTTCAATATAGTAGTATAATAGTCTAAATATAGCTTTGAACCCCTTTAGAATGGATTCTAACTAATATATTGTCCTAACTATAGTTTTGAAACTTTGGGAAGAAAATCGTCCCGTTTGGGTACAAATGTGAATTTGAAGAAATGTAGACAAAATTGGTGACCAAGGAGTAACCAAAGTTCAATATATTAGTAAAATAGTCTAAATATAGCTTTGAACCCCTTTAGAATGGATTCTAAGCAATATATAGTCCTACCTATAGTTTTGAAACTTTGGGAAGAAAATCGTCCCGTTCTGGTACAAATTGGAATTTGAAGAAATGTACACAAATTTGGTGACCAAGGAGTAACCAAAGTTCAATATATTAGTATAATAGTGTAAATATAGCTTTGAACCCCTTTAGAATGGATTCTAAGCAATATATAGTCCTAACTATTGTTTTGAAGAAAATCGTACCGTTTTGGTACAAATGGGAATTTGAAGAAATGTACACAAAATTTGTGACCAAGGAGTAAAAAAAGTTAAATATATTAGTATAATAGTCTAAATATAGCTTTGAACCCCTTTAGAATGGATTCTACCCAATATATAGTCCTAACTATAGTTTTGAAACTTTGGAAAGAAAATCGTCCCATTTTGGTACAAATGGGAATTTGAAGAAATGTAGACATAATTGGTGACCAAGGAGTAACCAAAGTTCAATAAATTAGTATAATAGTCTAAATATAGCTTTGAACCCCTTTAGAATGGATTCTAACTAATATATTGTCCTAACTATAGTTTTGAAACTTAGGGAAGAAAATCGTACCGTTTTGTTACAAATGGGAATTTGAAGAAATGTAGACAAAATTAATGACCAAGGAGTAACCAAAGTTCAATATAGTAGTATAATAGTCTAAATATAGCTTTGAAACCCTTTAGAATGGATTCTAACTAATATATTGTCCTAACTATAGTTTTGAAACTTTGGGAAGAAAATCGTCCCGTTTGGGTACAAATGTGAATTTGAAGAAATGTAGACATAATTGGTGACCAAGGAGTAACCAAAGTTCAATATACAAGTATAATAGTCTAAATATAGCTTTGAACCCCTTTAGAATGGATTCTACCCAATATATAGTCCTAACTATAGTTTTGAAACTTTGGGAAGAAAATCGTCGCGTTTGGGTACAAATGTGAATATGAAGAAATGTAGACATAATTTGTGACCAAGGAGTAACCAAAGTTCAATATACTAGTATAATAGTCTAAATATAGCTTTGAACCCCTTTAGAATGGATTCTACCCAATATATAGTCCTAACTATAGTTTTGAAACTTTGGGAAGCGTTTTGGTACAAATGGGAATTTGAAGAAATGTAGACAAAATTGGTGACCAAGGAGAACCAAAGTTCAATATATTAGTATAATAGTCTAAATATAGCTTTGAACCCCTTTAGAATGGATTCTAAGCAATATATAGTCCTAACTATAGTTTTGAAACTTTGGGAAGAAAATCGTCCCGTTTTGGTACAAATTGGAATTTGAAGAAATGTACACAAAATTGGTGACCAAGGAGTAACCAAAGTTCAAAATATTAGTATAATAGTCTAAATATAGCTTTGAACCCCTTTAGAATAGATTCTAAGCAATATATAGTCCTAACTATAGTTTTGAATCTTTGGGAAGAAAATCGTCCCGTTCTGGTACAAATTGGAATTTGAAGAAATGTACACAAATTTGGTGACCAAGGAGTAACCAAAGTTCAATATATTAGTATAATAGTGTAAATATAGCTTTGAACCCCTTTAGAATGGATTCTAACTAATATATTGTCCTAACTATAGTTTTGAAACTTTGCGAAGAAAATTGTCCCGTTTGGGTACAAATGTGAATTTGAAGAAATGTAGACATAATTGGTGACCAAGGAGTAACCAAAGTTCAATATACTAGTATAATAGTCTAAATATAGCTTTGAACCCCTTTAGAATGGATTCTACCCAATATATAGTCCTAACTATAGTTTCGAAACTTTGAGAAGAAAATCGTACCGTTTTGTTCCAAATGGGAATTTAAAGAAATGTAGACAAAATTAATGACCAAGGAGTAACCAAAGTTCAATATATTAGTATAATAGTCTAAATATAGCTCTGAACCCCTTTAGAATGGATTCTACCCAATATATAGTCCTAACTATAGTTTCGAAACGTTGGGAAGAAAATCGTACCATTTTGGTACAAATGGGAATTTGAAGAAATGTAGACATAATTGGTGACCAAGGAGTAACCAAAGTTCAATAAATTAGTATAATAGTCTAAATATAGCTTTGAACCCCTTTAGAATGGATTCTAACTAATATATTGTCCTAACTATAGTTTTGAAACTTTGGGAAGAAAATCGTACCGTTTTGTTACAAATGGGAATTTGAAGAAATGTAGACAAAATTAATGACCAAGGAGTAACCAAAGTTCAATATAGTAGTATAATAGTCTAAATATAGCTTTGAACCCCTTTAGAATGGATTCTAACTAATATATTGTCCTAACTATAGTTTTGAAACTTTGGGAAGAAAATCGTCCCGTTTGGGTACAAATGTGAATTTGAAGAAATGTAGACATAATTGGTGACCAAGGAGTAACCAAAGTTCAATATACAAGTATAATAGTCTAAATATAGCTTTGAACCCCTTTAGAATGGATTCTACCCAATATATAGTCCTAACTATAGTTTTGAAACTTTGGGAAGAAAATCGTCGCGTTTGGGTACAAATGTGAATTTGAAGAAATGTAGACATAATTTGTGACCAAGGAGTAACCAAAGCTCAATATACTAGTATAATAGTCTAAATATAGCTTTGAACCCCTTTAGAATGGATTCTACCCAATATATAGTCCTAACTATAGTTTTGAAACTTTGGGAAGCGTTTTGGTACAAATGGGAATTTGAAGAAATGTAGACAAAATTGGTGACCAAGGAGAACCAAAGTTCAATATATTAGTATAATAGTCTAAATATAGCTTTGAACCCCTTTAGAATGGATTCTAAGCAATATATAGTCCTAACTATAGTTTTGAAACTTTGGGAAGAAAATCGTCCCGTTTTGGTACAAATTGGAATTTGAAGAAATGTACACAAAATTGGTGACCAAGGAGTAACCAAAGTTCAAAATATTAGTATAATAGTCTAAATATAGCTTTGAACCCCTTTAGAATAGATTCTAAGCAATATATAGTCCTAACTATAGTTTTGAAACTTTGGAAAGAAAATCGTCCCATTTTGGTACAAATGGGAATTTGAAGAAATGTAGACATAATTGGTGACCAAGGAGTAACAAAAGTTCAATATATTAGTATAATAGTCTAAATATAGCTTTGAACCCCTTTAGAATGGATTCTAAGCAATATATAGTCCTAACTATTGTTTTGAAGAAAATCGTACCGTTTTGGTACAAATGGGAATTTGAAGAAATGTACACAAAATTTGTGACCAAGGAGTAAAAAAAGTTAAATATATTAGTATAATAGTCTAAATATAGCTTTGAACCCCTTTAGAATGGATTCTACCCAATATATAGTCCTAACTATAGTTTTGAAACTTTGGAAAGAAAATCATCCCATTTTGGTACAAATGGGAATTTGAAGAAATGTAGACATAATTGGTTACCAAGGAGTAACCAAAGTTCAATAAATTAGTATAATAGTCTAAATATAGCTTTGAACCCCTTTAGAATGGATTCTAACTAATATATTGTCCTAACTATAGTTTTGAAACTTTGGGAAGAAAATCGTACCGTTTTGTTACAAATGGGAATTTGAAGAAATGTAGACAAAATTAATGACCAAGGAGTAACCAAAGTTCAATATAGTAGTATAATAGTCTAAATATAGCTTTGAACCCCTTTAGAATGGATTCTAACTAATATATTGTCCTAACTATAGTTTTGAAACTTTGGGAAGAAAATCGTCCCGTTTGGGTACAAATGTGAATTTGAAGAAATGTAGACATAATTGGTGACCAAGGAGTAACCAAAGTTCAATATACTAGTATAATAGTCTAAATATACCTTTGAACCCCTTTAGAATGGATTCTACCCAATATATAGTCCTAACTATAGTTTTGAAACTTTGGGAAGAAAATCGTCGCGTTTGGGTACAAATGTGAATTTGAAGAAATGTAGACATAATTTGTGACCAAGGAGTAACCAAAGTTCAATATACTAGTATAATAGTCTAAATATAGCTTTGAACCCCTTTAGAATGGATTCTACCCAATATATAGTCCTAACTATAGTTTTGAAACTTTGGGAAGCGTTTTGGTACAAATGGGAATTTGAAGAAATGTAGACAAAATTGGTGACCAAGGAGAACCAAAGTTCAATATATTAGTATAATAGTCTAAATATAGCTTTGAACCCCTTTAGAATGGATTCTAAGCAATATATAGTCCTAACTATAGTTTTGAAACTTTGGGAAGAAAATCGTCCCGTTTTGGTACAAATTGGAATTTGAAGAAATGTACACAAAATTTGTGACCAAGGAGTAACCAAAGTTCAAAATATTAGTATAATAGTCTAAATATAGCTTTGAACCCCTTTAGAATAGATTCTAAGCAATATATAGTCCTAACTATAGTTTTGAAACTTTGGGAAGAAAATCGTCCCGTTCTGGTACAAATTGGAATTTGAAGAAATGTACACAAATTTGGTGACCAAGGAGTAACCAAAGTTCAATATATTAGTATAATAGTGTAAATATAGCTTTGAACCCCTTTAGAATGGATTCTAACTAATATATTGTCCTAACTATAGTTTTGAAACTTTGCGAAGAAAATTGTCCCGTTTGGGTACAAATGTGAATTTGAAGAAATGTAGACATAATTGGTGACCAAGGAGTAACCAAAGTTCAATATACTAGTATAATAGTCTAAATATAGCTTTGAACCCCTTTAGAATGGATTCTACCCAATATATAGTCCTAACTATAGTTTCGAAACTTTGAGAAGAAAATCGTACCGTTTTGTTCCAAATGGGAATTTGAAGAAATGTAGACATAATTGGTGACCAAGGAGTAACAAAAGTTCAATATATTAGTATAATAGTCTAAATATAGCTCTGAACCCCTTTAGAATGGATTCTACCCAATATATAGTTTCGAAACGTTGGGAAGAAAATCGTACCATTTTGGTACAAATGGGAATTTGAAGAAATGTAGACATAATTGGTGACCAAGGAGTAACCAAAGTTCAATAAATTAGTATAATAGTCTAAATATAGCATTGAACCCCTTTAGAATGGATTCTAACTAATATATTGTCCTAACTATAGTTTTGAAACTTTGGGAAGAAAATCGTACCGTTTTGTTACAAATGGGAATTTGAAGAAATGTAGACAAAATTAATGACCAAGGAGTAACCAAAGTTCAATATAGTAGTATAATAGTCTAAATATAGCTTTGAACCCCTTTAGAATGGATTCTAACTAATATATTGTCCTAACTATAGTTTTGAAACTTTGGGAAGAAAATCGTCCCGTTTGGGTACAAATGTGAATTTGAAGAAATGTAGACATAATTGGTGACCAAGGAGTAACCAAAGTTCAATATACTAGTATAATAGTCTAAATATAGCTTTGAACCCCTTTAGAATGGATTCTACCCAATATATAGTCCTAACTATAGTTTTGAAACTTTGGGAAGAAAATCGTCGCGTTTGGGTACAAATGTGAATTTGAAGAAATGTAGACATAATTTGTGACCAAGGAGTAACCAAAGTTCAATATACTAGTATAATAGTCTAAATATAGCTTTGAACCCCTTTAGAATGGATTCTACCCAATATATAGTCCTAACTATAGTTTTGAAACTTTGGGAAGCGTTTTGGTACAAATGGGAATTTGAAGAAATGTAGACAAAATTGGTGACCAAGGAGAACCAAAGTTCAATATATTAGTATAATAGTCTAAATATAGCTTTGAACCCCTTTAGAATGGATTCTAAGCAATATATAGTCCTACCTATAGTTTTGAAACTTTGGGAAGAAAATCGTCCCGTTCTGGTACAAATTGGAATTTGAAGAAATGTACACAAATTTGGTGACCAAGGAGTAACCAAAGTTCAATATATTAGTATAATAGTGTAAATATAGCTTTGAACCCCTTTAGAATGGATTCTAACTAATATATTGTCCTAACTATAGTTTTGAAACTTTGCGAAGAAAATTGTCCCGTTTGGGTACAAATGTGAATTTGAAGAAATGTAGACATAATTGGTGACCAAGGAGTAACCAAAGTTCAATATACTAGTATAATAGTCTAAATATAGCTTTGAACCCCTTTAGAATGGATTCTACCCAATATATAGTCCTAACTATAGTTTCGAAACTTTGGGAAGAAAATCGTACCGTTTTGTTCCAAATGGGAATTTAAAGAAATGTAGACAAAATTAATGACCAAGGAGTAACCAAAGTTCAATATATTAGTATAATAGTCTAAATATAGCTCTGAACCCCTTTAGAATGGATTCTACCCAATATATAGTCCTAACTATAGTTTCGAAACTTTGGGAAGAAAATCGTACCGTTTTGTTACAAATGGGAATTTGAAGAAATGTAGACAAAATTAATGACCAAGGAGTAACCAAAGTTCAATATAGTAGTATAATAGTCTAAATATAGCTTTGAACCCCTTTAGAATGGATTCTAACTAATATATTGTCCTAACTATAGTTTTGAAACTTTGGGAAGAAAATCGTCCCGTTTGGGTACAAATGTGAATTTGAAGAAATGTAGACAAAATTGGTGACCAAGGAGTAACCAAAGTTCAATATATTAGTAAAATAGTCTAAATATAGCTTTGAACCCCTTTAGAATGGATTCTAAGCAATATATAGTCCTACCTATAGTTTTGAAACTTTGGGAAGAAAATCGTCCCGTTCTGGTACAAATTGGAATTTGAAGAAATGTACACAAATTTGGTGACCAAGGAGTAACCAAAGTTCAATATATTAGTATAATAGTGTAAATATAGCTTTGAACCCCTTTAGAATGGATTCTAAGCAATATATAGTCCTAACTATTGTTTTGAAGAAAATCGTACCGTTTTGGTACAAATGGGAATTTGAAGAAATGTACACAAAATTTGTGACCAAGGAGTAAAAAAAGTTAAATATATTAGTATAATAGTCTAAATATAGCTTTGAACCCCTTTAGAATGGATTCTACCCAATATATAGTCCTATCTATAGTTTTGAAACTTTGGAAAGAAAATCGTCCCATTTTGGTACAAATGGGAATTTGAAGAAATGTAGACATAATTGGTGACCAAGGAGTAACCAAAGTTCAATAAATTAGTATAATAGTCTAAATATAGCTTTGAACCCCTTTAGAATGGATTCTACCCAATATATAGTCCTAACTATAGTTTCGAAACTTTGGGAAGAAAATCGTACCGTTTTGTTCCAAATGGGAATTTAAAGAAATGTAGACAAAATTAATGACCAAGGAGTAACCAAAGTTCAATATATTAGTATAATAGTCTAAATATAGCTCTGAACCCCTTTAGAATGGATTCTACCCAATATATAGTCCTAACTATAGTTTCGAAACTTTGGGAAGAAAATCGTACCGTTTTGTTACAAATGGGAATTTGAAGAAATGTAGACAAAATTAATGACCAAGGAGTAACCAAAGTTCAATATAGTAGTATAATAGTCTAAATATAGCTTTGAACCCCTTTAGAATGGATTCTAACTAATATATTGTCCTAACTATAGTTTTGAAACTTTGGGAAGAAAATCGTCCCGTTTGGGTACAAATGTGAATTTGAAGAAATGTAGACAAAATTGGTGACCAAGGAGTAACCAAAGTTCAATATATTAGTAAAATAGTCTAAATATAGCTTTGAACCCCTTTAGAATGGATTCTAAGCAATATATAGTCCTACCTATAGTTTTGAAACTTTGGGAAGAAAATCGTCCCGTTCTGGTACAAATTGGAATTTGAAGAAATGTACACAAATTTGGTGACCAAGGAGTAACCAAAGTTCAATATATTAGTATAATAGTGTAAATATAGCTTTGAACCCCTTTAGAATGGATTCTAAGCAATATATAGTCCTAACTATTGTTTTGAAGAAAATCGTACCGTTTTGGTACAAATGGGAATTTGAAGAAATGTACACAAAATTTGTGACCAAGGAGTAAAAAAAGTTAAATATATTAGTATAATAGTCTAAATATAGCTTTGAACCCCTTTAGAATGGATTCTACCCAATATATAGTCCTATCTATAGTTTTGAAACTTTGGAAAGAAAATCGTCCCATTTTGGTACAAATGGGAATTTGAAGAAATGTAGACATAATTGGTGACCAAGGAGTAACCAAAGTTCAATAAATTAGTATAATAGTCTAAATATAGCTTTGAACCCCTTTAGAATGGATTCTAACTAATATATTGTCCAAACTATAGTTTTGAAACTTAGGGAAGAAAATCGTACCGTTTTGTTACAAATGGGAATTTGAAGAAATGTAGACAAAATTAATGACCAAGGAGTAACCAAAGTTCAATATAGTAGTATAATAGTCTAAATATAGCTTTGAACCCCTTTAGAATGGATTCTAACTAATATATTGTCCTAACTATAGTTTTGAAACTTTGGGAAGAAAATCGTCCCGTTTGGGTACAAATGTGAATTTGAAGAAATGTAGACATAATTGGTGACCAAGGAGTAACCAAAGTTCAATATACAAGTATAATAGTCTAAATATAGCTTTGAACCCCTTTAGAATGGATTCTACCCAATATATAGTCCTAACTATAGTTTTGAAACTTTGGGAAGAAAATCGTCGCGTTTGGGTACAAATGTGAATATGAAGAAATGTAGACATAATTTGTGACCAAGGAGTAACCAAAGTTCAATATACTAGTATAATAGTCTAAATATAGCTTTGAACCCCTTTAGAATGGATTCTACCCAATATATAGTCCTAACTATAGTTTTGAAACTTTGGGAAGCGTTTTGGTACAAATGGGAATTTGAAGAAATGTAGACAAAATTGGTGACCAAGGAGAACCAAAGTTCAATATATTAGTATAATAGTCTAAATATAGCTTTGAACCCCTTTAGAATGGATTCTAAGCAATATATAGTCCTAACTATAGTTTTGAAACTTTGGGAAGAAAATCATCCCGTTTTGGTACAAATTGGAATTTGAAGAAATGTACACAAAATTGGTGACCAAGGAGTAACCAAAGTTCAAAATATTAGTATAATAGTCTAAATATAGCTTTGAACCCCTTTAGAATAGATTCTAAGCAATATATAGTCCTAACTATAGTTTTGAAACTTTGGAAAGAAAATCGTCCCGTTCTGGTACAAATTGGAATTTGAAGAAATGTACACAAATTTGGTGACCAAGGAGTAACCAAAGTTCAATATATTAGTATAATAGTGTAAATATAGCTTTGAACCCCTTTAGAATGGATTCTAACTAATATATTGTCCTAACTATAGTTTTGAAACTTTGCGAAGAAAATTGTCCCGTTTGGGTACAAATGTGAATTTGAAGAAATGTAGACATAATTGGTGACCAAGGAGTAACCAAAGTTCAATATACTAGTATAATAGTCTAAATATAGCTTTGAACCCCTTTAGAATGGATTCTACCCAATATATAGTCCTAACTATAGTTTCGAAACTTTGAGAAGAAAATCGTACCGTTTTGTTCCAAATGGGAATTTAAAGAAATGTAGACAAAATTAATGACCAAGGAGTAACCAAAGTTCAATATATTAGTATAATAGTCTAAATATAGCTCTGAACCCCTTTAGAATGGATTCTACCCAATATATAGTCCTAACTATAGTTTCGAAACGTTGGGAAGAAAATCGTACCATTTTGGTACAAATGGGAATTTGAAGAAATGTAGACATAATTGGTGACCAAGGAGTAACCAAAGTTCAATAAATTAGTATAATAGTCTAAATATAGCTTTGAACCCCTTTAGAATGGATTCTAACTAATATATTGTCCTAACTATAGTTTTGAAACTTTGGGAAGAAAATCGTACCGTTTTGTTACAAATGGGAATTTGAAGAAATGTAGACAAAATTAATGACCAAGGAGTAACCAAAGTTCAATATAGTAGTATAATAGTCTAAATATAGCTTTGAACCCCTTTAGAATGGATTCTAACTAATATATTGTCCTAACTATAGTTTTGAAACTTTGGGAAGAAAATCGTCCCGTTTGGGTACAAATGTGAATTTGAAGAAATGTAGACATAATTGGTGACCAAGGAGTAACCAAAGTTCAATATACAAGTATAATAGTCTAAATATAGCTTTGAACCCCTTTAGAATGGATTCTACCCAATATATAGTCCTAACTATAGTTTTGAAACTTTGGGAAGAAAATCGTCACGTTTGGGTACAAATGTGAATTTGAAGAAATGTAGACATAATTTGTGACCAAGGAGTAACCAAAGCTCAATATACTAGTATAATAGTCTAAATATAGCTTTGAACCCCTTTAGAATGGATTCTACCCAATATATAGTCCTAACTATAGTTTTGAAACTTTGGGAAGCGTTTTGGTACAAATGGGAATTTGAAGAAATGTAGACAAAATTGGTGACCAAGGAGAACCAAAGTTCAATATATTAGTATAATAGTCTAAATATAGCTTTGAACCCCTTTAGAATGGATTCTAAGCAATATATAGTCCTAACTATAGTTTTGAAACTTTGGGAAGAAAATCGTCCCGTTTTGGTACAAATTGGAATTTGAAGAAATGTACACAAAATTGGTGACCAAGGAGTAACCAAAGTTCAAAATATTAGTATAATAGTCTAAATATAGCTTTGAACCCCTTTAGAATAGATTCTAAGCAATATATAGTCCTAACTATAGTTTTGAAACTTTGGAAAGAAAATCGTCCCATTTTGGTACAAATGGGAATTTGAAGAAATGTAGACATAATTGGTGACCAAGGAGTAACAAAAGTTCAATATATTAGTATAATAGTCTAAATATAGCTTTGAACCCCTTTAGAATGGATTCTAAGCAATATATAGTCCTAACTATTGTTTTGAAGAAAATCGTACCGTTTTGGTACAAATGGGAATTTGAAGAAATGTACACAAAATTTGTGACCAAGGAGTAAAAAAAGTTAAATATATTAGTATAATAGTCTAAATATAGCTTTGAACCCCTTTAGAATGGATTCTACCCAATATATAGTCCTAACTATAGTTTTGAAACTTTGGAAAGAAAATCATCCCATTTTGGTACAAATGGGAATTTGAAGAAATGTAGACATAATTGGTTACCAAGGAGTAACCAAAGTTCAATAAATTAGTATAATAGTCTAAATATAGCTTTGAACCCCTTTAGAATGGATTCTAACTAATATATTGTCCTAACTATAGTTTTGAAACTTTGGGAAGAAAATCGTACCGTTTTGTTACAAATGGGAATTTGAAGAAATGTAGACAAAATTAATGACCAAGGAGTAACCAAAGTTCAATATAGTAGTATAATAGTCTAAATATAGCTTTGAACCCCTTTAGAATGGATTCTAACTAATATATTGTCCTAACTATAGTTTTGAAACTTTGGGAAGAAAATCGTCCCGTTTGGGTACAAATGTGAATTTGAAGAAATGTAGACATAATTGGTGACCAAGGAGTAACCAAAGTTCAATATACTAGTATAATAGTCTAAATATAGCTTTGAACCCCTTTAGAATGGATTCTACCCAATATATAGTCCTAACTATAGTTTTGAAACTTTGGGAAGAAAATCGTCGCGTTTGGGTACAAATGTGAATTTGAAGAAATGTAGACATAATTTGTGACCAAGGAGTAACCAAAGTTCAATATACTAGTATAATAGTCTAAATATAGCTTTGAACCCCTTTAGAATGGATTCTACCCAATATATAGTCCTAACTATAGTTTTGAAACTTTGGGAAGCGTTTTGGTACAAATGGGAATTTGAAGAAATGTAGACAAAATTGGTGACCAAGGAGAACCAAAGTTCAATATATTAGTATAATAGTCTAAATATAGCTTTGAACCCCTTTAGAATGGATTCTAAGCAATATATAGTCCTAACTATAGTTTTGAAACTTTGGGAAGAAAATCGTCCCGTTTTGGTACAAATTGGAATTTGAAGAAATGTACACAAAATTGGTGACCAAGGAGTAACCAAAGTTCAAAATATTAGTATAATAGTCTAAATATAGCTTTGAACCCCTTTAGAATAGATTCTAAGCAATATTTAGTCCTAACTATAGTTTTGAAACTTTGGGAAGAAAATCGTCCCGTTCTGGTACAAATTGGAATTTGAAGAAATGTACACAAATTTGGTGACCAAGGAGTAACCAAAGTTCAATATATTAGTATAATAGTGTAAATATAGCTTTGAACCCCTTTAGAATGGATTCTAACTAATATATTGTCCTAACTATAGTTTTGAAACTTTGCGAAGAAAATTGTCCCGTTTGGGTACAAATGTGAATTTGAAGAAATGTAGACATAATTGGTGACCAAGGAGTAACCAAAGTTCAATATACTAGTATAATAGTCTAAATATAGCTTTGAACCCCTTTAGAATGGATTCTACCCAATATATAGTCCTAACTATAGTTTCGAAACTTTGAGAAGAAAATCGTACCGTTTTGTTCCAAATGGGAATTTGAAGAAATGTAGACATAATTGGTGACCAAGGAGTAACAAAAGTTCAATATATTAGTATAATAGTCTAAATATAGCTCTGAACCCCTTTAGAATGGATTCTACCCAATATATAGTTTCGAAACGTTGGGAAGAAAATCATCCCATTTTGGTACAAATGGGAATTTGAAGAAATGTAGACATAATTGGTTACCAAGGAGTAACCAAAGTTCAATAAATTAGTATAATAGTCTAAATATAGCTTTGAACCCCTTTAGAATGGATTCTAACTAATATATTGTCCTAACTATAGTTTTGAAACTTTGGGAAGAAAATCGTACCGTTTTGTTACAAATGGGAATTTGAAGAAATGTAGACAAAATTAATGACCAAGGAGTAACCAAAGTTCAATATAGTAGTATAATAGTCTAAATATAGCTTTGAACCCCTTTAGAATGGATTCTAACTAATATATTGTCCTAACTATAGTTTTGAAACTTTGGGAAGAAAATCGTCCCGTTTGGGTACAAATGTGAATTTGAAGAAATGTAGACATAATTGGTGACCAAGGAGTAACCAAAGTTCAATATACTAGTATAATAGTCTAAATATAGCTTTGAACCCCTTTAGAATGGATTCTACCCAATATATAGTCCTAACTATAGTTTTGAAACTTTGGGAAGAAAATCGTCGCGTTTGGGTACAAATGTGAATTTGAAGAAATGTAGACATAATTTGTGACCAAGGAGTAACCAAAGTTCAATATACTAGTATAATAGTCTAAATATAGCTTTGAACCCCTTTAGAATGGATTCTACCCAATATATAGTCCTAACTATAGTTTTGAAACTTTGGGAAGCGTTTTGGTACAAATGGGAATTTGAAGAAATGTAGACAAAATTGGTGACCAAGGAGAACCAAAGTTCAATATATTAGTATAATAGTCTAAATATAGCTTTGAACCCCTTTAGAATGGATTCTAAGCAATATATAGTCCTAACTATAGTTTTGAAACTTTGGGAAGAAAATCGTCCCGTTTTGGTACAAATTGGAATTTGAAGAAATGTACACAAAATTGGTGACCAAGGAGTAACCAAAGTTCAAAATATTAGTATAATAGTCTAAATATAGCTTTGAACCCCTTTAGAATAGATTCTAAGCAATATTTAGTCCTAACTATAGTTTTGAAACTTTGGGAAGAAAATCGTCCCGTTCTGGTACAAATTGGAATTTGAAGAAATGTACACAAATTTGGTGACCAAGGAGTAACCAAAGTTCAATATATTAGTATAATAGTGTAAATATAGCTTTGAACCCCTTTAGAATGGATTCTAACTAATATATTGTCCTAACTATAGTTTTGAAACTTTGCGAAGAAAATTGTCCCGTTTGGGTACAAATGTGAATTTGAAGAAATGTAGACATAATTGGTGACCAAGGAGTAACCAAAGTTCAATATACTAGTATAATAGTCTAAATATAGCTTTGAACCCCTTTAGAATGGATTCTACCCAATATATAGTCCTAACTATAGTTTCGAAACTTTGAGAAGAAAATCGTACCGTTTTGTTCCAAATGGGAATTTGAAGAAATGTAGACATAATTGGTGACCAAGGAGTAACAAAAGTTCAATATATTAGTATAATAGTCTAAATATAGCTCTGAACCCCTTTAGAATGGATTCTACCCAATATATAGTTTCGAAACGTTGGGAAGAAAATCGTACCATTTTGGTACAAATGGGAATTTGAAGAAATGTAGACATAATTGGTGACCAAGGAGTAACCAAAGTTCAATAAATTAGTATAATAGTCTAAATATAGCTTTGAACCCCTTTAGAATGGATTCTAACTAATATATTGTCCTAACTATAGTTTTGAAACTTTGGGAAGAAAATCGTACCGTTTTGTTACAAATGGGAATTTGAAGAAATGTAGACAAAATTAATGACCAAGGAGTAACCAAAGTTCAATATAGTAGTATAATAGTCTAAATATAGCTTTGAACCCCTTTAGAATGGATTCTAACTAATATATTGTCCTAACTATAGTTTTGAAACTTTGGGAAGAAAATCGTCCCGTTTGGGTACAAATGTGAATTTGAAGAAATGTAGACATAATTGGTGACCAAGGAGTAACCAAAGTTCAATATACTAGTATAATAGTCTAAATATAGCTTTGAACCCCTTTAGAATGGATTCTACCCAATATATAGTCCTAACTATAGTTTCGAAACTTTGGGAAGAAAATCGTCGCGTTTGGGTACAAATGTGAATTTGAAGAAATGTAGACATAATTTGTGACCAAGGAGTAACCAAAGTTCAATATACTAGTATAATAGTCTAAATATAGCTTTGAACCCCTTTAGAATGGATTCTACCCAATATATAGTCCTAACTATAGTTTTGAAACTTTGGGAAGCGTTTTGGTACAAATGGGAATTTGAAGAAATGTAGACAAAATTGGTGACCAAGGAGAACCAAAGTTCAATATATTAGTATAATAGTCTAAATATAGCTTTGAACCCCTTTAGAATGGATTCTAAGCAATATATAGTCCTAACTATAGTTTTGAAACTTTGGGAAGAAAATCGTCCCGTTTTGGTACAAATTGGAATTTGAAGAAATGTACACAAAATTGGTGACCAAGGAGTAACCAAAGTTCAAAATATTAGTATAATAGTCTAAATATAGCTTTGAACCCCTTTAGAATAGATTCTAAACAATATATAGTCCTAACTATAGTTTTGAAACTTTGGAAAGAAAATCGTCCCATTTTGGTACAAATGGGAATTTGAAGAAATGTAGACATAATTGGTGACCAAGGAGTAACAAAAGTTCAATATATTAGTATAATAGTCTAAATATAGCTTTGAACCCCTTTAGAATGGATTCTAAGCAATATATAGTCCTAACTATTGTTTTGAAGAAAATCGTACCGTTTTGGTACAAATGGGAATTTGAAGAAATGTACACAAAATTTGTGACCAAGGAGTAAAAAAAGTTAAATATATTAGTATAATAGTCTAAATATAGCTTTGAACCCCTTTAGAATGGATTCTACCCAATATATAGTCCTAACTATAGTTTTGAAACTTTGGAAAGAAAATCATCCCATTTTGGTACAAATGGGAATTTGAAGAAATGTAGACATAATTGGTTACCAAGGAGTAACCAAAGTTCAATAAATTAGTATAATAGTCTAAATATAGCTTTGAACCCCTTTAGAATGGATTCTAACTAATATATTGTCCTAACTATAGTTTTGAAACTTTGGGAAGAAAATCGTACCGTTTTGTTACAAATGGGAATTTGAAGAAATGTAGACAAAATTAATGACCAAGGAGTAACCAAAGTTCAATATAGTAGTATAATAGTCTAAATATAGCTTTGAACCCCTTTAGAATGGATTCTAACTAATATATTGTCCTAACTATAGTTTTGAAACTTTGGGAAGAAAATCGTCCCGTTTGGGTACAAATGTGAATTTGAAGAAATGTAGACATAATTGGTGACCAAGGAGTAACCAAAGTTCAATATACTAGTATAATAGTCTAAATATAGCTTTGAACCCCTTTAGAATGGATTCTACCCAATATATAGTCCTAACTATAGTTTTGAAACTTTGGGAAGAAAATCGTCGCGTTTGGGTACAAATGTGAATTTGAAGAAATGTAGACATAATTTGTGACCAAGGAGTAACCAAAGTTCAATATACTAGTATAATAGTCTAAATATAGCTTTGAACCCCTTTAGAATGGATTCTACCCAATATATAGTCCTAACTATAGTTTTGAAACTTTGGGAAGCGTTTTGGTACAAATGGGAATTTGAAGAAATGTAGACAAAATTGGTGACCAAGGAGAACCAAAGTTCAATATATTAGTATAATAGTCTAAATATAGCTTTGAACCCCTTTAGAATGGATTCTAAGCAATATATAGTCCTAACTATAGTTTTGAAACATTGGGAAGAAAATCGTCCCGTTTTGGTACAAATTGGAATTTGAAGAAATGTACAGAAAATTGGTGACCAAGGAGTAACCAAAGTTCAAAATATTAGTATAATAGTCTAAATATAGCTTTGAACCCCTTTAGAATAGATTCTAAGCAATATATAGTCCTAACTATAGTTTTGAAACTTTGGGAAGAAAATCGTCCCGTTATGGTACAAATTGGAATTTGAAGAAATGTACACAAAATTGGTGACCAAGGAGAACCAAAGTTCAATATATTAGTATAATAGTCTAAATATAGCTTTGAACCCCTTTAGAATGGATTCTACCCAATATATAGTCCTAACTATAGTTTTGAAACTTTGGACAGAAAATCGTCCCATTTTGGTACAAATGGGAATTTGAAGAAATGTAGACATAATTGGTGACCAAGGAGTAACCAAAGTTCAATATAGTAGTATAATAGTCTAAATATAGCTTTGAACCCCTTTAGAATGGATTCTAACTAATATATTGTCCTAACTATAGTTTTGAAACTTTGGGAAGAAAATCGTCCCGTTTGGGTACAAATGTGAATTTGAAGAAATGTAGACAAAATTGGTGACCAAGGAGTAACCAAAGTTCAATATATTAGTAAAATAGTCTAAATATAGCTTTGAACCCCTTTAGAATGGATTCTAAGCAATATATAGTCCTAACTATTGTTTTGAAGAAAATCGTACCGTTTTGGTACAAATGGGAATTTGAAGAAATGTACACAAAATTTGTGACCAAGGAGTAAAAAAAGTTAAATATATTAGTATAATAGTCTAAATATAGCTTTGAACCCCTTTAGAATGGATTCTACCCAATATATAGTCCTAACTATAGTTTTGAAACTTTGGAAAGAAAATCATCCCATTTTGGTACAAATGGGAATTTGAAGAAATGTAGACATAATTGGTTACCAAGGAGTAACCAAAGTTCAATAAATTAGTATAATAGTCTAAATATAGCTTTGAACCCCTTTAGAATGGATTCTAACTAATATATTGTCCTAACTATAGTTTTGAAACTTTGGGAAGAAAATCGTACCGTTTTGTTACAAATGGGAATTTGAAGAAATGTAGACAAAATTAATGACCAAGGAGTAACCAAAGTTCAATATAGTAGTATAATAGTCTAAATATAGCTTTGAACCCCTTTAGAATGGATTCTAACTAATATATTGTCCTAACTATAGTTTTGAAACTTTGGGAAGAAAATCGTCCCGTTTGGGTACAAATGTGAATTTGAAGAAATGTAGACATAATTGGTGACCAAGGAGTAACCAAAGTTCAATATACTAGTATAATAGTCTAAATATAGCTTTGAACCCCTTTAGAATGGATTCTACCCAATATATAGTCCTAACTATAGTTTTGAAACTTTGGGAAGAAAATCGTCGCGTTTGGGTACAAATGTGAATTTGAAGAAATTTAGACATAATTTGTGACCAAGGAGTAACCAAAGTTCAATATACTAGTATAATAGTCTAAATATAGCTTTGAACCCCTTTAGAATGGATTCTACCCAATATATAGTCCTAACTATAGTTTTGAAACTTTGGGAAGCGTTTTGGTACAAATGGGAATTTGAAGAAATGTAGACAAAATTGGTGACCAAGGAGAACCAAAGTTCAATATATTAGTATAATAGTCTAAATATAGCTTTGAACCCCTTTAGAATGGATTCTAAGCAATATATAGTCCTAACTATAGTTTTGAAACATTGGGAAGAAAATCGTCCCGTTTTGGTACAAATTGGAATTTGAAGAAATGTACAGAAAATTGGTGACCAAGGAGTAACCAAAGTTCAAAATATTAGTATAATAGTCTAAATATAGCTTTGAACCCCTTTAGAATAGATTCTAAGCAATATATAGTCCTAACTATAGTTTTGAAACTTTGGGAAGAAAATCGTCCCGTTATGGTACAAATTGGAATTTGAAGAAATGTACACAAAATTGGTGACCAAGGAGAACCAAAGTTCAATATATTAGTATAATAGTCTAAATATAGCTTTGAACCCCTTTAGAATGGATTCTACCCAATATATAGTCCTAACTATAGTTTTGAAACTTTGGACAGAAAATCGTCCCATTTTGGTACAAATGGGAATTTGAAGAAATGTAGACATAATTGGTGACCAAGGAGTAACCAAAGTTCAATATAGTAGTATAATAGTCTAAATATAGCTTTGAACCCCTTTAGAATGGATTCTAACTAATATATTGTCCTAACTATAGTTTTGAAACTTTGGGAAGAAAATCGTCCCGTTTGGGTACAAATGTGAATTTGAAGAAATGTAGACAAAATTGGTGACCAAGGAGTAACCAAAGTTCAATATATTAGTAAAATAGTCTAAATATAGCTTTGAACCCCTTTAGAATGGATTCTAAGCAATATATAGTCCTACCTATAGTTTTGAAACTTTGGGAAGAAAATCGTCCCGTTCTGGTACAAATTGGAATTTGAAGAAATGTACACAAATTTGGTGACCAAGGAGTAACCAAAGTTCAATATACTAGTATAATAGTGTAAATATAGCTTTGAACCCCTTTAGAATGGATTCTAAGCAATATATAGTCCTAACTATTGTTTTGAAGAAAATCGTACCGTTTTGGTACAAATGGGAATTTGAAGAAATGTACACAAAATTTGTGACCAAGGAGTAAAAAAAGTTAAATATATTAGTATAATAGTCTAAATATAGCTTTGAACCCCTTTAGAATGGATTCTACCCAATATATAGTCCTAACTATAGTTTTGAAACTTTGGAAAGAAAATCGTCCCATTTTGGTACAAATGGGAATTTGAAGAAATGTAGACATAATTGGTGACCAAGGAGTAACCAAAGTTCAATAAATTAGTATAATAGTCTAAATATAGCTTTGAACCCCTTTAGAATGGATTCTAACTAATATATTGTCCTAACTATAGTTTTGAAACTTAGGGAAGAAAATCGTACCGTTTTGGTACAAATGGGAATTTGAAGAAATGTAGACAAAATTAATGACCAAGGAGTAACCAAAGTTCAATATAGTAGTATAATAGTCTAAATATAGCTTTGAACCCCTTTAGAATGGATTCTAACTAATATATTGTCCTAACTATAGTTTTGAAACTTTGGGAAGAAAATCGTCCCGTTTGGGTACAAATGTGAATTTGAAGAAATGTAGACATAATTGGTGACCAAGGAGTAACCAAAGTTCAATATACAAGTATAATAGTCTAAATATAGCTTTGAACCCCTTTAGAATGGATTCTACCCAATATATAGTCCTAACTATAGTTTTGAAACTTTGGGAAGAAAATCGTCGCGTTTGGGTACAAATGTGAATTTGAAGAAATGTAGACATAATTTGTGACCAAGGAGTAACCAAAGTTCAATATACTAGTATAATAGTCTAAATATAGCTTTGAACCCCTTTAGAATGGATTCTACCCAATATATAGTCCTAACTATAGTTTTGAAACTTTGGGAAGCGTTTTGGTACAAATGGGAATTTGAAGAAATGTAGACAAAATTGGTGACCAAGGAGAACCAAAGTTCAATATATTAGTATAATAGTCTAAATATAGCTTTGAACCCCTTTAGAATGGATTCTAAGCAATATATAGTCCTAACTATAGTTTTGAAACTTTGGGAAGAAAATCGTCCCGTTTTGGTACAAATTGGAATTTGAAGAAATGTACAGAAAATTGGTGACCAAGGAGTAACCAAAGTTCAAAATATTAGTATAATAGTCTAAATATAGCTTTGAACCCCTTTAGAATAGATTCTAAGCAATATATAGTCCTAACTATAGTTTTGAATCTTTGGGAAGAAAATCGTCCCGTTTTGGTACAAATTGGAATTTGAAGAAATGTACACAAATTTGGTGACCAAGGAGTAACCAAAGTTCAATATATTAGTATAATAGTGTAAATATAGCTTTGAACCCCTTTAGAATGGATTCTAACTAATATATTGTCCTAACTATAGTTTTGAAACTTTGCGAAGAAAATTGTCCCGTTTGGGTACAAATGTGAATTTGAAGAAATGTAGACATAATTGGTGACCAAGGAGTAACCAAAGTTCAATATACTAGTATAATAGTCTAAATATAGCTTTGAACCCCTTTAGAATGGATTCTACCCAATATATAGTCCTAACTATAGTTTCGAAACTTTGAGAAGAAAATCGTACCGTTTTGTTCCAAATGGGAATTTAAAGAAATGTAGACAAAATTAATGACCAAGGAGTAACCAAAGTTCAATATATTAGTATAATAGTCTAAATATAGCTCTGAACCCCTTTAGAATGGATTCTACCCAATATATAGTCCTAACTATAGTTTCGAAACGTTGGGAAGAAAATCGTACCATTTTGGTACAAATGGGAATTTGAAGAAATGTAGACATAATTGGTGACCAAGGAGTAACCAAAGTTCAATAAATTAGTATAATAGTCTAAATATAGCTTTGAACCCCTTTAGAATGGATTCTAACTAATATATTGTCCTAACTATAGTTTTGAAACTTTGGGAAGAAAATCGTACCGTTTTGTTACAAATGGGAATTTGAAGAAATGTAGACAAAATTAATGACCAAGGAGTAACCAAAGTTCAATATAGTAGTATAATAGTCTAAATATAGCTTTGAACCCCTTTAGAATGGATTCTAACTAATATATTGTCCTAACTATAGTTTTGAAACTTTGGGAAGAAAATCGTCCCGTTTGGGTACAAATGTGAATTTGAAGAAATGTAGACATAATTGGTGACCAAGGAGTAACCAAAGTTCAATATACAAGTATAATAGTCTAAATATAGCTTTGAACCCCTTTAGAATGGATTCTACCCAATATATAGTCCTAACTATAGTTTTGAAACTTTGGGAAGAAAATCGTCGCGTTTGGGTACAAATGTGAATTTGAAGAAATGTAGACATAATTTGTGACCAAGGAGTAACCAAAGTTCAATATACTAGTATAATAGTCTAAATATAGCTTTGAACCCCTTTAGAATGGATTCTACCCAATATATAGTCCTAACTATAGTTTTGAAACTTTGGGAAGCGTTTTGGTACAAATGGGAATTTGAAGAAATGTAGACAAAATTGGTGACCAAGGAGAACCAAAGTTCAATATATTAGTATAATAGTCTAAATATAGCTTTGAACCCCTTTAGAATGGATTCTAAGCAATATATAGTCCTAACTATAGTTTTGAAACTTTGGGAAGAAAATCGTCCCGTTTTGGTACAAATTGGAATTTGAAGAAATGTACACAAAATTGGTGACCAAGGAGTAACCAAAGTTCAAAATATTAGTATAATAGTCTAAATATAGCTTTGAACCCCTTTAGAATAGATTCTAAGCAATATATAGTCCTAACTATAGTTTTGAAACTTTGGAAAGAAAATCGTCCCATTTTGGTACAAATGGGAATTTGAAGAAATGTAGACATAATTGGTGACCAAGGAGTAACAAAAGTTCAATATATTAGTATAATAGTCTAAATATAGCTTTGAACCCCTTTAGAATGGATTCTAAGCAATATATAGTCCTAACTATTGTTTTGAAGAAAATCGTACCGTTTTGGTACAAATGGGAATTTGAAGAAATGTACACAAAATTTGTGGCCAAGGAGTAAAAAAAGTTAAATATATTAGTATAATAGTCTAAATATAGCTTTGAACCCCTTTAGAATGGATTCTACCCAATATATAGTCCTAACTATAGTTTTGAAACTTTGGAAAGAAAATCATCCCATTTTGGTACAAATGGGAATTTGAAGAAATGTAGACATAATTGGTTACCAAGGAGTAACCAAAGTTCAATAAATTAGTATAATAGTCTAAATATAGCTTTGAACCCCTTTAGAATGGATTCTAACTAATATATTGTCCTAACTATAGTTTTGAAACTTTGGGAAGAAAATCGTACCGTTTTGTTACAAATGGGAATTTGAAGAAATGTAGACAAAATTAATGACCAAGGAGTAACCAAAGTTCAATATAGTAGTATAATAGTCTAAATATAGCTTTGAACCCCTTTAGAATGGATTCTAACTAATATATTGTCCTAACTATAGTTTTGAAACTTTGGGAAGAAAATCGTCCCGTTTGGGTACAAATGTGAATTTGAAGAAATGTAGACATAATTGGTGACCAAGGAGTAACCAAAGTTCAATATACAAGTATAATAGTCTAAATATAGCTTTGAACCCCTTTAGAATGGATTCTACCCAATATATAGTCCTAACTATAGTTTTGAAACTTTGGGAAGAAAATCGTCGCGTTTGGGTACAAATGTGAATTTGAAGAAATGTAGACATAATTTGTGACCAAGGAGTAACCAAAGTTCAATATACTAGTATAATAGTCTAAATATAGCTTTGAACCCCTTTAGAATGGATTCTACCCAATATATAGTCCTAACTATAGTTTTGAAACTTTGGGAAGCGTTTTGGTACAAATGGGAATTTGAAGAAATGTAGACAAAATTGGTGACCAAGGAGAACCAAAGTTCAATATATTAGTATAATAGTCTAAATATAGCTTTGAACCCCTTTAGAATGGATTCTAAGCAATATATAGTCCTAACTATAGTTTTGAAACTTTGGGAAGAAAATCGTCCCGTTTTGGTACAAATTGGAATTTGAAGAAATGTACAGAAAATTGGTGACCAAGGAGTAACCAAAGTTCAAAATATTAGTATAATAGTCTAAATATAGCTTTGAACCCCTTTAGAATAGATTCTAAGCAATATATAGTCCTAACTATAGTTTTGAATCTTTGGGAAGAAAATCGTCCCGTTCTGGTACAAATTGGAATTTGAAGAAATGTACACAAATTTGGTGACCAAGGAGTAACCAAAGTTCAATATATTAGTATAATAGTGTAAATATAGCTTTGAACCCCTTTAGAATGGATTCTAACTAATATATTGTCCTAACTATAGTTTTGAAACTTTGCGAAGAAAATTGTCCCGTTTGGGTACAAATGTGAATTTGAAGAAATGTAGACATAATTGGTGACCAAGGAGTAACCAAAGTTCAATATACTAGTATAATAGTCTAAATATAGCTTTGAACCCCTTTAGAATGGATTCTACCCAATATATAGTCCTAACTATAGTTTCGAAACTTTGAGAAGAAAATCGTACCGTTTTGTTCCAAATGGGAATTTAAAGAAATGTAGACAAAATTAATGACCAAGGAGTAACCAAAGTTCAATATATTAGTATAATAGTCTAAATATAGCTCTGAACCCCTTTAGAATGGATTCTACCCAATATATAGTCCTAACTATAGTTTCGAAACGTTGGGAAGAAAATCGTACCATTTTGGTACAAATGGGAATTTGAAGAAATGTAGACATAATTGGTGACCAAGGAGTAACCAAAGTTCAATAAATTAGTATAATAGTCTAAATATAGCTTTGAACCCCTTTAGAATGGATTCTAACTAATATATTGTCCTAACTATAGTTTTGAAACTTTGGGAAGAAAATCGTACCGTTTTGTTACAAATGGGAATTTGAAGAAATGTAGACAAAATTAATGACCAAGGAGTAACCAAAGTTCAATATAGTAGTATAATAGTCTAAATATAGCTTTGAACCCCTTTAGAATGGATTCTAACTAATATATTGTCCTAACTATAGTTTTGAAACTTTGGGAAGAAAATCGTCCCGTTTGGGTACAAATGTGAATTTGAAGAAATGTAGACATAATTGGTGACCAAGGAGTAACCAAAGTTCAATATACAAGTATAATAGTCTAAATATAGCTTTGAACCCCTTTAGAATGGATTCTACCCAATATATAGTCCTAACTATAGTTTTGAAACTTTGGGAAGAAAATCGTCGCGTTTGGGTACAAATGTGAATTTGAAGAAATGTAGACATAATTTGTGACCAAGGAGTAACCAAAGTTCAATATACTAGTATAATAGTCTAAATATAGCTTTGAACCCCTTTAGAATGGATTCTACCCAATATATAGTCCTAACTATAGTTTTGAAACTTTGGGAAGCGTTTTGGTACAAATGGGAATTTGAAGAAATGTAGACAAAATTGGTGACCAAGGAGAACCAAAGTTCAATATATTAGTATAATAGTCTAAATATAGCTTTGAACCCCTTTAGAATGGATTCTAAGCAATATATAGTCCTAACTATAGTTTTGAAACTTTGGGAAGAAAATCGTCCCGTTTTGGTACAAATTGGAATTTGAAGAAATGTACACAAAATTGGTGACCAAGGAGTAACCAAAGTTCAAAATATTAGTATAATAGTCTAAATATAGCTTTGAACCCCTTTAGAATAGATTCTAAGCAATATATAGTCCTAACTATAGTTTTGAAACTTTGGAAAGAAAATCGTCCCATTTTGGTACAAATGGGAATTTGAAGAAATGTAGACATAATTGGTGACCAAGGAGTAACAAAAGTTCAATATATTAGTATAATAGTCTAAATATAGCTTTGAACCCCTTTAGAATGGATTCTAAGCAATATATAGTCCTAACTATTGTTTTGAAGAAAATCGTACCGTTTTGGTACAAATGGGAATTTGAAGAAATGTACACAAAATTTGTGGCCAAGGAGTAAAAAAAGTTAAATATATTAGTATAATAGTCTAAATATAGCTTTGAACCCCTTTAGAATGGATTCTACCCAATATATAGTCCTAACTATAGTTTTGAAACTTTGGAAAGAAAATCATCCCATTTTGGTACAAATGGGAATTTGAAGAAATGTAGACATAATTGGTTACCAAGGAGTAACCAAAGTTCAATAAATTAGTATAATAGTCTAAATATAGCTTTGAACCCCTTTAGAATGGATTCTAACTAATATATTGTCCTAACTATAGTTTTGAAACTTTGGGAAGAAAATCGTACCGTTTTGTTACAAATGGGAATTTGAAGAAATGTAGACAAAATTAATGACCAAGGAGTAACCAAAGTTCAATATAGTAGTATAATAGTCTAAATATAGCTTTGAACCCCTTTAGAATGGATTCTAACTAATATATTGTCCTAACTATAGTTTTGAAACTTTGGGAAGAAAATCGTCCCGTTTGGGTACAAATGTGAATTTGAAGAAATGTAGACATAATTGGTGACCAAGGAGTAACCAAAGTTCAATATACTAGTATAATAGTCTAAATATAGCTTTGAACCCCTTTAGAATGGATTCTACCCAATATATAGTCCTAACTATAGTTTTGAAACTTTGGGAAGAAAATCGTTGCGTTTGGGTACAAATGTGAATTTGAAGAAATGTAGACATAATTTGTGACCAAGGAGTAACCAAAGTTCAATATACTAGTATAATAGTCTAAATATAGCTTTGAACCCCTTTAGAATGGATTCTACCCAATATATAGTCCTAACTATAGTTTTGAAACTTTGGGAAGCGTTTTGGTACAAATGGGAATTTGAAGAAATGTAGACAAAATTGGTGACCAAGGAGAACCAAAGTTCAATATATTAGTATAATAGTCTAAATATAGCTTTGAACCCCTTTAGAATGGATTCTAAGCAATATATAGTCCTAACTATAGTTTTGAAACTTTGGGAAGAAAATCGTCCCGTTTTGGTACAAATTGGAATTTGAAGAAATGTACACAAAATTGGTGACCAAGGAGTAACCAAAGTTCAAAATATTAGTATAATAGTCTAAATATAGCTTTGAACCCCTTTAGAATAGATTCTAAGCAATATATAGTCCTAACTATAGTTTTGAAACTTTGGGAAGAAAATCGTCCCGTTATGGTACAAATTGGAATTTGAAGAAATGTACACAAAATTGGTGACCAAGGAGTAACCAAAGTTTAATATATTAGTATAATAGTTTAAATATAGCTTTGAACCCCTTTAGAATGGATTCTAAGCAATATATAGTCCTAACTATTGTTTTGAAGAAAATCGTACCGTTTTGGTACAAATGGGAATTTGAAGAAATGTACACAAAATTTGTGACCAAGGAGTAAAAAAAGTTAAATATATTAGTATAATAGTCTAAATATAGCTTTGAACCCCTTTAGAATGGATTCTACCCAATATATAGTCCTAACTATAGTTTTGAAACTTTGGACAGAAAATCGTCCCATTTTGGTACAAATGGGAATTTGAAGAAATGTAGACATAATTGGTGACCAAGGAGTAACCAAAGTTCAATAAATTAGTATAATAGTCTAAATAAAGCTTTGAACCCCTTTAGAATGGATTCTAAGCAATATATAGTCCTAACTATTGTTTTGAAACTTTGGGAAGAAAATCGTCCCGTTTTGGTACAAATTGGAATTTGAAGAAATGTACCAAAATTGGTGACCAAGGAGTAACCAAAATTCAATATATTAGTATAATAGTCTAAATATAGCTTTGAACCCCTTTAGAATGGATTCTACCCAATATATAGTCCTAACTATAGTTTTGAAACTTTGGGAAGAAAATCGTCGCGTTTGGGTACAAATGTGAATTTGAAGAAATGTAGACATAATTTGTGACCAAGGAGTAACCAAAGTTCAATATACTAGTATAATAGTCTAAATATAGCTTTGAACCCCTTTAGAATGGATTCTACCCAATATATAGTCCTAACTATAGTTTTGAAACTTTGGGAAGCGTTTTGGTACAAATGGGAATTTGAAGAAATGTAGACAAAATTGGTGACCAAGGAGAACCAAAGTTCAATATATTAGTATAATAGTCTAAATATAGCTTTGAACCCCTTTAGAATGGATTCTAAGCAATATATAGTCCTAACTATAGTTTTGAAACTTTGGGAAGAAAATCGTCCCGTTTTGGTACAAATTGGAATTTGAAGAAATGTACACAAAATTGGTGACCAAGGAGTAACCAAAGTTCAAAATATTAGTATAATAGTCTAAATATAGCTTTGAACCCCTTTAGAATAGATTCTAAGCAATATATAGTCCTAACTATAGTTTTGAAACTTTGGGAAGAAAATCGTCCCGTTATGGTACAAATTGGAATTTGAAGAAATGTACACAAAATTGGTGACCAAGGAGTAACCAAAGTTTAATATATTAGTATAATAGTTTAAATATAGCTTTGAACCCCTTTAGAATGGATTCTAAGCAATATATAGTCCTAACTATTGTTTTGAAGAAAATCGTACCGTTTTGGTACAAATGGGAATTTGAAGAAATGTACACAAAATTTGTGACCAAGGAGTAAAAAAAGTTAAATATATTAGTATAATAGTCTAAATATAGCTTTGAACCCCTTTAGAATGGATTCTACCCAATATATAGTCCTAACTATAGTTTTGAAACTTTGGACAGAAAATCGTCCCATTTTGGTACAAATGGGAATTTGAAGAAATGTAGACATAATTGGTGACCAAGGAGTAACCAAAGTTCAATAAATTAGTATAATAGTCTAAATAAAGCTTTGAACCCCTTTAGAATGGATTCTAAGCAATATATAGTCCTAACTATTGTTTTGAAACTTTGGGAAGAAAATCGTCCCGTTTTGGTACAAATTGGAATTTGAAGAAATGTACCAAAATTGGTGACCAAGGAGTAACCAAAATTCAATATATTAGTATAATAGTCTAAATATAGCTTTGAACCCCTTTAGAATGGATTCTACCCAATATATAGTCTTAACTATAGTTTTGAAACTTTGGAAAGAAAATCGTCCCATTTTGGTACAAATGGGAATTTGAAGAAATGTAGACATAATTGGTGACCAAGGAGTAACAAAAGTTCAATATATTAGTATAATAGTCTAAATATAGCTTTGAACCCCTTTAGAATGGATTCTAAGCAATATATAGTCCTAACTATTGTTTTGAAGAAAATCGTACCGTTTTGGTACAAATGGGAATTTGAAGAAATGTACACAAAATTTGTGACCAAGGAGTAAAAAAAGTTAAATATATTAGTATAATAGTCTAATTATAGCTTTGAACCCCTTTAGAATGGATTCTAAGCAATATATAGTCCTAACTATTGTTTTGAAACTTTAGGAAGCGTTTTGGTACAAATGGGAATTTGAGGAAATGTACACAAAATTTTAGACCAAGGAATAACCAAAGTTCAATATATTAGTATAATAGTCTAAATATAGCTTTGAACCCCTTTAGAATGGATTCTAAGCAATATATAGTCCTACCTATAGTTTTGAAACTTTGGGAAGAAAATCGTCCCGTTCTGGTACAAATTGGAATTTGAAGAAATGTACACAAATTTGGTGACCAAGGAGTAACCAAAGTTCAATATATTAGTATAATAGTGTAAATATAGCTTTGAACCCCTTTAGAATGGATTCTAACTAATATATTGTCCTAACTATAGTTTTGAAACTTTGCGAAGAAAATTGTCCCGTTTGGGTACAAATGTGAATTTGAAGAAATGTAGACATAATTGGTGACCAAGGAGTAACCAAAGTTCAATATACTAGTATAATAGTCTAAATATAGCTTTAACCCCTTTAGAATGGATTCTAAGCAATATATAGTCCTAACTATTGTTTTGAAGAAAATCGTACCGTTTTGGTACAAATGGGAATTTGAAGAAATGTACACAAAATTTGTGACCAAGGAGTAAAAAAAGTTAAATATATTAGTATAATAGTCTAAATATAGCTTTGAACCCCTTTAGAATGGATTCTACCCAATTTATAGTCCTAACTATAGTTTTGAAACTTTGGAAAGAAAATCATCCCATTTTGGTACAAATGGGAATTTGAAGAAATGTAGACATAATTGGTTACCAAGGAGTAACCAAAGTTCAATAAATTAGTATAATAGTCTAAATATAGCTTTGAACCCCTTTAGAATGGATTCTAACTAATATATTGTCCTAACTATAGTTTTGAAACTTTGGGAAGAAAATCGTACCGTTTTGTTACAAATGGGAATTTGAAGAAATGTAGACAAAATTAATGACCAAGGAGTAACCAAAGTTCAATATAGTAGTATAATAGTCTAAATATAGCTTTGAACCCCTTTAGAATGGATTCTAACTAATATATTGTCCTAACTATAGTTTTGAAACTTTGGGAAGAAAATCGTCCCGTTTGGGTACAAATGTGAATTTGAAGAAATGTAGACATAATTGGTGACCAAGGAGTAACCAAAGTTCAATATACTAGTATAATAGTCTAAATATAGCTTTGAACCCCTTTAGAATGGATTCTACCCAATATATAGTCCTAACTATAGTTTTGAAACTTTGGGAAGAAAATCGTCGCGTTTGGGTACAAATGTGAATTTGAAGAAATGTAGACATAATTTGTGACCAAGGAGTAACCAAAGTTCAATATACTAGTATAATAGTCTAAATATAGCTTTGAACCCCTTTAGAATGGATTCTACCCAATATATAGTCCTAACTATAGTTTTGAAACTTTGGGAAGCGTTTTGGTACAAATGGGAATTTGAAGAAATGTAGACAAAATTGGTGACCAAGGAGAACCAAAGTTCAATATATTAGTATAATAGTCTAAATATAGCTTTGAACCCCTTTAGAATGGATTCTAAGCAATATATAGTCCTAACTATAGTTTTGAAACTTTGGGAAGAAAATCGTCCCGTTTTGGTACAAATTGGAATTTGAAGAAATGTACACAAAATTGGTGACCAAGGAGTAACCAAAGTTCAAAATATTAGTATAATAGTCTAAATATAGCTTTGAACCCCTTTAGAATAGATTCTAAGCAATATATAGTCCTAACTATAGTTTTGAAACTTTGGGAAGAAAATCGTCCCGTTATGGTACAAATTGGAATTTGAAGAAATGTACACAAAATTGGTGACCAAGGAGTAACCAAAGTTTAATATATTAGTATAATAGTTTAAATATAGCTTTGAACCCCTTTAGAATGGATTCTAAGCAATATATAGTCCTAACTATTGTTTTGAAGAAAATCGTACCGTTTTGGTACAAATGGGAATTTGAAGAAATGTACACAAAATTTGTGACCAAGGAGTAAAAAAAGTTAAATATATTAGTATAATAGTCTAAATATAGCTTTGAACCCCTTTAGAATGGATTCTACCCAATATATAGTCCTAACTATAGTTTTGAAACTTTGGAAAGAAAATCGTCCCATTTTGGTACAAATGGGAATTTGAAGAAATGTAAACATAATTGGTGACCAAGGAGTAACCAAAGTTCAATAAATTAGTATAATAGTCTAAATAAAGCTTTGAACCCCTTTAGAATGGATTCTAAGCAATATATAGTCCTAACTATTCTTTTGAAACTTTGGGAAGAAAATCGCCCCGTTTTGGTACAAATTGGAATTTGAAGAAATGTACCAAAATTGGTGACCAAGGAGTAACCAAAATTCAATATATTAGTATAATAGTCTAAATATAGCTTTGAACCCCTTTAGAATGGATTCTACCCAATATATAGTCTTAACTATAGTTTTGAAACTTTGGAAAGAAAATCGTCCCATTTTGGTACAAATGGGAATTTGAAGAAATGTAGACATAATTGGTGACCAAGGAGTAACAAAAGTTCAATATATTAGTATAATAGTCTAAATATAGCTTTGAACCCCTTTAGAATGGATTCTAAGCAATATATAGTCCTAACTAATGTTTTGAAGAAAATCGTACCGTTTTGGTACAAATGGGAATTTGAAGAAATGTACACAAAATTTGTGACCAAGGAGTAAAAAAAGTTAAATATATTAGTATAATAGTCTAATTATAGCTTTGAACCCCTTTAGAATGGATTCTAAGCAATATATAGTCCTAACTATTGTTTTGAAACTTTAGGAAGCGTTTTGGTACAAATGGGAATTTGAGGAAATGTACACAAAATTTTAGACCAAGGAATAACCAAAGTTCAATATATTAGTATAATAGTCTAAATATAGCTTTGAACCCCTTTAGAATGGATTCTAAGCATTATATAGTCCTACCTATAGTTTTGAAACTTTGGGAAGAAAATCGTCCCGTTCTGGTACAAATTGGAATTTGAAGAAATGTACACAAATTTGGTGACCAAGGAGTAACCAAAGTTCAATATATTAGTATAATAGTGTAAATATAGCTTTGAACCCGTTTAGAATGGATTCTAACTAATATATTGTCCTAACTATAGTTTTGAAACTTTGCGAAGAAAATTGTCCCGTTTGGGTACAAATGTGAATTTGAAGAAATGTAGACATAATTGGTGACCAAGGAGTAACCAAAGTTCAATATACTAGTATAATAGTCTAAATATAGCTTTAACCCCTTTAGAATGGATTCTACCCAATATATAGTCCTAACTATAGTTTTGAAACTTTGGGAAGAAAATCGTCCCGTTTGGGTACAAATGTGAATTTGAAGAAATGTAGACATAATTGGTGACCAAGGAGTAACCAAAGTTCAATATACTAGTATAATAGTCTAAATATAGCTTTGAACCCCTTTAGAATGGATTCTACCCAATATATAGTCCTAACTATAGTTTCGAAACTTTGGGAAGAAAATCGTACCGTTTTGTTCCAAATGGGAATTTAAAGAAATGTAGACAAAATTAATGACCAAGGAGTAACCAAAGTTCAATATATTAGTATAATAGTCTAAATATAGCTCTGAACCCCTTTAGAATGGATTCTACCCAATATATAGTCCTAACTATAGTTTCGAAACTTTGGGAAGAAAATCGTACCGTTTTGTTACAAATGGGAATTTGAAGAAATGTAGACAAAATTAATGACCAAGGAGTAACCTAAGTTCAATATATTAGTATAATAGTCTAAATATAGCTTTGAACCCTTTTAGAATGGATTCTACCCAATATATAGTCCTAACTATAGTTTCGAAACTTTGGGAAGAAAATCGTACCGTTTTGTTACAAATGGGAATTTGAAGAAATGTAGACAAAATTAATGACCAAGGAGTAACCAAAGTTCAATATAGTAGTATAATAGTCTAAATATAGCTTTGAACCCCTTTAGAATGGATTCTAACTAATATATTGTCCTAACTATAGTTTTGAAACTTTGGGAAGAAAATCGTCCCGTTTGGGTACAAATGTGAATTTGAAGAAATGTAGACATAATTGGTGACCAAGGAGTAACCAAAGTTCAATATACTAGTATAATAGTCTAAATATAGCTTTGAACCCCTTTAGAATGGATTCTACCCAATATATAGTCCTAACTGTAGTTTTGAAACTTTGGGAAGAAAATCGTCGCGTTTGGGTACAAATGTGAATTTGAAGAAATGTAGACATAATTTGTGACCAAGGAGTAACCAAAGTTCAATATACTAGTATAATAGTCTAAATATAGCTTTGAACCCCTTTAGAATGGATTCTACCCAATATATAGTCCTAACTATAGTTTTGAAACTTTGGGAAGAAAATCGTCGCGTTTGGGTACAAATGTGAATTTGAAGAAATGTAGACATAATTGGTGACCAAGGAGTAACCAAAGTTCAATATATTAGTATAATAGTCTAAATATAGCTTTGAACCCCTTTAGAATGGAATCTACCCGATATATAGTCCTAACTATAGTTTTGAAACTTTGGGAAGCGTTTTGGTACAAATGGGAATTTGAAGAAATGTAGACAAAATTGGTGACCAAGGAGAACCAAAGTTCAATATATTAGTATAATAGTCTAAATATAGCTTTGAACCCCTTTAGAATGGATTCTAAGCAATATATAGTCCTAACTATAGTTTTGAAACTTTGGGAAGAAAATCGTCCCGTTTTGGTACAAATTGGAATTTGAAGAAATGTACACAAAATTGGTGACCAAGGAGTAACCAAAGTTCAATATATTAGTATAATAGTTTAAATATAGCTTTGAACCCCTTTAGAATGGATTCTAAGCAATATATAGTCCTAACTATTGTTTTGAAACTTTGGGAAGTAAATCGTCCCGTTTTGGTACAAATTGGAATTTGAAGAAATGTACCAAAATTGGTGACCAAGGAGTAACCAAAGTTCAATATGTTAGTATAATAGTCTAAATATAGCTTTGAACCCCTTTAGAATTGATTCTACCCAATATATAGTCCTAACTATAGTTTTGAAACTTTGGAAAGAAAATCGTCCCATTTTGGTACAAATGGGAATTTGAAGAAATGTAGACATAATTGGTGACCAAGGAGTAACCAAAGTTCAATAAATTAGTATAATAGTCTAAATAAAGCTTTGAACCCCTTTAGAATGAATTCTAAGCAATATATAATCCTAACTATTGTTTTGAAACTTTGGGAAGAAAATCGTCCCGTTTTGGTACAAATTGGAATTTGAAGATATGTACCAAAATTGGTGACCAAGGAGTAACCAAAGTTCAATATATTAGTATAATAGTCTAAATATAGCTTTGAACCCCTTTAGAATGGATTCTACCCAATATATAGTCCTAACTATAGTTTTGAAACTTTGAAAAGAAAATCGTCCCATTTTGGTACAAATGGGAATTTGAAGAAATGTAGACATAATTGGTGACCAAGGAGTAACAAAAGTTCAATATATTAGTATAATAGTCTAAATATAGCTTTGAACCCCTTTAGAATGGATTCTAAGCAATATATAGTCCTAACTATTGTTTTGAAGAAAATCGTACCGTTTTGGTACCAATGGGAATTTGAAGAAATGTACACAAAATTTGTGACCAAGGAGTAAAAAAAGTTAAATATATTAGTATAATAGTCTAATTATAGCTTTGAACCCCTTTAGAATGGATTCTAAGCAGTATATAGTCCTAACTATTGTTTTGAAACTTTAGGAAGCGTTTTGGTACAAATGGGAATTTGAAGAAATGTAGACAAAATTGGTGACCAAGGAGAACCAAAGTTCAATATACTAGTATAATAGTCTAAATATAGCTTTGAACCCCTTTAGAATGGATTCTACCCAATATATAGTCCTAACTATAGTTTTGAAACTTTGGGAAGAAAATCGTCGCGTTTGGGTACAAATGTGAATTTGAAGAAATGTAGACATAATTTGTGACCAAGGAGTAACCAAAGTTCAATATACTAGTATAATAGTCTAAATATAGCTTTGAACCCCTTTAGAATGGATTCTACCCAATATATAGTCCTAACTATAGTTTTGAAACTTTGGGAAGAAAATCGTACCGTTTTGTTACAAATGGGAATTTGAAGAAATGTAGACAAAATTAATGACCAAGGAGTAACCTAAGTTCAATATATTAGTATAATAGTTTAAATATAGCTTTGAACCCCTTTAGAATGGATTCTAAGCAATATATAGTCCTACCTATAGTTTTGAAACTTTGGGAAGCGTTTTGGTACAAATGGGAATTTGAAGAAATGTAGACGAAATTGGTGACCAAGGAGAACCAAAGTTCAATATATTAGTATAATAGTTTAAATATAGCTTTGAACCCCTTTAGAATGGATTCTAAGCAATATATAGTCCTAACTATTGTTTTGAAACTTTGGGAAGTAAATCGTCCCGTTTTGGTACAAATTGGAATTTGAAGAAATGTACCAAAATTGGTGACCAAGGAGTAACCAAAGTTCAATATGTTAGTATAATAGTCTAAATATAGCTTTGAACCCCTTTAGAATTGATTCTACCCAATATATAGTCCTAACTATAGTTTTGAAACTTTGGAAAGAAAATCGTCCCATTTTGGTACAAATGGGAATTTGAAGAAATGTAGACATAATTGGTGACCAAGGAGTAACCAAAGTTCAATAAATTAGTATAATAGTCTAAATAAAGCTTTGAACCCCTTTAGAATGAATTCTAAGCAATATATAATCCTAACTATTGTTTTGAAACTTTGGGAAGAAAATCGTCCCGTTTTGGTACAAATTGGAATTTGAAGATATGTACCAAAATTGGTGACCAAGGAGTAACCAAAGTTCAATATATTAGTATAATAGTCTAAATATAGCTTTGAACCCCTTTAGAATGGATTCTACCCAATATATAGTCCTAACTATAGTTTTGAAACTTTGAAAAGAAAATCGTCCCATTTTGGTACAAATGGGAATTTGAAGAAATGTAGACATAATTGGTGACCAAGGAGTAACAAAAGTTCAATATATTAGTATAATAGTCTAAATATAGCTTTGAACCCCTTTAGAATGGATTCTAAGCAATATATAGTCCTAACTATTGTTTTGAAGAAAATCGTACCGTTTTGGTACCAATGGGAATTTGAAGAAATGTACACAAAATTTGTGACCAAGGAGTAAAAAAAGTTAAATATATTAGTATAATAGTCTAATTATAGCTTTGAACCCCTTTAGAATGGATTCTAAGCAGTATATAGTCCTAACTATTGTTTTGAAACTTTAGGAAGCGTTTTGGTACAAATGGGAATTTGAAGAAATGTAGACAAAATTGGTGACCAAGGAGAACCAAAGTTCAATATACTAGTATAATAGTCTAAATATAGCTTTGAACCCCTTTAGAATGGATTCTACCCAATATATAGTCCTAACTATAGTTTTGAAACTTTGGGAAGAAAATCGTCGCGTTTGGGTACAAATGTGAATTTGAAGAAATGTAGACATAATTTGTGACCAAGGAGTAACCAAAGTTCAATATACTAGTATAATAGTCTAAATATAGCTTTGAACCCCTTTAGAATGGATTCTACCCAATATATAGTCCTAACTATAGTTTTGAAACTTTGGGAAGAAAATCGTACCGTTTTGTTACAAATGGGAATTTGAAGAAATGTAGACAAAATTAATGACCAAGGAGTAACCTAAGTTCAATATATTAGTATAATAGTTTAAATATAGCTTTGAACCCCTTTAGAATGGATTCTAAGCAATATATAGTCCTACCTATAGTTTTGAAACTTTGGGAAGAAAATCGTCCCGTTCTGGTACAAATTGGAATTTGAAGAAATGTACACAAATTTGGTGAACAAGGAGTAACCAAAGTTCAATATATTAGTATAATAGTGTAAATATAGCTTTGAACTCCTTTAGAATGGATTCTAACTAATATATTGTCCTAACTATAGTTTTGAAACTTTGGGAAGAAAATCGTCCCGTTTGGGTACAAATGTGAATTTGAAGAAATGTAGACATAATTGGTGACCAAGGAGTAACCAAAGTTCAATATACTAGTATAATAGTCTAAATATAGCTTTGAACCCCTTTAGAATGGATTCTACCCAATATATAGTCCTAACTATAGTTTTGAAACTTTGGGAAGAAAATCGTCCCGTTTGGGTACAAATGTGAATTTGAAGAAATGTAGACATAATTGGTGACCAAGGAGTAACCAAAGTTCAATATACTAGTATAATAGTCTAAATATAGCTTTGAACCCCTTTAGAATGGATTCTACCCAATATATAGTCCTAACTATAGTTTTGAAACTTTGGGAAGAAAATCGTCCCGTTTGGGTACAAATGTGAATTTGAAGAAATGTAGACATAATTGGTGACCAAGGAGTAACCAAAGTTCAATATACTAGTATAATAGTATAAATATAGCTTTGAACCCCTTTAGAATGGATTCTACCCAATATATAGTCCTAACTATAGTTTTGAAACTTTGGGAAGCGTTTTGGTACAAATGGGAATTTGAAGAAATGTAGACAAAATTGGTGACCAAGGAGAACCAAAGTTCAATATATTAGTATAATAGTCTAAATATAGCTTTGAACCCCTTTAGAATGGATTCTAAGCAATATATAGTCCTAACTATAGTTTTGAAACTTTGGGAAGAAAATCGTCCCGTTTTGGTACAAATTGGAATTTGAAGAAATGTACACAAAATTGGTGACCAAGGAGTAACCAAAGTTCAATATATTAGTATAATAGTTTAAATATAGCTTTGAACCCCTTTAGAATGGATTCTAAGCAATATATAGTCCTAACTATTGTTTTGAAACTTTGGGAAGTAAATCGTCCCGTTTTGGTACAAATTGGAATTTGAAGAAATGTACCAAAATTGGTGACCAAGGAGTAACCAAAGTTCAATATGTTAGTATAATAGTCTAAATATAGCTTTGAACCCCTTTAGAATTGATTCTACCCAATATATAGTCCTAACTATAGTTTTGAAACTTTGGAAAGAAAATCGTCCCATTTTGGTACAAATGGGAATTTGAAGAAATGTAGACATAATTGGTGACCAAGGAGTAACCAAAGTTCAATAAATTAGTATAATAGTCTAAATAAAGCTTTGAACCCCTTTAGAATGAATTCTAAGCAATATATAATCCTAACTATTGTTTTGAAACTTTGGGAAGAAAATCGTCCCGTTTTGGTACAAATTGGAATTTGAAGATATGTACCAAAATTGGTGACCAAGGAGTAACCAAAGTTCAATATATTAGTATAATAGTCTAAATATAGCTTTGAACCCCTTTAGAATGGATTCTACCCAATATATAGTCCTAACTATAGTTTTGAAACTTTGAAAAGAAAATCGTCCCATTTTGGTACAAATGGGAATTTGAAGAAATGTAGACATAATTGGTGACCAAGGAGTAACAAAAGTTCAATATATTAGTATAATAGTCTAAATATAGCTTTGAACCCCTTTAGAATGGATTCTAAGCAATATATAGTCCTAACTATTGTTTTGAAGAAAATCGTACCGTTTTGGTACCAATGGGAATTTGAAGAAATGTACACAAAATTTGTGACCAAGGAGTAAAAAAAGTTAAATATATTAGTATAATAGTCTAATTATAGCTTTGAACCCCTTTAGAATGGATTCTAAGCAGTATATAGTCCTAACTATTGTTTTGAAACTTTAGGAAGCGTTTTGGTACAAATGGGAATTTGAAGAAATGTAGACAAAATTGGTGACCAAGGAGAACCAAAGTTCAATATACTAGTATAATAGTCTAAATATAGCTTTGAACCCCTTTAGAATGGATTCTACCCAATATATAGTCCTAACTATAGTTTTGAAACTTTGGGAAGAAAATCGTCGCGTTTGGGTACAAATGTGAATTTGAAGAAATGTAGACATAATTTGTGACCAAGGAGTAACCAAAGTTCAATATACTAGTATAATAGTCTAAATATAGCTTTGAACCCCTTTAGAATGGATTCTACCCAATATATAGTCCTAACTATAGTTTTGAAACTTTGGGAAGAAAATCGTACCGTTTTGTTACAAATGGGAATTTGAAGAAATGTAGACAAAATTAATGACCAAGGAGTAACCTAAGTTCAATATATTAGTATAATAGTTTAAATATAGCTTTGAACCCCTTTAGAATGGATTCTAAGCAATATATAGTCCTACCTATAGTTTTGAAACTTTGGGAAGCGTTTTGGTACAAATGGGAATTTGAAGAAATGTAGACGAAATTGGTGACCAAGGAGAACCAAAGTTCAATATATTAGTATAATAGTTTAAATATAGCTTTGAACCCCTTTAGAATGGATTCTAAGCAATATATAGTCCTAACTATTGTTTTGAAACTTTGGGAAGTAAATCGTCCCGTTTTGGTACAAATTGGAATTTGAAGAAATGTACCAAAATTGGTGACCAAGGAGTAACCAAAGTTCAATATGTTAGTATAATAGTCTAAATATAGCTTTGAACCCCTTTAGAATTGATTCTACCCAATATATAGTCCTAACTATAGTTTTGAAACTTTGGAAAGAAAATCGTCCCATTTTGGTACAAATGGGAATTTGAAGAAATGTAGACATAATTGGTGACCAAGGAGTAACCAAAGTTCAATAAATTAGTATAATAGTCTAAATAAAGCTTTGAACCCCTTTAGAATGAATTCTAAGCAATATATAATCCTAACTATTGTTTTGAAACTTTGGGAAGAAAATCGTCCCGTTTTGGTACAAATTGGAATTTGAAGATATGTACCAAAATTGGTGACCAAGGAGTAACCAAAGTTCAATATATTAGTATAATAGTCTAAATATAGCTTTGAACCCCTTTAGAATGGATTCTACCCAATATATAGTCCTAACTATAGTTTTGAAACTTTGAAAAGAAAATCGTCCCATTTTGGTACAAATGGGAATTTGAAGAAATGTAGACATAATTGGTGACCAAGGAGTAACAAAAGTTCAATATATTAGTATAATAGTCTAAATATAGCTTTGAACCCCTTTAGAATGGATTCTAAGCAATATATAGTCCTAACTATTGTTTTGAAGAAAATCGTACCGTTTTGGTACCAATGGGAATTTGAAGAAATGTACACAAAATTTGTGACCAAGGAGTAAAAAAAGTTAAATATATTAGTATAATAGTCTAATTATAGCTTTGAACCCCTTTAGAATGGATTCTAAGCAGTATATAGTCCTAACTATTGTTTTGAAACTTTAGGAAGCGTTTTGGTACAAATGGGAATTTGAAGAAATGTAGACAAAATTGGTGACCAAGGAGAACCAAAGTTCAATATACTAGTATAATAGTCTAAATATAGCTTTGAACCCCTTTAGAATGGATTCTACCCAATATATAGTCCTAACTATAGTTTTGAAACTTTGGGAAGAAAATCGTCGCGTTTGGGTACAAATGTGAATTTGAAGAAATGTAGACATAATTTGTGACCAAGGAGTAACCAAAGTTCAATATACTAGTATAATAGTCTAAATATAGCTTTGAACCCCTTTAGAATGGATTCTACCCAATATATAGTCCTAACTATAGTTTTGAAACTTTGGGAAGAAAATCGTACCGTTTTGTTACAAATGGGAATTTGAAGAAATGTAGACAAAATTAATGACCAAGGAGTAACCTAAGTTCAATATATTAGTATAATAGTTTAAATATAGCTTTGAACCCCTTTAGAATGGATTCTAAGCAATATATAGTCCTACCTATAGTTTTGAAACTTTGGGAAGAAAATCGTCCCGTTCTGGTACAAATTGGAATTTGAAGAAATGTACACAAATTTGGTGAACAAGGAGTAACCAAAGTTCAATATATTAGTATAATAGTGTAAATATAGCTTTGAACTCCTTTAGAATGGATTCTAACTAATATATTGTCCTAACTATAGTTTTGAAACTTTGGGAAGAAAATCGTCCCGTTTGGGTACAAATGTGAATTTGAAGAAATGTAGACATAATTGGTGACCAAGGAGTAACCAAAGTTCAATATACTAGTATAATAGTCTAAATATAGCTTTGAACCCCTTTAGAATGGATTCTACCCAATATATAGTCCTAACTATAGTTTTGAAACTTTGGGAAGAAAATCGTCCCGTTTGGGTACAAATGTGAATTTGAAGAAATGTAGACATAATTGGTGACCAAGGAGTAACCAAAGTTCAATATACTAGTATAATAGTCTAAATATAGCTTTGAACCCCTTTAGAATGGATTCTACCCAATATATAGTCCTAACTATAGTTTTGAAACTTTGGGAAGAAAATCGTCCCGTTTGGGTACAAATGTGAATTTGAAGAAATGTAGACATAATTGGTGACCAAGGAGTAACCAAAGTTCAATATACTAGTATAATAGTATAAATATAGCTTTGAACCCCTTTAGAATGGATTCTACCCAATATATAGTCCTAACTATAGTTTTGAAACTTTGGGAAGCGTTTTGGTACAAATGGGAATTTGAAGAAATGTAGACAAAATTGGTGACCAAGGAGAACCAAAGTTCAATATATTAGTATAATAGTCTAAATATAGCTTTGAACCCCTTTAGAATGGATTCTAAGCAATATATAGTCCTAACTATAGTTTTGACACTTTGGGAAGAAAATCGTCCCGTTTTGGTACAAATTGGAATTTGAAGAAATGTACACAAAATTGGTGACCAAGGAGTAACCAAAGTTCAATATATTAGTATAATAGTTTAAATATAGCTTTGAACCCCTTTAGAATGGATTCTAAGCAATATATAGTCCTAACTATTGTTTTGAAACTTTGGGAAGTAAATCGTCCCGTTTTGGTACAAATTGGAATTTGAAGAAATGTACCAAAATTGGTGACCAAGGAGTAACCAAAGTTCAATATGTTAGTATAATAGTCTAAATATAGCTTTGAACCCCTTTAGAATGGATTCTACCCAATATATAGTCCTAACTATAGTTTTGAAACTTTGGGAAGAAAATCGTACCGTTTTGTTACAAATGGGAATTTGAAGAAATGTAGACAAAATTAATGACCAAGGAGTAACCTAAGTTCAATATATTAGTATAATAGTTTAAATATAGCTTTGAACCCCTTTAGAATGGATTCTAAGCAATATATAGTCCTACCTATAGTTTTGAAACTTTGGGAAGCGTTTTGGTACAAATGGGAATTTGAAGAAATGTAGACGAAATTGGTGACCAAGGAGAACCAAAGTTCAATATATTAGTATAATAGTTTAAATATAGCTTTGAACCCCTTTAGAATGGATTCTAAGCAATATATAGTCCTAACTATTGTTTTGAAACTTTGGGAAGTAAATCGTCCCGTTTTGGTACAAATTGGAATTTGAAGAAATGTACCAAAATTGGTGACCAAGGAGTAACCAAAGTTCAATATGTTAGTATAATAGTCTAAATATAGCTTTGAACCCCTTTAGAATTGATTCTACCCAATATATAGTCCTAACTATAGTTTTGAAACTTTGGAAAGAAAATCGTCCCATTTTGGTACAAATGGGAATTTGAAGAAATGTAGACATAATTGGTGACCAAGGAGTAACCAAAGTTCAATAAATTAGTATAATAGTCTAAATAAAGCTTTGAACCCCTTTAGAATGAATTCTAAGCAATATATAATCCTAACTATTGTTTTGAAACTTTGGGAAGAAAATCGTCCCGTTTTGGTACAAATTGGAATTTGAAGATATGTACCAAAATTGGTGACCAAGGAGTAACCAAAGTTCAATATATTAGTATAATAGTCTAAATATAGCTTTGAACCCCTTTAGAATGGATTCTACCCAATATATAGTCCTAACTATAGTTTTGAAACTTTGAAAAGAAAATCGTCCCATTTTGGTACAAATGGGAATTTGAAGAAATGTAGACATAATTGGTGACCAAGGAGTAACAAAAGTTCAATATATTAGTATAATAGTCTAAATATAGCTTTGAACCCCTTTAGAATGGATTCTAAGCAATATATAGTCCTAACTATTGTTTTGAAGAAAATCGTACCGTTTTGGTACCAATGGGAATTTGAAGAAATGTACACAAAATTTGTGACCAAGGAGTAAAAAAAGTTAAATATATTAGTATAATAGTCTAATTATAGCTTTGAACCCCTTTAGAATGGATTCTAAGCAGTATATAGTCCTAACTATTGTTTTGAAACTTTAGGAAGCGTTTTGGTACAAATGGGAATTTGAAGAAATGTAGACAAAATTGGTGACCAAGGAGAACCAAAGTTCAATATACTAGTATAATAGTCTAAATATAGCTTTGAACCCCTTTAGAATGGATTCTACCCAATATATAGTCCTAACTATAGTTTTGAAACTTTGGGAAGAAAATCGTCGCGTTTGGGTACAAATGTGAATTTGAAGAAATGTAGACATAATTTGTGACCAAGGAGTAACCAAAGTTCAATATACTAGTATAATAGTCTAAATATAGCTTTGAACCCCTTTAGAATGGATTCTACCCAATATATAGTCCTAACTATAGTTTTGAAACTTTGGGAAGAAAATCGTACCGTTTTGTTACAAATGGGAATTTGAAGAAATGTAGACAAAATTAATGACCAAGGAGTAACCTAAGTTCAATATATTAGTATAATAGTTTAAATATAGCTTTGAACCCCTTTAGAATGGATTCTAAGCAATATATAGTCCTACCTATAGTTTTGAAACTTTGGGAAGAAAATCGTCCCGTTCTGGTACAAATTGGAATTTGAAGAAATGTACACAAATTTGGTGAACAAGGAGTAACCAAAGTTCAATATATTAGTATAATAGTGTAAATATAGCTTTGAACTCCTTTAGAATGGATTCTAACTAATATATTGTCCTAACTATAGTTTTGAAACTTTGGGAAGAAAATCGTCCCGTTTGGGTACAAATGTGAATTTGAAGAAATGTAGACATAATTGGTGACCAAGGAGTAACCAAAGTTCAATATACTAGTATAATAGTCTAAATATAGCTTTGAACCCCTTTAGAATGGATTCTACCCAATATATAGTCCTAACTATAGTTTTGAAACTTTGGGAAGAAAATCGTCCCGTTTGGGTACAAATGTGAATTTGAAGAAATGTAGACATAATTGGTGACCAAGGAGTAACCAAAGTTCAATATACTAGTATAATAGTCTAAATATAGCTTTGAACCCCTTTAGAATGGATTCTACCCAATATATAGTCCTAACTATAGTTTTGAAACTTTGGGAAGAAAATCGTCCCGTTTGGGTACAAATGTGAATTTGAAGAAATGTAGACATAATTGGTGACCAAGGAGTAACCAAAGTTCAATATACTAGTATAATAGTATAAATATAGCTTTGAACCCCTTTAGAATGGATTCTACCCAATATATAGTCCTAACTATAGTTTTGAAACTTTGGGAAGCGTTTTGGTACAAATGGGAATTTGAAGAAATGTAGACAAAATTGGTGACCAAGGAGAACCAAAGTTCAATATATTAGTATAATAGTCTAAATATAGCTTTGAACCCCTTTAGAATGGATTCTAAGCAATATATAGTCCTAACTATAGTTTTGAAACTTTGGGAAGAAAATCGTCCCGTTTTGGTACAAATTGGAATTTGAAGAAATGTACACAAAATTGGTGACCAAGGAGTAACCAAAGTTCAATATATTAGTATAATAGTTTAAATATAGCTTTGAACCCCTTTAGAATGGATTCTAAGCAATATATAGTCCTAACTATTGTTTTGAAACTTTGGGAAGTAAATCGTCCCGTTTTGGTACAAATTGGAATTTGAAGAAATGTACCAAAATTGGTGACCAAGGAGTAACCAAAGTTCAATATGTTAGTATAATAGTCTAAATATAGCTTTGAACCCCTTTAGAATTGATTCTACCCAATATATAGTCCTAACTATAGTTTTGAAACTTTGGAAAGAAAATCGTCCCATTTTGGTACAAATGGGAATTTGAAGAAATGTAGACATAATTGGTGACCAAGGAGTAACCAAAGTTCAATAAATTAGTATAATAGTCTAAATAAAGCTTTGAACCCCTTTAGAATGGATTCTAAGCAATATATAGTCCTAACTATTGTTTTGAAACTTTGGGAAGAAAATCGTCCCGTTTTGGTACAAATTGGAATTTGAAGATATGTACCAAAATTGGTGACCAAGGAGTAACCAAAGTTCAATATATTAGTATAATAGTCTAAATATAGCTTTGAACCCCTTTAGAATGGATTCTACCCAATATATAGTCCTAACTATAGTTTTGAAACTTTGGGAAGAAAATCGTCGCGTTTGGGTACAAATGTGAATTTGAAGAAATGTAGACATAATTGGTGACCAAGGAGTAACCAAAGTTCAATATATTAGTATAATAGTCTAAATATAGCTTTGAACCCCTTTAGAATGGATTCTACCCAATATATAGTCCTAACTATAGTTTTGAAACTTTGGGAAGCGTTTTGGTACAAATGGGAATTTGAAGAAATGTAGACAAAATTGGTGACCAAGGAGAACCAAAGTTCAATATACTAGTATAATAGTCTAAATATAGCTTTGAACCCCTTTAGAATGGATTCTACCCAATATATAGTCCTAACTATAGTTTTGAAACTTTGGGAAGAAAATCGTCGCGTTTGGGTACAAATGTGAATTTGAAGAAATGTAGACATAATTTGTGACCAAGGAGTAACCAAAGTTCAATATACTAGTATAATAGTCTAAATATAGCTTTGAACCCCTTTGGAATGGATTCTACCCAATATATAGTCCTAACTATAGTTTTGAAACTTTGGGAAGAAAATCGTCGCGTTTGGGTACAAATGTGAATTTGAAGAAATGTAGACATAATTGGTGACCAAGGAGTAACCAAAGTTCAATATATTAGTATAATAGTCTAAATATAGCTTTGAACCCCTTTAGAATGGATTCTACCCAATATATAGTCCTAACTATAGTTTTGAAACTTTGGGAAGAAAATCGTCGCGTTTGGGTACAAATGTGAATTTGAAGAAATGTAGACATAATTGGTGACCAAGGAGTAACCAAAGTTCAATATATTAGTATAATAGTCTAAATATAGCTTTGAACCCCTTTAGAATGGATTCTACCCAATATATAGTCCTAACTATAGTTTTGAAACTTTGGGAAGCGTTTTGGTACAAATGGGAATTTGAAGAAATGTAGACAAAATTGGTGACCAAGGAGAACCAAAGTTCAATATATTAGTATAATAGTCTAAATATAGCTTTGAACCCCTTTAGAATGGATTCTAAGCAATATATAGTCCTAACTATAGTTTTGAAACTTTGGGAAGAAAATCGTCCCGTTTTGGTACAAATTGGAATTTGAAGATATGTACCAAAATTGGTGACCAAGGAGTAACCAAAGTTCAATATATTAGTATAATAGTCTAAATATAGCTTTGAACCCCTTTAGAATGGATTCTACCCAATATATAGTCCTAACTATAGTTTTGAAACTTTGAAAAGAAAATCGTCCCATTTTGGTACAAATGGGAATTTGAAGAAATGTAGACATAATTGGTGACCAAGGAGTAACAAAAGTTCAATATATTAGTATAATAGTCTAAATATAGCTTTGAACCCCTTTAGAATGGATTCTAAGCAATATATAGTCCTAACTATTGTTTTGAAGAAAATCGTACCGTTTTGGTACCAATGGGAATTTGAAGAAATGTACACAAAATTTGTGACCAAGGAGTAAAAAAAGTTAAATATATTAGTATAATAGTCTAATTATAGCTTTGAACCCCTTTAGAATGGATTCTAAGCAATATATAGTCCTAACTATTGTTTTGAAACTTTAGGAAGCGTTTTGGTACAAATGGGAATTTGAAGAAATGTAGACAAAATTGGTGACCAAGGAGAACCAAAGTTCAATATACTAGTATAATAGTCTAAATATAGCTTTGAACCCCTTTAGAATGGATTCTACCCAATATATAGTCCTAACTATAGTTTTGAAACTTTGGGAAGAAAATCGTCGCGTTTGGGTACAAATGTGAATTTGAAGAAATGTAGACATAATTTGTGACCAAGGAGTAACCAAAGTTCAATATACTAGTATAATAGTCTAAATATAGCTTTGAACCCCTTTAGAATGGATTCTACCCAATATATAGTCCTAACTATAGTTTTGAAATTTTGGGAAGAAAATCGTACCGTTTTGTTACAAATGGGAATTTGAAGAAATGTAGACAAAATTAATGACCAAGGAGTAACCTAAGTTCAATATATTAGTATAATAGTTTAAATATAGCTTTGAACCCCTTTAGAATGGATTCTAAGCAATATATAGTCCTACCTATAGTTTTGAAACTTTGGGAAGAAAATCGTCCCGTTCTGGTACAAATTGGAATTTGAAGAAATGTACACAAATTTGGTGACCAAGGAGTAACCAAAGTTCAATATATTAGTATAATAGTGTAAATATAGCTTTGAACTCCTTTAGAATGGATTCTAACTAATATATTGTCCTAACTATAGTTTTGAAACTTTGGGAAGAAAATCGTCCCGTTTGGGTACAAATGTGAATTTGAAGAAATGTAGACATAATTGGTGACCAAGGAGTAACCAAAGTTCAATATACTAGTATAATAGTCTAAATATAGCTTTGAACCCCTTTAGAATGGATTCTACCCAATATATAGTCCTAACTATAGTTTTGAAACTTTGGGAAGAAAATCGTCCCGTTTGGGTACAAATGTGAATTTGAAGAAATGTAGACATAATTGGTGACCAAGGAGTAACCAAAGTTCAATATACTAGTATAATAGTCTAAATATAGCTTTGAACCCCTTTAGAATGGATTCTACCCAATATATAGTCCTAACTATAGTTTTGAAACTTTGGGAAGAAAATCGTCCCGTTTGGGTACAAATGTGAATTTGAAGAAATGTAGACATAATTGGTGACCAAGGAGTAACCAAAGTTCAATATACTAGTATAATAGTATAAATATAGCTTTGAACCCCTTTAGAATGGATTCTACCCAATATATAGTCCTAACTATAGTTTTGAAACTTTGGGAAGCGTTTTGGTACAAATGGGAATTTGAAGAAATGTAGACAAAATTGGTGACCAAGGAGAACCAAAGATCAATATATTAGTATAATAGTCTAAATATAGCTTTGAACCCCTTTAGAATGGATTCTAAGCAATATATAGTCCTAACTATAGTTTTGAAACTTTGGGAAGAAAATCGTCCCGTTTTGGTACAAATTGGAATTTGAAGAAATGTACACAAAATTGGTGACCAAGGAGTAACCAAAGTTCAATATATTAGTATAATAGTTTAAATATAGCTTTGAACCCCTTTAGAATGGATTCTAAGCAATATATAGTCCTAACTATTGTTTTGAAACTTTGGGAAGTAAATCGTCCCGTTTTGGTACAAATTGGAATTTGAAGAAATGTACCAAAATTGGTGACCAAGGAGTAACCAAAGTTCAATATGTTAGTATAATAGTCTAAATATAGCTTTGAACCCCTTTAGAATTGATTCTACCCAATATATAGTCCTAACTATAGTTTTGAAACTTTGGAAAGAAAATCGTCCCATTTTGGTACAAATGGGAATTTGAAGAAATGTAGACATAATTGGTGACCAAGGAGTAACCAAAGTTCAATAAATTAGTATAATAGTCTAAATAAAGCTTTGAACCCCTTTAGAATGGATTCTAAGCAATATATAGTCCTAACTATTGTTTTGAAACTTTGGGAAGAAAATCGTCCCGTTTTGGTACAAATTGGAATTTGAAGATATGTACCAAAATTGGTGACCAAGGAGTAACCAAAGTTCAATATATTAGTATAATAGTCTAAATATAGCTTTGAACCCCTTTAGAATGGATTCTACCCAATATATAGTCCTAACTATAGTTTTGAAACTTTGAAAAGAAAATCGTCCCATTTTGGTACAAATGGGAATTTGAAGAAATGTAGACATAATTGGTGACCAAGGAGTAACCAAAGTTCAATATACTAGTATAATAGTCTAAATATAGCTTTGAACCCCTTTAGAATGGATTCTACCCAATATATAGTCCTAACTATAGTTTTGAAACTTTGGGAATAAAATCGTCGCGTTTGCGTACAAATGTGAATTTGAAGAAATGTAGACATAATTGGTGACCAAGGAGTAACCAAAGTTCAATATATTAGTATAATAGTCTAAATATAGCTTTGAACCCCTTTAGAATGGATTCTACCCAATATATAGTCCTAACTATAGTTTTGAAACTTTGGGAAGCGTTTTGGTACAAATGGGAATTTGAAGAAATGTAGACAATATTGGTGACCAAGGAGAACCAAAGTTCAATATACTAGTATAATAGTCTAAATATAGCTTTGAACCCCTTTAGAATGGATTCTACCCAATATATAGTCCTAACTATAGTTTTGAAACTTTGGGAAGAAAATCGTCGCGTTTGGGTACAAATGTGAATTTGAAGAAATGTAGACATAATTTGTGACCAAGGAGTAACCAAAGTTCAATATACTAGTATAATAGTCTAAATATAGCTTTGAACCCCTTTAGAATGGATTCTACCCAATATATAGTCCTAACTATAGTTTTGAAACTTTGGGAAGAAAATCGTCGCGTTTGGGTACAAATGTGAATTTGAAGAAATGTAGACATAATTGGTGACCAAGGAGTAACCAAAGTTCAATATATTAGTATAATAGTCTAAATATAGCTTTGAACCCCTTTAGAATGGATTCTACCCAATATATAGTCCTAACTATAGTTTTGAAACTTTGGGAAGCGTTTTGGTACAAATGGGAATTTGAAGAAATGTAGACAAAATTGGTGACCAAGGAGAACCAAAGTTCAATATATTAGTATAATAGTCTAAATATAGCTTTGAACCCCTTTAGAATGGATTCTAAGCAATATATAGTCCTAACTATAGTTTTGAAACTTTGGGAAGAAAATCGTCCCGTTTTGGTACAAATTGAAATTTGAAGAAATGTACACAAAATTGGTGACCAAGGAGTAACCAAAGTTCAATATATTAGTATAATAGTTTAAATATAGCTTTGAACCCCTTTAGAATGGATTCTAAGCAATATATAGTCCTAACTATTGTTTTGAAACTTTGGGAAGTAAATCGTCCCGTTTTGGTACAAATTGGAATTTGAAGAAATGTACCAAAATTGGTGACCAAGGAGTAACCAAAGTTCAATATGTTAGTATAATAGTCTAAATATAGCTTTGAACCCCTTTAGAATTGATTCTACCCAATATATAGTCCTAACTATAGTTTTGAAACTTTGGAAAGAAAATCGTCCCATTTTGGTACAAATGGGAATTTGAAGAAATGTAGACATAATTGGTGACCAAGGAGTAACCAAAGTTCAATAAATTAGTATAATAGTCTAAATAAAGCTTTGAACCCCTTTAGAATGGATTCTAAGCAATATATAGTCCTAACTATTGTTTTGAAACTTTGGGAAGAAAATCGTCCCGTTTTGGTACAAATTGGAATTTGAAGATATGTACCAAAATTGGTGACCAAGGAGTAACCAAAGTTCAATATATTAGTATAATAGTCTAAATATAGCTTTGAACCCCTTTAGAATGGATTCTACCCAATATATAGTCCTAACTATAGTTTTGAAACTTTGAAAAGAAAATCGTCCCATTTTGGTACAAATGGGAATTTGAAGAAATGTAGACATAATTGGTGACCAAGGAGTAACCAAAGTTCAATATACTAGTATAATAGTCTAAATATAGCTTTGAACCCCTTTAGAATGGATTCTACCCAATATATAGTCCTAACTATAGTTTTGAAACTTTGGGAATAAAATCGTCGCGTTTGGGTACAAATGTGAATTTGAAGAAATGTAGACATAATTGGTGACCAAGGAGTAACCAAAGTTCAATATATTAGTATAATAGTCTAAATATAGCTTTGAACCCCTTTAGAATGGATTCTACCCAATATATAGTCCTAACTATAGTTTTGAAACTTTGGGAAGCGTTTTGGTACAAATGGGAATTTGAAGAAATGTAGACAAAATTGGTGACCAAGGAGAACCAAAGTTCAATATACTAGTATAATAGTCTAAATATAGCTTTGAACCCCTTTAGAATGGATTCTACCCAATATATAGTCCTAACTATAGTTTTGAAACTTTGGGAAGAAAATCGTCGCGTTTGGGTACAAATGTGAATTTGAAGAAATGTAGACATAATTTGTGACCAAGGAGTAACCAAAGTTCAATATACTAGTATAATAGTCTAAATATAGCTTTGAACCCCTTTAGAATGGATTCTACCCAATATATAGTCCTAACTATAGTTTAAAAATTTGGGAAGAAAATCGTCGCGTTTGGGTACAAATGTGAATTTGAAGAAATGTAGACATAATTGGTGACCAAGGAGTAACCAAAGTTCAATATATTAGTATAATAGTCTAAATATAGCTTTGAACCCCTTTAAAATGGATTCTACCCAATATATAGTCCTAACTATAGTTTTGAAACTTTGGGAAGAAAATCGTCGCGTTTGGGTACAAATGTGAATTTGAAGAAATGTAGACATAATTGGTGACCAAGGAGTAACCAAAGTTCAATATATTAGTATAATAGTCTAAATATAGCTTTGAACCCCTTTAGAATGGATTCTACCCAATATATAGTCCTAACTATAGTTTTGAAACTTTGGGAAGCGTTTTGGTACAAATGGGAATTTGAAGAAATGTAGACAAAATTGGTGACCAAGGAGAACCAAAGTTCAATATATTAGTATAATAGTCTAAATATAGCTTTGAACCCCTTTAGAATGGATTCTAAGCAATATATAGTCCTAACTATAGTTTTGAAACTTTGGGAAGAAAATCGTCCCGTTTTGGTACAAATTGAAATTTGAAGAAATGTACACAAAATTGGTGACCAAGGAGTAACCAAAGTTCAATATATTAGTATAATAGTTTAAATATAGCTTTGAACCCCTTTAGAATGGATTCTACCCAATATATAGTCCTATCTATAGTTTTGAAACTTTGGGAAGAAAATCGTCCCGTTTGGGTACAAATGTGAATTTGAAGAAATGTAGACATAATTGGTGACCAAGGAGTAACCAAAGTTCAATATACTAGTATAATAGTCTAAATATAGCTTTGAACCCCTTTAGAATGGATTCTACCCAATATATAGTCCTATCTATAGTTTTGAAACTTTGGGAAGAAAATCGTCCCGTTTGGGTACAAATGTGAATTTGAAGAAATGTAGACATAATTGGTGACCAAGGAGTAACCAAAGTTCAATATACTAGTATAATAGTCTAAATAAAGCTTTGAACCCCTTTAGAATGGATTCTAAGCAATATATAGTCCTAACTATTGTTTTGAAACTTTGGGAAGAAAATCGTCCCGTTTTGGTACAAATTGGAATTTGAAGATATGTACCAAAATTGGTGACCAAGGAGTAACCAAAGTTCAATATATTAGTATAATAGTCTAAATATAGCTTTGAACCCCTTTAGAATGGATTCTACCCAATATATAGTCCTAACTATAGTTTTGAAACTTTGAAAAGAAAATCGTCCCATTTTGGTACAAATGGGAATTTGAAGAAATGTAGACATAATTGGTGACCAAGGAGTAACAAAAGTTCAATATATTAGTATAATAGTCTAAATATAGCTTTGAACCCCTTTAGAATGGATTCTAAGCAATATATAGTCCTAACTATTGTTTTGAAGAAAATCGTACCGTTTTGGTACCAATGGGAATTTGAAGAAATGTACACAAAATTTGTGACCAAGGAGTAAAAAAAGTTAAATATATTAGTATAATAGTCTAATTATAGCTTTCAACCCCTTTAGAATGGATTCTAAGCAATATATAGTCCTAACTATTGTTTTGAAACTTTAGGAAGCGTTTTGGTACAAATGGGAATTTGAAGAAATGTACACAAAATTTTAGACCAAGGAATAACCAAAGTTCAATATATTAGTATAATAGTCTAAATATAGCTTTGAACCCCTTTAGAATGGATTCTAAGCAATATATAGTCCTACCTATAGTTTTGAAACTTTGGGAAGAAAATCGTCCCGTTCTGGTACAAATTGGAATTTGAAGAAATGTACACAAATTTGGTGACCAAGGAGTAACCAAAGTTCAATATATTAGTATAATAGTGTAAATATAGCTTTGAACTCCTTTAGAATGGATTCTAACTAATATATTGTCCTAACTATAGTTTTGAAACTTTGGGAAGAAAATCGTCCCGTTTGGGTACAAATGTGAATTTGAAGAAATGTAGACATAATTGGTGACCAAGGAGTAACCAAAGTTCAAATACTAGTATAATAGTCTAAATATAGCTTTGAACCCCTTTAGAATGGATTCTACCCAATATATAGTCCTAACTATAGTTTTGAAACTTTGGGAAGAAAATCGTCCCGTTTGGGTACAAATGTGAATTTGAAGAAATGTAGACATAATTGGTGACCAAGGAGTAACCAAAGTTCAATATACTAGTATAATAGTCTAAATATAGCTTTGAACCCCTTTAGAATGGATTCTACCCAATATATAGTCCTAACTATAGTTTCGAAACTTTGGGAAGAAAATCGTACCGTTTTGTTCCAAATGAGAATTTAAAGAAATGTAGACAAAATTAATGACCAAGGAGTAACCAAAGTTCAATATATTAGTATAATAGTCTAAATATAGCTTTGAACCCCTTTAGAAAGGATTCTACCCAATATATAGTCCTAACTATAGTTTCGAAACTTTGGGAAGAAAATCGTACCGTTTTGTTCCAAATGGGAATTTAAAGAAATGTAGACAAAATTAATGACCAAGGAGTAACCAAAGTTCAATATATTAGTATAATAGTCTAAATATAGCTTTGAACCCCTTTAGAATGGATTCTACCCAATATATAGTCCTAACTATAGTTTCGAAACTTTGGGAAGAAAATCGTACCGTTTTGTTACAAATGGGAATTTGAAGAAATGTAGACAAAATTAATGACCAAGGAGTAACCAAAGTTCAATATAGTAGTATAATAGTCTAAATATAGCTTTGAACCCCTTTAGAATGGATTCTAACTAATATATTGTCCTAACTATAGTTTTGAAACTTTGGGAAGAAAATCGTCCCGTTTGGGTACAAATGTGAATTTGAAGAAATGTAGACATAATTGGTGACCAAGGAGTAACCAAAGTTCAATATACTAGTATAATAGTCTAAATATAGCTTTGAACCCCTTTAGAATGGATTCTACCCAATATATAGTCCTAACTATAGTTTTGAAACTTTGGGAAGAAAATCGTCGCGTTTGGGTACAAATGTGAATTTGAAAAAATGTAGACATAATTTGTGACCAATGAGTAACCAAAGTTCAATATACTAGTATAATAGTCTAAATATAGCTTTGAACCCCTTTAGAATGGATTCTACCCAATATATAGTCCTAACTATAGTTTTGAAACTTTGGGAAGAAAATCGTCGCGTTTGGGTACAAATGTGAATTTGAAGAAATGTAGACATAATTGGTGACCAAGGAGTAACCAAAGTTCAATATATTAGTATAATAGTCTAAATATAGCTTTGAACCCCTTTAGAATGGATTCTACCCAATATATAGTCCTAACTATAGTTTTGAAACTTTGGGAAGCGTTTTGGTACAAATGGGAATTTGAAGAAATGTAGACAAAGTTGGTGACCAAGGAGAACCAAAGTTCAATATATTAGTATAATAGTCTAAATATAGCTTTGAACCCCTTTAGAAAGGATTCTACCCAATATATAGTCCTAACTATAGTTTTGAAACTTTTGGAAGAAAATCGTCGCGTTTGGGTACAAATGTGAATTTGAAGAAATGTAGACATAATTGGTGACCAAGGAGTAACCAAAGTTCAATATATTAGTATAATAGTCTAAATATAGCTTTGAACCCCTTTAGAATGGATTCTACCCAATATATAGTCCTAACTATAGTTTTGAAACTTTGGGAAGCGTTTTGGTACAAATGTAGACAAAGTTGGTGACCAAGGAGAACCAAAGTTCAATATATTAGTATAATAGTCTAAATATAGCTTTGAACCCCTTTAGAATGGATTCTAAGCAATATATAGTCCTAACTATAGTTTTGAAACTTTGGGAAGAAAATCGTCCCGTTTTGGTACAAATTGGAATTTGAAGAAATGTACACAAAATTGGTGACGAAGGAGTAACCAAAGTTCAATATATTAGTATAATAGTTTAAATATAGCTTTGAACCCCTTTAGAATGGATTCTACCCAATATATAGTCCTAACTATAGTTTTGAAACTTTGGGAAGAAAATCGTCGCGTTTGGGTACAAATGTGAATTTGAAGAAATGTAGACATAATTGGTGACCAAGGAGTAACCAAAGTTCAATATATTAGTATAATAGTGTAAATATAGCTTTGAACTCCTTTAGAATGGATTCTAACTAATATATTGTCCTAACTATAGTTTTGAAACTTTGGGAAGAAAATCGTCCCGTTTGGGTACAAATGTGAATTTGAAGAAATGTAGACATAATTGGTGACCAAGGAGTAACCAAAGTTCAAATACTAGTATAATAGTCTAAATATAGCTTTGAACCCCTTTAGAATGGATTCTACCCAATATATAGTCCTAACTATAGTTTTGAAACTTTGGGAAGAAAATCGTCCCGTTTGGGTACAAATGTGAATTTGAAGAAATGTAGACATAATTGGTGACCAAGGAGTAACCAAAGTTCAATATACTAGTATAATAGTCTAAATATAGCTTTGAACCCCTTTAGAATGGATTCTACCCAATATATAGTCCTAACTATAGTTTCGAAACTTTGGGAAGAAAATCGTACCGTTTTGTTCCAAATGAGAATTTAAAGAAATGTAGACAAAATTAATGACCAAGGAGTAACCAAAGTTCAATATATTAGTATAATAGTCTAAATATAGCTTTGAACCCCTTTAGAAAGGATTCTACCCAATATATAGTCCTAACTATAGTTTCGAAACTTTGGGAAGAAAATCGTACCGTTTTGTTCCAAATGGGAATTTAAAGAAATGTAGACAAAATTAATGACCAAGGAGTAACCAAAGTTCAATATATTAGTATAATAGTCTAAATATAGCTTTGAACCCCTTTAGAATGGATTCTACCCAATATATAGTCCTAACTATAGTTTCGAAACTTTGGGAAGAAAATCGTACCGTTTTGTTACAAATGGGAATTTGAAGAAATGTAGACAAAATTAATGACCAAGGAGTAACCAAAGTTCAATATAGTAGTATAATAGTCTAAATATAGCTTTGAACCCCTTTAGAATGGATTCTAACTAATATATTGTCCTAACTATAGTTTTGAAACTTTGGGAAGAAAATCGTCCCGTTTGGGTACAAATGTGAATTTGAAGAAATGTAGACATAATTGGTGACCAAGGAGTAACCAAAGTTCAATATACTAGTATAATAGTCTAAATATAGCTTTGAACCCCTTTAGAATGGATTCTACCCAATATATAGTCCTAACTATAGTTTTGAAACTTTGGGAAGAAAATCGTCGCGTTTGGGTACAAATGTGAATTTGAAAAAATGTAGACATAATTTGTGACCAATGAGTAACCAAAGTTCAATATACTAGTATAATAGTCTAAATATAGCTTTGAACCCCTTTAGAATGGATTCTACCCAATATATAGTCCTAACTATAGTTTTGAAACTTTGGGAAGAAAATCGTCGCGTTTGGGTACAAATGTGAATTTGAAGAAATGTAGACATAATTGGTGACCAAGGAGTAACCAAAGTTCAATATATTAGTATAATAGTCTAAATATAGCTTTGAACCCCTTTAGAATGGATTCTACCCAATATATAGTCCTAACTATAGTTTTGAAACTTTGGGAAGCGTTTTGGTACAAATGGGAATTTGAAGAAATGTAGACAAAGTTGGTGACCAAGGAGAACCAAAGTTCAATATATTAGTATAATAGTCTAAATATAGCTTTGAACCCCTTTAGAAAGGATTCTACCCAATATATAGTCCTAACTATAGTTTTGAAACTTTTGGAAGAAAATCGTCGCGTTTGGGTACAAATGTGAATTTGAAGAAATGTAGACATAATTGGTGACCAAGGAGTAACCAAAGTTCAATATATTAGTATAATAGTCTAAATATAGCTTTGAACCCCTTTAGAATGGATTCTACCCAATATATAGTCCTAACTATAGTTTTGAAACTTTGGGAAGCGTTTTGGTACAAATGTAGACAAAGTTGGTGACCAAGGAGAACCAAAGTTCAATATATTAGTATAATAGTCTAAATATAGCTTTGAACCCCTTTAGAATGGATTCTAAGCAATATATAGTCCTAACTATAGTTTTGAAACTTTGGGAAGAAAATCGTCCCGTTTTGGTACAAATTGGAATTTGAAGAAATGTACACAAAATTGGTGACGAAGGAGTAACCAAAGTTCAATATATTAGTATAATAGTTTAAATATAGCTTTGAACCCCTTTAGAATGGATTCTACCCAATATATAGTCCTAACTATAGTTTTGAAACTTTGGGAAGAAAATCGTCGCGTTTGGGTACAAATGTGAATTTGAAGAAATGTAGACATAATTGGTGACCAAGGAGTAACCAAAGTTCAATATATTAGTATAATAGTGTAAATATAGCTTTGAACTCCTTTAGAATGGATTCTAACTAATATATTGTCCTAACTATAGTTTTGAAACTTTGGGAAGAAAATCGTCCCGTTTGGGTACAAATGTGAATTTGAAGAAATGTAGACATAATTGGTGACCAAGGAGTAACCAAAGTTCAAATACTAGTATAATAGTCTAAATATAGCTTTGAACCCCTTTAGAATGGATTCTACCCAATATATAGTCCTAACTATAGTTTTGAAACTTTGGGAAGAAAATCGTCCCGTTTGGGTACAAATGTGAATTTGAAGAAATGTAGACATAATTGGTGACCAAGGAGTAACCAAAGTTCAATATACTAGTATAATAGTCTAAATATAGCTTTGAACCCCTTTAGAATGGATTCTACCCAATATATAGTCCTAACTATAGTTTCGAAACTTTGGGAAGAAAATCGTACCGTTTTGTTCCAAATGAGAATTTAAAGAAATGTAGACAAAATTAATGACCAAGGAGTAGCCAAAGTTCAATATATTAGTATAATAGTCTAAATATAGCTTTGAACCCCTTTAGAAAGGATTCTACCCAATATATAGTCCTAACTATAGTTTCGAAACTTTGGGAAGAAAATCGTACCGTTTTGTTCCAAATGGGAATTTAAAGAAATGTAGACAAAATTAATGACCAAGGAGTAACCAAAGTTCAATATATTAGTATAATAGTCTAAATATAGCTTTGAACCCCTTTAGAATGGATTCTACCCAATATATAGTCCTAACTATAGTTTCGAAACTTTGGGAAGAAAATCGTACCGTTTTGTTACAAATGGGAATTTGAAGAAATTTAGACAAAATTAATGACCAAGGAGTAACCAAAGTTCAATATAGTAGTATAATAGTCTAAATATAGCTTTGAACCCCTTTAGAATGGATTCTAACTAATATATTGTCCTAACTATAGTTTTGAAACTTTGGGAAGAAAATCGTCCCGTTTGGGTACAAATGTGAATTTGAAGAAATGTAGACATAATTGGTGACCAAGGAGTAACCAAAGTTCAATATACTAGTATAATAGTCTAAATATAGCTTTGAACCCCTTTAGAATGGATTCTACCCAATATATAGTCCTAACTATAGTTTTGAAACTTTGGGAAGAAAATCGTCGCGTTTGGGTACAAATGTGAATTTGAAAAAATGTAGACATAATTTGTGACCAATGAGTAACCAAAGTTCAATATACTAGTATAATAGTCTAAATATAGCTTTGAACCCCTTTAGAATGGATTCTACCCAATATATAGTCCTAACTATAGTTTTGAAACTTTGGGAAGAAAATCGTCGCGTTTGGGTACAAATGTGAATTTGAAGAAATGTAGACATAATTGGTGACCAAGGAGTAACCAAAGTTCAATATATTAGTATAATAGTCTAAATATAGCTTTGAACCCCTTTAGAATGGATTCTACCCAATATATAGTCCTAACTATAGTTTTGAAACTTTGGGAAGCGTTTTGGTACAAATGGGAATTTGAAGAAATGTAGACAAAGTTGGTGACCAAGGAGAACCAAAGTTCAATATATTAGTATAATAGTCTAAATATAGCTTTGAACCCCTTTAGAAAGGATTCTACCCAATATATAGTCCTAACTATAGTTTTGAAACTTTTGGAAGAAAATCGTCGCGTTTGGGTACAAATGTGAATTTGAAGAAATGTAGACATAATTGGTGACCAAGGAGTAACCAAAGTTCAATATATTAGTATAATAGTCTAAATATAGCTTTGAACCCCTTTAGAATGGATTCTACCCAATATATAGTCCTAACTATAGTTTTGAAACTTTGGGAAGCGTTTTGGTACAAATGTAGACAAAGTTGGTGACCAAGGAGAACCAAAGTTCAATATATTAGTATAATAGTCTAAATATAGCTTTGAACCCCTTTAGAATGGATTCTAAGCAATATATAGTCCTAACTATAGTTTTGAAACTTTGGGAAGAAAATCGTCCCGTTTTGGTACAAATTGGAATTTGAAGAAATGTACACAAAATTGGTGACGAAGGAGTAACCAAAGTTCAATATATTAGTATAATAGTTTAAATATAGCTTTGAACCCCTTTAGAATGGATTCTAAGCAATATATAGTCCTAACTATTGTTTTGAAACTTTGGGAAGTAAATCGTCCCGTTTTGGTACAAATTGGAATTTGAAGAAATGTACCAAAATTGGTGACCAAGGAGTAACCAAAGTTCAATATGTTAGTATAATAGTCTAAATATAGCTTTGAACCCCTTTAGAATTGATTCTACCCAATATATAGTCCTAACTATAGTTTTGAAACTTTGGAAAGAAAATCGTCCCATTTTGGTACAAATGGGAATTTGAAGAAATGTAGACATAATTGGTGACCAAGGAGTAACCAAAGTTCAATAAATTAGTATAATAGTCTAAATAAAGCTTTGAACCCCTTTAGAATGGATTCTAAGCAATATATAGTCCTAACTATTGTTTTGAAACTTTGGGAAGAAAATCGTCCCGTTTTGGTACAAATTGGAATTTGAAGATATGTACCAAAATTGGTGACCAAGGAGTAACCAAAGTTCAATATATTAGTATAATAGTCTAAATATAGCTTTGAACCCCTTTAGAATTGATTCTACCCAATATATAGTCCTAACTATAGTTTTGAAACTTTGGGAAGAAAATCGTACCGTTTTGTTACAAATTGGAATTTGAAGAAATGTAGACAAAATTAATGACCAAGGAGTAACCAAAGTTCAATATATTAGTATAATAGTCTAAATATAGCTTTGAACCCCTTTAGAATGGATTCTACCCAATATATAGTCCTAACTATAGTTTCGAAACTTTGGGAAGAAAATCGTACCGTTTTGTTACAAATGGGAATTTGAAGAAATGTACACAAAATTTTAGACCAAGGAATAACCAAAGTTCAATATATTAGTATAATAGTCTAAATATAGCTTTGAACCCCTATAGAATGGATTCTAAGCAATATATAGTCCTACCTATAGTTTTGAAACTTTGGGAAGAAAATCGTCCCGTTCTGGTACAAATTGGAATTTGAAGAAATGTACACAATTTTGGTGACCAAGGAGTAACCAAAGTTCAATATATTAGTATAATAGTGTAAATATAGCTTTGAACCCCTTTAGAATGGATTCTAACTAATATATTGTCCTAACTATAGTTTTGAAACTTTGGGAAGAAAATCGTCCCGTTTGGGTACAAATGTGAATTTGAAGAAATGTAGACATAATTGGTGACCAAGGAGTAACCAAAGTTCAATATACTAGTATAATAGTCTAAATATAGCTTTGAACCCCTTTAGAATGGATTCTACCCAATATATAGTCCTATCTATAGTTTTGAAACTTTGGGAAGAAAATCGTCCCGTTTGGGTACAAATGTGAATTTGAAGAAATGTAGACATAATTGGTGACCAAGGAGTAAACAAAGTTCAATATACTAGTATAATAGTCTAAATATAGCTTTGAACCCCTTTAGAATGGATTCTACCCAATATATAGTCCTATATATAGTTTTGAAACTTTGGGAAGAAAATCGTCCCGTTTGGGTACAAATGTGAATTTGAAGAAATGTAGACATAAATGGTGACCAAGGAGTAACCAAAGTTCAATATACTAGTATAATAGTCTAAATATAGCTTTGAACCCCTTTAGAATGGATTCTACCCAATATATAGTCCTAACTATAGTTTCGAAACTTTGGGAAGAAAATCGTACCGTTTTGTTCCAAATGGGAATTTAAAGAAATGTAGACAAAATTAATGACCAAGGAGTAACCAAAGTTCAATATATTAGTATAATAGTCTAAACATAGCTTTGAACCCCTTTAGAATGGATTCTACCCAATATATAGTCCTACCTATAGTTTTGAAACTTTGGGAAGAAAATCGTCCTGTTCTGGTACAAATTGGAATTTGAAGAAATGTACACAAATTTGGTGACCAAGGAGTAACCAAAGTTCAATATATTAGTATAATAGTGTAAATATAGCTTTGAACCCCTTTAGAATGGATTCTAACTAATATATTGTCCTAACTATAGTTTCGAAAGTTTGGGAAGAAAATCGTACCGTTTTGTTCCAAATGGGAATTTAAAGAAATGTAGACAAAATTAATGACCAAGGAGTAACCAAAGTTCAATATATTAGTATAATAGTCTAAATATAGCTTTGAACCCCTTTAGAATGGATTCTACCCAATATATAGTCCTAACTATAGTTTTGAAACTTTGGGAAGAAAATCGTCCCGTTTGGGTACAAATGTGAATTTGAAGAAATGTAGACATAAATGGTGACCAAGGAGTAACCAAAGTTCAATATACTAGTATAATAGTCTAAATATAGCTTTGAACCCCTTTAGAATGGAGTCTACCCAATATATAGTCCTAACTATAGTTTCGAAACTTTGGGAAGAAAATCGTACCGTTTTGTTCCAAATGGGAATTTAAAGAAATGTAGACAAAATTAATGACCAAGGAGTAACCAAAGTTCAATATATTAGTATAATAGTCTAAATATAGCTTTGAACCCCTTTAGAATGGATTCTACCCAATATATAGTCCTACCTATAGTTTTGAAACTTTGGGAAGAAAATCGTCCCGTTCTGGTACAAATTGGAATTTGAAGAAATGTACACAAATTTGGTGACCAAGGAGTAACCAAAGTTCAATATATTAGTATAATAGTGTAAATATAGCTTTGAACCCCTTTAGAATGGATTCTAACTAATATATTGTCCTAACTATAGTTTCGAAACTTTGGGAAGAAAATCGTACCGTTTTGTTCCAAATGGGAATTTAAAGAAATGTAGACAAAATTAATGACCAAGGAGTAACCAAAGTTCAATATATTAGTATAATAGTCTAAATATAGCTTTGAACCCCTTTAGAATGGATTCTACCCAATATATAGTCCTAACTATAGTTTTGAAACTTTGGGAAGAAAATCGTCCCGTTTGGGTACAAATGTGAATCTGAAGAAATGTAGACATAATTGGTGACCAAGGAGTAACCAAAGTTCAATATACTAGTATAATAGTCTAAATATAACTTTGAACCCCTTTAGAATGGATTCTACCCAATATATAGTCCTAACTATAGTTTCGAAACTTTGGGAAGAAAATCGTACCGTTTTGTTCCAAATGGGAATTTAAAGAAATGTAGACAAAATTAATGACCAAGGAGTAACCAAAGTTCAATATATTAGTATAATAGTCTAAATATAGCTTTGAACCCCTTTAGAATGGATTCTACCCAATATATAGTCCTAACTATAGTTTCGAAACTTTGGGAAGAAAATCGTACCGTTTTGTTACAAATGGGAATTTGAAGAAATGTACACAAAATTTTAGACCAAGGAATAACCAAAGTTCAATATATTAGTATAATAGTCTAAATATAGCTTTGAACCCCTTTAGAATGGATTCTAAGCAATATATAGTCCTACCTATAGTTTTGAAACTTTGGGAAGAAAATCGTCCCGTTCTGGTACAAATTGGAATTTGAAGAAATGTACACAAATTTGGTGACCAAGGAGTAACCAAAGTTCAATATATTAGTATAATAGTGTAAATATAGCTTTGAACCCCTTTAGAATGGATTCTAACTAATATATTGTCCTATCTATAGTTTTGAAACTTTGGGAAGAAAATCGTCCCGTTTGGGTACAAATGTGAATTTGAAGAAATGTAGACATAAATGGTGACCAAGGAGTAACCAAAGTTCAATATACTAGTATAATAGTCTAAATATAGCTTTGAACCCCTTTAGAATGGATTCTACCCAATATATAGTCCTAACTATAGTTTCGAAACTTTGGGAAGAAAATCGTACCGTTTTGTTCCAAATGGGAATTTAAAGAAATGTAGACAAAATTAATGACCAAGGAGAAACCAAAGTTCAATATATTAGTATAATAGTCTAAACATAGCTTTGAACCCCTTTAGAATGGATTCTACCCAATATATAGTCCTACCTATAGTTTTGAAACTTTGGGAAGAAAATCGTCCTGTTCTGGTACAAATTGGAATTTGAAGAAATGTACACAAATTTGGTGACCAAGGAGTAACCAAAGTTCAATATATTAGTATAATAGTGTAAATATAGCTTTGAACCCCTTTAGAATGGATTCTACCCAATATATAGTCCTAACTATAGTTTTGAAACTTTGGGAAGAAAATCGTCCCGTTTGGGTACAAATGTGAATTTGAAGAAATGTAGACATAAATGGTGACCAAGGAGTAACCAAAGTTCAATATACTAGTATAATAGTCTAAATATAGCTTTGAACCCCTTTAGAATGGATTCTACCCAATATATAGTCCTAACTATAGTTTCGAAACTTTGGGAAGAAAATCGTACCGTTTTGTTCCAAATGGGAATTTAAAGAAATGTAGACAAAATTAATGACCAAGGAGTAACCAAAGTTCAATATATTAGTATAATAGTCTAAATATAGCTTTGAACCCCTTTAGAATGGATTCTACCCAATATATAGTCCTACCTATAGTTTTGAAACTTTGGGAAGAAAATCGTCCCGTTCTGGTACAAATTGGAATTTGAAGAAATGTACACAAATTTGGTGACCAAGGAGTAACCAAAGTTCAATATATTAGTATAATAGTGTAAATATAGCTTTGAACCCCTTTAGAATGGATTCTAACTAATATATTGTCCTAACTATAGTTTCGAAACTTTGGGAAGAAAATCGTACCGTTTTGTTCCAAATGGGAATTTAAAGAAATGTAGACAAAATTAATGACCAAGGAGTAACCAAAGTTCAATATATTAGTATAATAGTCTAAATATAGCTTTGAACCCCTTTAGAATGGATTCTACCCAATATATAGTCCTAACTATAGTTTTGAAACTTTGGGAAGAAAATCGTCCCGTTTGGGTACAAATGTGAATCTGAAGAAATGTAGACATAATTGGTGACCAAGGAGTAACCAAAGTTCAATATACTAGTATAATAGTCTAAATATAGCTTTGAACCCCTTTAGAATGGATTCTACCCAATATATAGTCCTAACTATAGTTTCGAAACTTTGGGAAGAAAATCGTACCGTTTTGTTCCAAATGGGAATTTAAAGAAATGTAGACAAAATTAATGACCAAGGAGTAACCAAAGTTCAATATATTAGTATAATAGTCTAAATATAGCTTTGAACCCCTTTAGAATGGATTCTACCCAATATATAGTCCTAACTATAGTTTCGAAACTTTGGGAAGAAAATCGTACCGTTTTGTTACAAATGGGAATTTGAAGAAATGTACACAAAATTTTAGACCAAGGAATAACCAAAGTTCAATATATTAGTATAATAGTCTAAATATAGCTTTGAACCCCTTTAGAATGGATTCTAAGCAATATATAGTCCTACCTATAGTTTTGAAACTTTGGGAAGAAAATCGTCCCGTTCTGGTACAAATTGGAATTTGAAGAAATGTACACAATTTTGGTGACCAAGGAGTAACCAAAGTTCAATATATTAGTATAATAGTGTAAATATAGCTTTGAACCCCTTTAGAATGGATTCTAACTAATATATTGTCCTAACTATAGTTTTGAAACTTTGGGAAGAAAATCGTCCCGTTTGGGTACAAATGTGAATTTGAAGAAATGTAGACATAATTGGTGACCAAGGAGTAACCAAAGTTCAATATACTAGTATAATAGTCTAAATATAGCTTTGAACCCCTTTAGAATGGATTCTACCCGATATATAGTCCTAACTATAGTTTCGAAACTTTGGGAAGAAAATCGTACCGTTTTGTTCCAAATGGGAATTTAAAGAGATGTAGACAAAATTAATGACCAAGGAGTAACCAAAGCTCAATATATTAGTATAATAGTCTAAATATAGCTTTGAACCCCTTTAGAATGGATTCTACCCAATATATAGTCCTACCTATAGTTTTGAAACTTTGGGAAGAAAATCGTCCCGTTCTGGTACAAATTGGAATTTGAAGAAATGTACACAAATTTGGTGACCAAGGAGTAACCAAAGTTCAATATATTAGTATAATAGTGTAAATATAGATTTGAACCCCTTTAGAATGGATTCTAACTAATATATTGTCCTAACTATAGTTTTGAAACTTTGGGAAGAAAATCGTCCCGTTTGGGTACAAATGTGAATTTGAAGAAATGTAGACATAATTGGTGACCAAGGAGTAACAAAAGTTCAATATACTACTATAATAGTCTAAATATAGCTTTGAACCCCTTTAGAATGGATTCTACCCAATATATAGTCCTAACTATAGTTTTGAAACTTTGCGAAGAAAATTGTCCCGTTTGGGTACAAATGTGAATTTGAAGAAATGTAGACATAATTGGTGACCAAGGAGTAACCAAAGTTCAATATACTAGTATAATAGTCTAAATATAGCTTTAACCCCTTTAGAATGGATTCTACCCAATATATAGTCCTAACTATAGTTTCGAAACTTTGGGAAGAAAATCGTACCGTTTTGTTCCAAATGGGAATTTAAAGAAATGTAGACAAAATTAATGACCAAGGAGTAACCAAAGTTCAATATATTAGTATAATAGTCTAAATATAGCTTTGAACCCCTTTAGAATGGATTCTACCCAATATATAGTACTAACTATAGTTTCGAAACTTTGGGAAGAAAATCGTACCGTTTTGTTACAAATGGGAATTTGAAGAAATGTACACAAAATTTTAGACCAAGGAATAACCAAAGTTCAATATATTAGTATAATAGTCTAAATATAGCTTTGAACCCCTATAGAATGGATTCTAAGCAATATATAGTCCTACCTATAGTTTTGAAACTTTGGGAAGAAAATCGTCCCGTTCTGGTACAAATTGGAATTTGAAGAAATGTACACAATTTTGGTGACCAAGGAGTAACCAAAGTTCAATATATTAGTATAATAGTGTAAATATAGCTTTGAACCCCTTTAGAATGGATTCTAACTAATATATTGTCCTAAATATAGTTTTGAAACTTTGGGAAGAAAATCGTCCCGTTTGGGTACAAATGTGAATTTGAAGAAATGTAGACATAATTGGTGACCAAGGAGTAACCAAAGTTCAATATACTAGTATAATAGTCTAAATATAGCTTTGAACCCCTTTAGAATGGATTCTACCCAATATATAGTCCTATCTATAGTTTCGAAACTTTGGGAAGAAAATCGTACCGTTTTGTTCCAAATGGGAATTTAAAGAAATGTAGACAAAATTAATGACCAAGGAGTAACCAAAGTTCAATATATTAGTATAATAGTCTAAATATAGCTTTGAACCCCTTTAGAATGGATTCTACCCAATATATAGTCCTAACTATAGTTTTGAAACTTTGGGAAGAAAATCGTCCCGTTTGGGTACAAATGTGAATTTGAAGAAATGTAGACATAAATGGTGACCAAAGAGTAACCAAAGTTCAATATACTAGTATAATAGTCTAAATATAGCTTTGAACCCCTTTAGAATGGATTCTACCCAATATATAGTCCTAACTATAGTTTCGAAACTTTGGGAAGAAAATCGTACCGTTTTGTTCCAAATGGGAATTTAAAGAAATGTAGACAAAATTAATGACCAAGGAGTAACCAAAGTTCAATATATTAGTATAATAGTCTAAATATAGCTTTGAACCCCTTTAGAATGGATTCTACCCAATATATAGTCCTACCAATAGTTTTGAAACTTTGGGAAGAAAATCGTCCCGTTCTGGTACAAATTGGAATTTGAAGAAATGTACACAAATTTGGTGACCAAGGAGTAACCAAAGTTCAATATATTAGTATAATAGTGTAAATATAGCTTTGAACCCCTTTAGAATGGATTCTAACTAATATATTGTCCTAACTATAGTTTCGAAACTTTGGGAAGAAAATCGTACCGTTTTGTTCCAAATGGGAATTTAAAGAAATGTAGACAAAATTAATGACCAAGGAGTAACCAAAGTTCAATATATTAGTATAATAGTCTAAATATAGCTTTGAACCCCTTTAGAATGGATTCTACCCAATATATAGTCCTAACTATAGTTTTGAAACTTTGGGAAGAAAATCGTCCCGTTTGGGTACAAATGTGAATCTGAAGAAATGTAGACATAATTGGTGACCAAGGAGTAACCAAAGTTCAATATACTAGTATAATAGTCTAAATATAGCTTTGAACCCCTTTAGAATGGATTCTACCCAATATATAGTCCTAACTATAGTTTCGAAACTTTGGGAAGAAAATCGTACCGTTTTGTTCCAAATGGGAATTTAAAGAAATGTAGACAAAATTAATGACCAAGGAGTAACCAAAGTTCAATATATTAGTATAATAGTCTAAATATAGCTTTGAACCCCTTTAGAATGGATTCTACCCAATATATAGTCCTAACTATAGTTTCGAAACTTTGGGAAGAAAATCGTACCGTTTTGTTACAAATGGGAATTTGAAGAAATGTACACAAAATTTTAGACCAAGGAATAACCAAAGTTCAATATATTAGTATAATAGTCTAAATATAGCTTTGAACCCCTTTAGAATGGATTCTAAGCAATATATAGTCCTACCTATAGTTTTGAAACTTTGGGAAGAAAATCGTCCCGTTCTGGTACAAATTGGAATTTGAAGAAATGTACACAATTTTGGTGACCAAGGAGTAACCAAAGTTCAATATATTAGTATAATAGTGTAAATATAGCTTTGAACCCCTTTAGAATGGATTCTAACTAATATATTGTCCTAACTATAGTTTTGAAACTTTGGGAAGAAAATCGTCTCGTTTGGGTACAAATGTGAATTTGAAGAAATGTAGACATAATTGGTGACCAAGGAGTAACCAAAGTTCAATATACTAGTATAATAGTCTAAATATAGCTTTGAACCCCTTTAGAATGGATTCTACCCGATATATAGTCCTAACTATAGTTTCGAAACTTTGGGAAGAAAATCGTACCGTTTTGTTCCAAATGGGAATTTAAAGAGATGTAGACAAAATTAATGACCAAGGAGTAACCAAAGCTCAATATATTAGTATAATAGTCTAAATATAGCTTTGAACCCCTTTAGAATGGATTCTACCCAATATATAGTCCTACCTATAGTTTTGAAACTTTGGGAAGAAAATCGTCCCGTTCTGGTACAAATTGGAATTTGAAGAAATGTACACAAATTTGGTGACCAAGGAGTAACCAAAGTTCAATATATTAGTATAATAGTGTAAATATAGATTTGAACCCCTTTAGAATGGATTCTAACTAATATATTGTCCTAACTATAGTTTTGAAACTTTGGGAAGAAAATCGTCCCGTTTGGGTACAAATGTGAATTTGAAGAAATGTACACATAATTGGTGACCAAGGAGTAACCAAAGTTCAATATACTAGTATAATAGTCTAAATATAGCTTTGAACCCCTTTAGAATGGATTCTACCCAATATATAGTCCTAACTATAGTTTCGAAACTTTGGGAAGAAAATCGTACCGTTTTGTTCCAAATGGGAATTTAAAGAAATGTAGACAAAATTAATGACCAAGGAGTAACCAAAGTTCAATATATTAGTATAATAGTCTAAATATACCTTTGAACCCCTTTAGAATGGATTCTACCCAATATATAGTCCTACCTATAGTTTTGAAACTTTGGGAAGAAAATCGTCCCGTTCTGGTACAAATTGGAATTTGAAGAAATGTACACAAATTTGGTGACCAAGGAGTAACCAAAGTTCAATATATTAGTATAATAGTGTAAATATAGCTTTGAACCCCTTTAGAATGGATTCTAACTAATATATTGTCCTAACTATAGTTTCGAAACTTTGGGAAGAAAATCGTACCGTTTTGTTCCAAATGGGAATTTAAAGAAATGTAGACAAAATTAATGACCAAGGAGTAACCAAAGTTCAATATATTAGTATAATAGTCTAAATATAGCTTTGAACCCCTTTAGAATGGATTCTACCCAATATATAGTCCTAACTATAGTTTTGAAACTTTGGGAAGAAAATCGTCCCGTTTGGGTACAAATGTGAATCTGAAGAAATGTAGACATAATTGGTGACCAAGGAGTAACCAAAGTTCAATATACTAGTATAATAGTCTAAATATAGCTTTGAACCCCTTTAGAATGGATTCTACCCAATATATAGTCCTAACTATAGTTTCGAAACTTTGGGAAGAAAATCGTACCGTTTTGTTCCAAATGGGAATTTAAAGAAATGTAGACAAAATTAATGACCAAGGAGTAACCAAAGTTCAATATATTAGTATAATAGTCTAAATATAGCTTTGAACCCCTTTAGAATGGATTCTACCCAATATATAGTCCTAACTATAGTTTCGAAACTTTGGGAAGAAAATCGTACCGTTTTGTTACAAATGGGAATTTGAAGAAATGTACACAAAATTTTAGACCAAGGAATAACCAAAGTTCAATATATTAGTATAATAGTCTAAATATAGCTTTGAACCCCTTTAGAATGGATTCTAAGCAATATATAGTCCTACCTATAGTTTTGAAACTTTGGGAAGAAAATCGTCCCGTTCTGGTACAAATTGGAATTTGAAGAAATGTACACAATTTTGGTGACCAAGGAGTAACCAAAGTTCAATATATTAGTATAATAGTGTAAATATAGCTTTGAACCCCTTTAGAATGGATTCTAACTAATATATTGTCCTAACTATAGTTTTGAAACTTTGGGAAGAAAATCGTCTCGTTTGGGTACAAATGTGAATTTGAAGAAATGTAGACATAATTGGTGACCAAGGAGTAACCAAAGTTCAATATACTAGTATAATAGTCTAAATATAGCTTTGAACCCCTTTAGAATGGATTCTACCCGATATATAGTCCTAACTATAGTTTCGAAACTTTGGGAAGAAAATCGTACCGTTTTGTTCCAAATGGGAATTTAAAGAGATGTAGACAAAATTAATGACCAAGGAGTAACCAAAGCTCAATATATTAGTATAATAGTCTAAATATAGCTTTGAACCCCTTTAGAATGGATTCTACCCAATATATAGTCCTACCTATAGTTTTGAAACTTTGGGAAGAAAATCGTCCCGTTCTGGTACAAATTGGAATTTGAAGAAATGTACACAAATTTGGTGACCAAGGAGTAACCAAAGTTCAATATATTAGTATAATAGTGTAAATATAGATTTGAACCCCTTTAGAATGGATTCTAACTAATATATTGTCCTAACTATAGTTTTGAAACTTTGGGAAGAAAATCGTCCCGTTTGGGTACAAATGTGAATTTGAAGAAATGTACACATAATTGGTGACCAAGGAGTAACCAAAGTTCAATATACTAGTATAATAGTCTAAATATAGCTTTGAACCCCTTTAGAATGGATTCTACCCAATATATAGTCCTAACTATAGTTTCGAAACTTTGGGAAGAAAATCGTACCGTTTTGTTCCAAATGGGAATTTAAAGAAATGTAGACAAAATTAATGACCAAGGAGTAACCAAAGTTCAATATATTAGTATAATAGTCTAAATATACCTTTGAACCCCTTTAGAATGGATTCTACCCAATATATAGTCCTACCTATAGTTTTGAAACTTTGGGAAGAAAATCGTCCCGTTCTGGTACAAATTGGAATTTGAAGAAATGTACACAAATTTGGTGACCAAGGAGTAACCAAAGTTCAATATATTAGTATAATAGTGTAAATATAGCTTTGAACCCCTTTAGAATGGATTCTAACTAATATATTGTCCTAACTATAGTTTCGAAACTTTGGGAAGAAAATCGTACCGTTTTGTTCCAAATGGGAATTTAAAGAAATGTAGACAAAATTAATGACCAAGGAGTAACCAAAGTTCAATATATTAGTATAATAGTCTAAATATAGCTTTGAACCCCTTTAGAATGGATTCTACCCAATATATAGTCCTAACTATAGTTTTGAAACTTTGGGAAGAAAATCGTCCCGTTTGGGTACAAATGTGAATCTGAAGAAATGTAGACATAATTGGTGACCAAGGAGTAACCAAAGTTCAATATACTAGTATAATAGTCTAAATATAGCTTTGAACCCCTTTAGAATGGATTCTACCCAATATATAGTCCTAACTATAGTTTCGAAACTTTGGGAAGAAAATCGTACCGTTTTGTTCCAAATGGGAATTTAAAGAAATGTAGACAAAATTAATGACCAAGGAGTAACCAAAGTTCAATATATTAGTATAATAGTCTAAATATAGCTTTGAACCCCTTTAGAATGGATTCTACCCAATATATAGTCCTAACTATAGTTTCGAAACTTTGGGAAGAAAATCGTACCGTTTTGTTACAAATGGGAATTTGAAGAAATGTACACAAAATTTTAGACCAAGGAATAACCAAAGTTCAATATATTAGTATAATAGTCTAAATATAGCTTTGAACCCCTTTAGAATGGATTCTAAGCAATATATAGTCCTACCTATAGTTTTGAAACTTTGGAAAGAAAATCGTCCCGTTCTGGTACAAATTGGAATTTGAAGAAATGTACACAATTTTGGTGACCAAGGAGTAACCAAAGTTCAATATATTAGTATAATAGTGTAAATATAGCTTTGAACCCCTTTAGAATGGATTCTAACTAATATATTGTCCTAACTATAGTTTTGAAACTTTGGGAAGAAAATCGTCCCGTTTGGGTACAAATGTGAATTTGAAGAAATGTAGACATAATTGGTGACCAAGGAGTAACCAAAGTTCAATATACTAGTATAATAGTCTAAATATAGCTTTGAACCCCTTTAGAATGGATTCTACCCGATATATAGTCCTAACTATAGTTTCGAAACTTTGGGAAGAAAATCGTACCGTTTTGTTCCAAATGGGAATTTAAAGAGATGTAGACAAAATTAATGACCAAGGAGTAACCAAAGCTCAATATATTAGTATAATAGTCTAAATATAGCTTTGAACCCCTTTAGAATGGATTCTACCCAATATATAGTCCTACCTATAGTTTTGAAACTTTGGGAAGAAAATCGTCCCGTTCTGGTACAAATTGGAATTTGAAGAAATGTACACAAATTTGGTGACCAAGGAGTAACCAAAGTTCAATATATTAGTATAATAGTGTAAATATAGATTTGAACCCCTTTAGAATGGATTCTAACTAATATATTGTCCTAACTATAGTTTTGAAACTTTGGGAAGAAAATCGTCCCGTTTGGGTACAAATGTGAATTTGAAGAAATGTAGACATAATTGGTGACCAAGGAGTAACCAAAGTTCAATATACTAGTATAATAGTCTAAATATAGCTTTGAACCCCTTTAGAATGGATTCTACCCAATATATAGTCCTAACTATAGTTTTGAAACTTTGCGAAGAAAATTGTCCCGTTTGGGTACAAATGTGAATTTGAAGAAATGTAGACATAATTGGTGACCAAGGAGTAACCAAAGTTCAATATACTAGTATAATAGTCTAAATATAGCTTTAACCCCTTTAGAATGGATTCTACCCAATATATAGTCCTAACTATAGTTTCGAAACTTTGGGAAGAAAATCGTACCGTTTTGTTCCAAATGGGAATTTAAAGAAATGTAGACAAAATTAATGACCAAGGAGTAACCAAAGTTCAATATATTAGTATAATAGTCTAAATATAGCTTTGAACCCCTTTAGAATGGATTCTACCCAATATATAGTACTAACTATAGTTTCGAAACTTTGGGAAGAAAATCGTACCGTTTTGTTACAAATGGGAATTTGAAGAAATGTAGACAAAATTAATGACCAAGGAGTAACGAAAGTTCAATATAGTAGTATAATAGTCTAAATATAGCTTTGAACCCCTTTAGAATGGATTCTAACTAATATATTGTCCTAACTATAGTTTTGAAACTTTGGGAAGAAAATCGTCCCGTTTGGGTACAAATGTGAATTTGAAGAAATGTAGACATAATTGGTGACCAAGGAGTAACCAAAGTTCAATATACTAGTATAATAGTCTAAATATAGCTTTGAACCCATTTAGAATGGATTCTACCCAATATATAGTCCTAACTATAATTTTGAAACTTTGGGAAGAAAATCGTACCGTTTTGTTACAAATGGGAATTTGAAGAAATGTACACAAAATTTTAGACCAAGGAATAACCAAAGTTCAATATATTAGTATAATAGTCTAAATATAGCTTTGAACCCCTATAGAATGGATTCTAAGCAATATATAGTCCTACCTATAGTTTTGAAACTTTGGGAAGAAAATCGTCCCGTTCTGGTACAAATTGGAATTTGAAGAAATGTACACAATTTTGGTGACCAAGGAGTAACCAAAGTTCAATATATTAGTATAATAGTGTAAATATAGCTTTGAACCCCTTTAGAATGGATTCTAACTAATATATTGTCCTAAATATAGTTTTGAAACTTTGGGAAGAAAATCGTCCCGTTTGGGTACAAATGTGAATTTGAAGAAATGTAGACATAATTGGTGACCAAGGAGTAACCAAAGTTCAATATACTAGTATAATAGTCTAAATATAGCTTTGAACCCCTTTAGAATGGATTCTACCCAATATATAGTCCTATCTATAGTTTCGAAACTTTGGGAAGAAAATCGTACCGTTTTGTTCCAAATGGGAATTTAAAGAAATGTAGACAAAATTAATGACCAAGGAGTAACCAAAGTTCAATATATTAGTATAATAGTCTAAATATAGCTTTGAACCCCTTTAGAATGGATTCTACCCAATATATAGTCCTAACTATAGTTTTGAAACTTTGGGAAGAAAATCGTCCCGTTTGGGTACAAATGTGAATTTGAAGAAATGTAGATATAAATGGTGACCAAGGAGTAACCAAAGTTCAATATACTAGTATAATAGTCTAAATATAGCTTTGAACCCCTTTAGAATGGATTCTACCCAATATATAGTCCTAACTATAGTTTCGAAACTTTGGGAAGAAAATCGTACCGTTTTGTTCCAAATGGGAATTTAAAGAAATGTAGACAAAATTAATGACCAAGGAGTAACCAAAGTTCAATATATTAGTATAATAGTCTAAATATAGCTTTGAACCCCTTTAGAATGGATTCTACCCAATATATAGTCCTACCAATAGTTTTGAAACTTTGGGAAGAAAATCGTCCCGTTCTGGTACAAATTGGAATTTGAAGAAATGTACACAAATTTGGTGACCAAGGAGTAACCAAAGTTCAATATATTAGTATAATAGTGTAAATATAGCTTTGAACCCCTTTAGAATGGATTCTAACTAATATATTGTCCTAACTATAGTTTCGAAACTTTGGGAAGAAAATCGTACCGTTTTGTTCCAAATGGGAATTTAAAGAAATGTAGACAAAATTAATGACCAAGGAGTAACCAAAGTTCAATATATTAGTATAATAGTCTAAATATAGCTTTGAACCCCTTTAGAATGGATTCTACCCAATATATAGTCCTAACTATAGTTTTGAAACTTTGGGAAGAAAATCGTCCCGTTTGGGTACAAATGTGAATCTGAAGAAATGTAGACATAATTGGTGACCAAGGAGTAACCAAAGTTCAATATACTAGTATAATAGTCTAAATATAGCTTTGAACCCCTTTAGAATGGATTCTACCCAATATATAGTCCTAACTATAGTTTCGAAACATTGGGAAGAAAATCGTACCGTTTTGTTCCAAATGGGAATTTAAAGAAATGTAGACAAAATTAATGACCAAGGAGTAACCAAAGTTCAATATATTAGTATAATAGTCTAAATATAGCTTTGAACCCCTTTAGAATGGATTCTACCCAATATATAGTCCTAACTATAGTTTCGAAACTTTGGGAAGAAAATCGTACCGTTTTGTTACAAATGGGAATTTGAAGAAATGTACACAAAATTTTAGACCAAGGAATAACCAAAGTTCAATATATTAGTATAATAGTCTAAATATAGCTTTGAACCCCTTTAGAATGGATTCTAAGCAATATATAGTCCTACCTATAGTTTTGAAACTTTGGGAAGAAAATCGTCCCGTTCTGGTACAAATTGGAATTTGAAGAAATGTACACAATTTTGGTGACCAAGGAGTAACCAAAGTTCAATATATTAGTATAATAGTGTAAATATAGCTTTGAACCCCTTTAGAATGGATTCTAACTAATATATTGTCCTAACTATAGTTTTGAAACTTTGGGAAGAAAATCGTCCCGTTTGGGTACAAATGTGAATTTGAAGAAATGTAGACATAATTGGTGACCAAGGAGTAACCAAAGTTCAATATACTAGTATAATAGTCTAAATATAGCTTTGAACCCCTTTAGAATGGATTCTACCCGATATATAGTCCTAACTATAGTTTCGAAACTTTGGGAAGAAAATCGTACCGTTTTGTTCCAAATGGGAATTTAAAGAGATGTAGACAAAATTAATGACCAAGGAGTAACCAAAGCTCAATATATTAGTATAATAGTCTAAATATAGCTTTGAACCCCTTTAGAATGGATTCTACCCAATATATAGTCCTACCTATAGTTTTGAAACTTTGGGAAGAAAATCGTCCCGTTCTGGTACAAATTGGAATTTGAAGAAATGTACACAAATTTGGTGACCAAGGAGTAACCAAAGTTCAATATATTAGTATAATAGTGTAAATATAGATTTGAACCCCTTTAGAATGGATTCTAACTAATATATTGTCCTAACTATAGTTTTGAAACTTTGGGAAGAAAATCGTCCCGTTTGGGTACAAATGTGAATTTGAAGAAATGTACACATAATTGGTGACCAAGGAGTAACCAAAGTTCAATATACTAGTATAATAGTCTAAATATAGCTTTGAACCCCTTTAGAATGGATTCTACCCAATATATAGTCCTAACTATAGTTTTGAAACTTTGCGAAGAAAATTGTCCCGTTTTGTTCCAAATGGGAATTTAAAGAAATGTAGACAAAATTAATGACCAAGGAGTAACCAAAGTTCAATATATTAGTATAATAGTCTAAATATAGCTTTGAACCCCTTTAGAATGGATTCTACCCAATATATAGTACTAACTATAGTTTCGAAACTTTGGGAAGAAAATCGTACCGTTTTGTTACAAATGGGAATTTGAAGAAATGTAGACAAAATTAATGACCAAGGAGTAACGAAAGTTCAATATAGTAGTATAATAGTCTAAATATAGCTTTGAACCCCTTTAGAATGGATTCTAACTAATATATTGTCCTAACTATAGTTTTGAAACTTTGGGAAGAAAATCGTCCCGTTTGGGTACAAATGTGAATTTGAAGAAATGTAGACATAATTGGTGACCAAGGAGTAACCAAAGTTCAATATACTAGTATAATAGTCTAAATATAGCTTTGAACCCATTTAGAATGGATTCTACCCAATATATAGTCCTAACTATAATTTTGAAACTTTGGGAAGAAAATCGTACCGTTTTGTTACAAATGGGAATTTGAAGAAATGTACACAAAATTTTAGACCAAGGAATAACCAAAGTTCAATATATTAGTATAATAGTCTAAATATAGCTTTGAACCCCTATAGAATGGATCCTAAGCAATATATAGTCCTACCTATAGTTTTGAAACTTTGGGAAGAAAATCGTCCCGTTCTGGTACAAATTGGAATTTGAAGAAATGTACACAATTTTGGTGACCAAGGAGTAACCAAAGTTCAATATATTAGTATAATAGTGTAAATATAGCTTTGAACCCCTTTAGAATGGATTCTCACTAATATATTGTCCTAACTATAGTTTTGAAACTTTGGGAAGAAAATCGTCCCGTTTGGGTACAAATGTGAATTTGAAGAAATGTAGACATAATTGGTGACCAAGGAGTAACCAAAGTTCAATATACTAGTATAATAGTCTAAATATAGCTTTGAACCCCTTTAGAATGGATTCTACCCAATATATAGTCCTATCTATAGTTTTGAAACTTTGGGAAGAAAATCGTACCGTTTTGTTCCAAATGGGAATTTAAAGAAATGTAGACAAAATTAATAACCAAGGAATAACCAAAGTTCAATATATTAGTATAATAGTCTAAATATAGCTTTGAACCCCTATAGAATGGATTCTAAGCAATATATAGTCCTACCTATAGTTTTGAAACTTTGGGAAGAAAATCGTCCCGTTCTGGTACAAATTGGAATTTGAAGAAATGTACACAATTTTGGTGACCAAGGAGTAACCAAAGTTCAATATATTAGTATAATAGTGTAAATATAGCTTTGAACCCCTTTAGAATGGATTCTAACTAATATATTGTCCTAACTATAGTTTTGAAACTTTGGGAAGAAAATCGTCCCGTTTGGGTACAAATGTGAATTTGAAGAAATGTAGACATAAATGGTGACCAAGGAGTAACCAAAGTTCAATATACTAGTATAATAGTCTAAATATAGCTTTGAACCCCTTTAGAATGGATTCTACCCAATATATAGTCCTAACTATAGTTTCGAAACTTTGGGAAGAAAATCGTACCGTTTTGTTCCAAATGGGAATTTAAAGAAATGTAGACAAAATTAATGACCAAGGAGTAACCAAAGTTCAATATATTAGTATAATAGTCTAAATATAGCTTTGAACCCCTTTAGAATGGATTCTACCCAATATATAGTCCTACCTATAGTTTTGAAACTTTGGGAAGAAAATCGTCCCGTTCTGGTACAAATTGGAATTTGAAGAAATGTACACAAATTTGGTGACCAAGGAGTAACCAAAGTTCAATATATTAGTATAATAGTGTAAATATAGCTTTGAACCCCTTTAGAATGGATTCTAACTAATATATTGTCCTAACTATAGTTTTGAAACTTTGGGAAGAAAATCGTCCCGTTTGGGTACAAATGTGAATTTGAAGAAATGTAGACATAATTGGTGACCAAGGAGTAACCAAAGTTCAATATACTAGTATAATAGTCTAAATATAGCTTTGAACCCCTTTAGAATGGATTCTAAGCAATATATAGTCCTACCTATAGTTTTGAAACTTTGGGAAGAAAATCGTCCCGTTCTGGTACAAATTGGAATTTGAAGAAATGTACACAAATTTGGTGACCAAGGAGTAACCAAAGTTCAATATATTAGTATAATAGTGTAAATATAGCTTTGAACCCCTTTAGAATGGATTCTAACTAATATATTGTCCTAACTATAGTTTCGAAACTTTGGGAAGAAAATCGTATCGTTTTGTTCCAAATGGGAATTTAAAGAAATGTAGACAAAATTAATGACCAAGGAGTAACCAAAGTTCAATATATTAGTATAATAGTCTAAATATAGCTTTGAACCCTTTTAGAATGGATTCTACCCAATATATAGTCCTAACTATAGTTTTGAAACTTTGGGAAGAAAATCGTCCCGTTTGGGTACAAATGTGAATCTGAAGAAATGTAGACATAATTGGTGACCAAGGAGTAACCAAAGTTCAATATACTAGTATAATAGTCTAAATATAGCTTTGAACCCCTTTAGAATGGATTCTACCCAATATATAGTCCTAACTATAGTTTCGAAACTTTGGGAAGAAAATCGTACCGTTTTGTTCCAAATGGGAATTTAAAGAAATGTAGACAAAATTAATGACCAAGGAGTAACCAAAGTTCAATATATTAGTATAATAGTCTAAATATAGCTTTGAACCCCTTTAGAATGGATTCTACCCAATATATAGTCCTAACTATAGTTTCGAAACTTTGGGAAGAAAATCGTACCGTTTTGTTACAAATGGGAATTTGAAGAAATGTACACAAAATTTTAGACCAAGGAATAACCAAAGTTCAATATATTAGTATAATAGTCTAAATATAGCTTTGAACCCCTTTAGAATGGATTCTAAGCAATATATAGTCCTACCTATAGTTTTGAAACTTTGGGAAGAAAATCGTCCCGTTTGGGTACAAATGTGAATTTGAAGAAATGTAGACATAATTGGTGACCAAGGAGTAACCAAAGTTCAATATACTAGTATAATAGTCTAAATATAGCTTTGAACCCCTTTAGAATGGATTCTACCCAATATATAGTCCTAACTATAGTTTTGAAACTTTGCGAAGAAAATTGTCCCGTTTGGGTACAAATGTGAATTTGAAGAAATGTAGACATAATTGGTGACCAAGGAGTAACCAAAGTTCAATATACTAGTATAATAGTCTAAATATAGCTTTAACCCCTTTAGAATGGATTCTACCCAATATATAGTCCTAACTATAGTTTCGAAACTTTGGGAAGAAAATCGTACCGTTTTGTTCCAAATGGGAATTTAAAGAAATGTAGACAAAATTAATGACCAAGGAGTAACCAAAGTTCAATATATTAGTATAATAGTCTAAATATAGCTTTGAACCCCTTTAGAATGGATTCTACCCAATATATAGTCCTAACTATAGTTTCGAAACTTTGGGAAGAAAATCGTACCGTTTTGTTACAAATGGGAATTTGAAGAAATGTAGACAAAATTAATGACCAAGGAGTAACGAAAGTTCAATATAGTAGTATAATAGTCTAAATATAGCTTTGAACCCCTTTAGAATGGATTCTAACTAATATATTGTCCTAACTATAGTTTTGAAACTTTGGGAAGAAAATCGTCCCGTTTGGGTACAAATGTGAATTTGAAGAAATGTAGACATAATTGGTGACCAAGGAGTAACCAAAGTTCAATATACTAGTATAATAGTCTAAATATAGCTTTGAACCCATTTAGAATGGATTCTACCCAATATATAGTCCTAACTATAATTTTGAAACTTTGGGAAGAAAATCGTCGCGTTTGGGTACAAATGTGAATTTGAAGAAATGTAGACATAATTTGTGACCAAGGAGTAACCAAAGTTCAACATACTAGTATAATAGTCTAAATATAGCTTTGAACCCCTTTAGAATGGATTCTACCCAATATATAGTCCTAACTATAGTTTTGAAACTTTGGGAAGAAAATCGTCCCGTTTGGGTACAAATGTGAATCTGAAGAAATGTACACATAATTGGTGACCAAGGAGTAACCAAAGTTCAATATACTAGTATAATAGTCTAAATATAGCTTTGAACCCCTTTAGAATGGATTCTACCCAATATATAGTCCTAACTATAGTTTCGAAACTTTGGGAAGAAAATCGTACCGTTTTGTTCCAAATGGGAATTTAAAGAAATGTAGACAAAATTAATGACCAAGGAGTAACCAAAGTTCAATATATTAGTATAATAGTCTAAATATAGCTTTGAACCCCTTTAGAATGGATTCTACCCAATATATAGTCCTAACTATAGTTTCGAAACTTTGGGAAGAAAATCGTACCGTTTTGTTACAAATGGGAATTTGAAGAAATGTACACAAAATTTTAGACCAAGGAATAACCAAAGTTCAATATATTAGTATAATAGTCTAAATATAGCTTTGAACCCCTTTAGAATGGATTCTAAGCAATATATAGTCCTACCTATAGTTTTGAAACTTTGGGAAGAAAATCGTCCCGTTCTGGTACAAATTGGAATTTGAAGAAATGTACACAATTTTGGTGACCAAGGAGTAACCAAAGTTCAATATATTAGTATAATAGTGTAAATATAGCTTTGAACCCCTTTAGAATGGATTCTAACTAATATATTGTCCTAACTATAGTTTTGAAACTTTGGGAAGAAAATCGTCCCGTTTGGGTACAAATGTGAATTTGAAGAAATGTAGACATAATTGGTGACCAAGGAGTAACCAAAGTTCAATATACTAGTATAATAGTCTAAATATAGCTTTGAACCCATTTAGAATGGATTCTACCCAATATATAGTCCTAACTATAATTTTGAAACTTTGGGAAGAAAATCGTCGCGTTTGGGTACAAATGTGAATTTGAAGAAATGTAGACATAATTTGTGACCAAGGAGTAACCAAAGTTCAACATACTAGTATAATAGTCTAAATATAGCTTTGAACCCCTTTAGAATGGATTCTACCCAATATATAGTCCTAACTATAGTTTTGAAACTTTGGGAAGAAAATCGTCCCGTTTGGGTACAAATGTGAATCTGAAGAAATGTACACATAATTGGTGACCAAGGAGTAACCAAAGTTCAATATACTAGTATAATAGTCTAAATATAGCTTTGAACCCCTTTAGAATGGATTCTACCCAATATATAGTCCTAACTATAGTTTCGAAACTTTGGGAAGAAAATCGTACCGTTTTGTTCCAAATGGGAATTTAAAGAAATGTAGACAAAATTAATGACCAAGGAGTAACCAAAGTTCAATATATTAGTATAATAGTCTAAATATAGCTTTGAACCCCTTTAGAATGGATTCTACCCAATATATAGTCCTAACTATAGTTTCGAAACTTTGGGAAGAAAATCGTACCGTTTTGTTACAAATGGGAATTTGAAGAAATGTAGACAAAATTAATGACCAAGGAGTAACGAAAGTTCAATATAGTAGTATAATAGTCTAAATATAGCTTTGAACCCCTTTAGAATGGATTCTAACTAATATATTGTCCTAACTATAGTTTTGAAACTTTGGGAAGAAAATCGTCCCGTTTGGGTACAAATGTGAATTTGAAGAAATGTAGACATAATTGGTGACCAAGGAGTAACCAAAGTTCAATATACTAGTATAATAGTCTAAATATAGCTTTGAACCCATTTAGAATGGATTCTACCCAATATATAGTCCTAACTATAATTTTGAAACTTTGGGAAGAAAATCGTCGCGTTTGGGTACAAATGTGAATTTGAAGAAATGTAGACATAATTTGTGACCAAGGAGTAACCAAAGTTCAACATACTAGTATAATAGTCTAAATATAGCTTTGAACCCCTTTAGAATGGATTCTACCCAATATATAGTCCTAACTATAGTTTTGAAACTTTGGGAAGAAAATCGTCCCGTTTGGGTACAAATGTGAATCTGAAGAAATGTACACATAATTGGTGACCAAGGAGTAACCAAAGTTCAATATACTAGTATAATAGTCTAAATATAGCTTTGAACCCCTTTAGAATGGATTCTACCCAATATATAGTCCTAACTATAGTTTCGAAACTTTGGGAAGAAAATCGTACCGTTTTGTTCCAAATGGGAATTTAAAGAAATGTAGACAAAATTAATGACCAAGGAGTAACCAAAGTTCAATATATTAGTATAATAGTCTAAATATAGCTTTGAACCCCTTTAGAATGGATTCTACCCAATATATAGTCCTAACTATAGTTTCGAAACTTTGGGAAGAAAATCGTACCGTTTTGTTACAAATGGGAATTTGAAGAAATGTACACAAAATTTTAGACCAAGGAATAACCAAAGTTCAATATATTAGTATAATAGTCTAAATATAGCTTTGAACCCCTTTAGAATGGATTCTAAGCAATATATAGTCCTACCTATAGTTTTGAAACTTTGGGAAGAAAATCGTCCCGTTCTGGTACAAATTGGAATTTGAAGAAATGTACACAATTTTGGTGACCAAGGAGTAACCAAAGTTCAATATATTAGTATAATAGTGTAAATATAGCTTTGAACCCCTTTAGAATGGATTCTAACTAATATATTGTCCTAACTATAGTTTTGAAACTTTGGGAAGAAAATCGTCCCGTTTGGGTACAAATGTGAATTTGAAGAAATGTAGACATAATTGGTGACCAAGGAGTAACCAAAGTTCAATATACTAGTATAATAGTCTAAATATAGCTTTGAACCCCTTTAGAATGGATTCTAACTAATATATTGTCCTAACTATAGTTTTGAAACTTTGGGAAGAAAATCGTCCCGTTTGGGTACAAATGTGAATTTGAAGAAATGTAGACATAAATGGTGACCAAGGAGTAACCAAAGTTCAATATACTAGTATAATAGTCTAAATATAGCTTTGAACCCCTTTAGAATGGATTCTACCCAATATATAGTCCTAACTATAGTTTCGAAACTTTGGGAAGAAAATCGTACCGTTTTGTTCCAAATGGGAATTTAAAGAAATGTAGACAAAATTAATGACCAAGGAGTAACCAAAGTTCAATATATTAGTATAATAGTCTAAATATAGCTTTGAACCCCTTTAGAATGGATTCTACCCAATATATAGTCCTACCTATAGTTTTGAAACTTTGGGAAGAAAATCGTCCCGTTCTGGTACAAATTGGAATTTGAAGAAATGTACACAAATTTGGTGACCAAGGAGTAACCAAAGTTCAATATATTAGTATAATAGTGTAAATATAGCTTTGAACCCCTTTAGAATGGATTCTAACTAATATATTGTCCTAACTATAGTTTTGAAACTTTGGGAAGAAAATCGTCCCGTTTGGGTACAAATGTGAATTTGAAGAAATGTAGACATAATTGGTGACCAAGGAGTAACCAAAGTTCAATATACTAGTATAATAGTCTAAATATAGCTTTGAACCCCTTTAGAATGGATTCTAAGCAATATATAGTCCTACCTATAGTTTTGAAACTTTGGGAAGAAAATCGTCCCGTTCTGGTACAAATTGGAATTTGAAGAAATGTACACAAATTTGGTGACCAAGGAGTAACCAAAGTTCAATATATTAGTATAATAGTGTAAATATAGCTTTGAACCCCTTTAGAATGGATTCTAACTAATATATTGTCCTAACTATAGTTTCGAAACTTTGGGAAGAAAATCGTATCGTTTTGTTCCAAATGGGAATTTAAAGAAATGTAGACAAAATTAATGACCAAGGAGTAACCAAAGTTCAATATATTAGTATAATAGTCTAAATATAGCTTTGAACCCTTTTAGAATGGATTCTACCCAATATATAGTCCTAACTATAGTTTTGAAACTTTGGGAAGAAAATCGTCCCGTTTGGGTACAAATGTGAATCTGAAGAAATGTAGACATAATTGGTGACCAAGGAGTAACCAAAGTTCAATATACTAGTATAATAGTCTAAATATAGCTTTGAACCCCTTTAGAATGGATTCTACCCAATATATAGTCCTAACTATAGTTTCGAAACTTTGGGAAGAAAATCGTACCGTTTTGTTCCAAATGGGAATTTAAAGAAATGTAGACAAAATTAATGACCAAGGAGTAACCAAAGTTCAATATATTAGTATAATAGTCTAAATATAGCTTTGAACCCCTTTAGAATGGATTCTACCCAATATATAGTCCTAACTATAGTTTCGAAACTTTGGGAAGAAAATCGTACCGTTTTGTTACAAATGGGAATTTGAAGAAATGTACACAAAATTTTAGACCAAGGAATAACCAAAGTTCAATATATTAGTATAATAGTCTAAATATAGCTTTGAACCCCTTTAGAATGGATTCTAAGCAATATATAGTCCTACCTATAGTTTTGAAACTTTGGGAAGAAAATCGTCCCGTTTGGGTACAAATGTGAATTTGAAGAAATGTAGACATAATTGGTGACCAAGGAGTAACCAAAGTTCAATATACTAGTATAATAGTCTAAATATAGCTTTGAACCCCTTTAGAATGGATTCTACCCAATATATAGTCCTAACTATAGTTTTGAAACTTTGCGAAGAAAATTGTCCCGTTTGGGTACAAATGTGAATTTGAAGAAATGTAGACATAATTGGTGACCAAGGAGTAACCAAAGTTCAATATACTAGTATAATAGTCTAAATATAGCTTTAACCCCTTTAGAATGGATTCTACCCAATATATAGTCCTAACTATAGTTTCGAAACTTTGGGAAGAAAATCGTACCGTTTTGTTCCAAATGGGAATTTAAAGAAATGTAGACAAAATTAATGACCAAGGAGTAACCAAAGTTCAATATATTAGTATAATAGTCTAAATATAGCTTTGAACCCCTTTAGAATGGATTCTACCCAATATATAGTCCTAACTATAGTTTCGAAACTTTGGGAAGAAAATCGTACCGTTTTGTTACAAATGGGAATTTGAAGAAATGTAGACATAATTGGTGACCAAGGAGTAACCAAAGTTCAATATACTAGTATAATAGTCTAAATATAGCTTTGAACCCATTTAGAATGGATTCTACCCAATATATAGTCCTAACTATAATTTTGAAACTTTGGGAAGAAAATCGTCGCGTTTGGGTACAAATGTGAATTTGAAGAAATGTAGACATAATTTGTGACCAAGGAGTAACCAAAGTTCAACATACTAGTATAATAGTCTAAATATAGCTTTGAACCCCTTTAGAATGGATTCTACCCAATATATAGTCCTAACTATAGTTTTGAAACTTTGGGAAGAAAATCGTCCCGTTTGGGTACAAATGTGAATCTGAAGAAATGTACACATAATTGGTGACCAAGGAGTAACCAAAGTTCAATATACTAGTATAATAGTCTAAATATAGCTTTGAACCCCTTTAGAATGGATTCTACCCAATATATAGTCCTAACTATAGTTTTGAAACTTTGGGAAGAAAATCGTCGTGTTTGGGTACAAATGTGAATTTGAAGAAATGTAGACATAATTGGTGACCAAGGAGTAACCAAAGTTCAATATACTACTATAATAGTCTAAATATAGCTTTGAACCCCTTTAGAATGGATTCTACCCAATATATAGTCCTAACTATAGTTTCGAAACTTTGGGAAGAAAATCGTACCGTTTTGTTCCAAATGGGAATTTAAAGAAATGTAGACAAAATTAATGACCAAGGAGTAACCAAAGTTCAATATATTAGTATAATAGTCTAAATATAGCTTTGAACCCCTTTAGAATGGATTCTACCCAATATATAGTCCTAACTATAGTTTCGAAACTTTGGGAAGAAAATCGTACCGTTTTGTTACAAATGGGAATTTGAAGAAATGTAGACAAAATTAATGACCAAGGAGTAACGAAAGTTCAATATAGTAGTATAATAGTCTAAATATAGCTTTGAACCCCTTTAGAATGGATTCTAACTAATATATTGTCCTAACTATAGTTTTGAAACTTTGGGAAGAAAATCGTCCCGTTTGGGTACAAATGTGAATTTGAAGAAATGTAGACATAATTGGTGACCAAGGAGTAACCAAAGTTCAATATACTAGTATAATAGTCTAAATATAGCTTTGAACCCATTTAGAATGGATTCTACCCAATATATAGTCCTAACTATAATTTTGAAACTTTGGGAAGAAAATCGTCGCGTTTGGGTACAAATGTGAATTTGAAGAAATGTAGACATAATTTGTGACCAAGGAGTAACCAAAGTTCAACATACTAGTATAATAGTCTAAATATAGCTTTGAACCCCTTTAGAATGGATTCTACCCAATATATAGTCCTAACTATAGTTTTGAAACTTTGGGAAGAAAATCGTCCCGTTTGGGTACAAATGTGAATCTGAAGAAATGTACACATAATTGGTGACCAAGGAGTAACCAAAGTTCAATATACTAGTATAATAGTCTAAATATAGCTTTGAACCCCTTTAGAATGGATTCTACCCAATATATAGTCCTAACTATAGTTTTGAAACTTTGGGAAGAAAATCGTCGTGTTTGGGTACAAATGTGAATTTGAAGAAATGTAGACATAATTGGTGACCAAGGAGTAACCAAAGTTCAATATACTACTATAATAGTCTAAATATAGCTTTGAACCCCTTTAGAATGGATTCTACCCAATATATAGTCCTAACTATAGTTTCGAAACTTTGGGAAGAAAATCGTACCGTTTTGTTCCAAATGGGAATTTAAAGAAATGTAGACAAAATTAATGACCAAGGAGTAACCAAAGTTCAATATATTAGTATAATAGTCTAAATATAGCTTTGAACCCCTTTAGAATGGATTCTACCCAATATATAGTCCTAACTATAGTTTCGAAACTTTGGGAAGAAAATCGTACCGTTTTGTTACAAATGGGAATTTGAAGAAATGTACACAAAATTTTAGACCAAGGAATAACCAAAGTTCAATATATTAGTATAATAGTCTAAATATAGCTTTGAACCCCTTTAGAATGGATTCTAAGCAATATATAGTCCTACCTATAGTTTTGAAACTTTGGGAAGAAAATCGTCCCGTTCTGGTACAAATTGGAATTTGAAGAAATGTACACAATTTTGGTGACCAAGGAGTAACCAAAGTTCAATATATTAGTATAATAGTGTAAATATAGCTTTGAACCCCTTTAGAATGGATTCTAACTAATATATTGTCCTAACTATAGTTTTGAAACTTTGGGAAGAAAATCGTCCCGTTTGGGTACAAATGTGAATTTGAAGAAATGTAGACATAATTGGTGACCAAGGAGTAACCAAAGTTCAATATACTAGTATAATAGTCTAAATATAGCTTTGAACCCCTTTAGAATGGATTCTACCCAATATATAGTCCTAACTATAGTTTCGAAACTTTGGGAAGAAAATCGTACCGTTTTGTTCCAAATGGGAATTTAAAGAAATGTAGACAAAATTAATGACCAAGGAGTAACCAAAGTTCAATATATTAGTATAATAGTCTAAATATAGCTTTGAACCCCTTTAGAATGGATTCTACCCAATATATAGTCCTAACTATAGTTTCGAAACTTTGGGAAGAAAATCGTACCGTTTTGTTACAAATGGGAATTTGAAGAAATGTACACAAAATTTTAGACCAAGGAATAACCAAAGTTCAATATATTAGTATAATAGTCTAAATATAGCTTTGAACCCCTTTAGAATGGATTCTAAGCAATATATAGTCCTACCTATAGTTTTGAAACTTTGGGAAGAAAATCGTCCCGTTTGGGTACAAATGTGAATTTGAAGAAATGTAGACATAATTGGTGACCAAGGAGTAACCAAAGTTCAATATACTAGTATAATAGTCTAAATATAGCTTTGAACCCCTTTAGAATGGATTCTACCCAATATATAGTCCTAACTATAGTTTTGAAACTTTGCGAAGAAAATTGTCCCGTTTGGGTACAAATGTGAATTTGAAGAAATGTAGACATAATTGGTGACCAAGGAGTAACCAAAGTTCAATATACTAGTATAATAGTCTAAATATAGCTTTAACCCCTTTAGAATGGATTCTACCCAATATATAGTCCTAACTATAGTTTCGAAACTTTGGGAAGAAAATCGTACCGTTTTGTTCCAAATGGGAATTTAAAGAAATGTAGACAAAATTAATGACCAAGGAGTAACCAAAGTTCAATATATTAGTATAATAGTCTAAATATAGCTTTGAACCCCTTTAGAATGGATTCTACCCAATATATAGTCCTAACTATAGTTTCGAAACTTTGGGAAGAAAATCGTACCGTTTTGTTACAAATGGGAATTTGAAGAAATGTAGACATAATTGGTGACCAAGGAGTAACCAAAGTTCAATATACTAGTATAATAGTCTAAATATAGCTTTGAACCCATTTAGAATGGATTCTACCCAATATATAGTCCTAACTATAATTTTGAAACTTTGGGAAGAAAATCGTCGCGTTTGGGTACAAATGTGAATTTGAAGAAATGTAGACATAATTTGTGACCAAGGAGTAACCAAAGTTCAACATACTAGTATAATAGTCTAAATATAGCTTTGAACCCCTTTAGAATGGATTCTACCCAATATATAGTCCTAACTATAGTTTTGAAACTTTGGGAAGAAAATCGTCCCGTTTGGGTACAAATGTGAATCTGAAGAAATGTACACATAATTGGTGACCAAGGAGTAACCAAAGTTCAATATACTAGTATAATAGTCTAAATATAGCTTTGAACCCCTTTAGAATGGATTCTACCCAATATATAGTCCTAACTATAGTTTTGAAACTTTGGGAAGAAAATCGTCGTGTTTGGGTACAAATGTGAATTTGAAGAAATGTAGACATAATTGGTGACCAAGGAGTAACCAAAGTTCAATATACTACTATAATAGTCTAAATATAGCTTTGAACCCCTTTAGAATGGATTCTACCCAATATATAGTCCTAACTATAGTTTCGAAACTTTGGGAAGAAAATCGTACCGTTTTGTTCCAAATGGGAATTTAAAGAAATGTAGACAAAATTAATGACCAAGGAGTAACCAAAGTTCAATATATTAGTATAATAGTCTAAATATAGCTTTGAACCCCTTTAGAATGGATTCTACCCAATATATAGTCCTAACTATAGTTTCGAAACTTTGGGAAGAAAATCGTACCGTTTTGTTACAAATGGGAATTTGAAGAAATGTAGACAAAATTAATGACCAAGGAGTAACGAAAGTTCAATATAGTAGTATAATAGTCTAAATATAGCTTTGAACCCCTTTAGAATGGATTCTAACTAATATATTGTCCTAACTATAGTTTTGAAACTTTGGGAAGAAAATCGTCCCGTTTGGGTACAAATGTGAATTTGAAGAAATGTAGACATAATTGGTGACCAAGGAGTAACCAAAGTTCAATATACTAGTATAATAGTCTAAATATAGCTTTGAACCCATTTAGAATGGATTCTACCCAATATATAGTCCTAACTATAATTTTGAAACTTTGGGAAGAAAATCGTCGCGTTTGGGTACAAATGTGAATTTGAAGAAATGTAGACATAATTTGTGACCAAGGAGTAACCAAAGTTCAACATACTAGTATAATAGTCTAAATATAGCTTTGAACCCCTTTAGAATGGATTCTACCCAATATATAGTCCTAACTATAGTTTTGAAACTTTGGGAAGAAAATCGTCCCGTTTGGGTACAAATGTGAATCTGAAGAAATGTACACATAATTGGTGACCAAGGAGTAACCAAAGTTCAATATACTAGTATAATAGTCTAAATATAGCTTTGAACCCCTTTAGAATGGATTCTACCCAATATATAGTCCTAACTATAGTTTTGAAACTTTGGGAAGAAAATCGTCGTGTTTGGGTACAAATGTGAATTTGAAGAAATGTAGACATAATTGGTGACCAAGGAGTAACCAAAGTTCAATATACTACTATAATAGTCTAAATATAGCTTTGAACCCCTTTAGAATGGATTCTACCCAATATATAGTCCTAACTATAGTTTCGAAACTTTGGGAAGAAAATCGTACCGTTTTGTTCCAAATGGGAATTTAAAGAAATGTAGACAAAATTAATGACCAAGGAGTAACCAAAGTTCAATATATTAGTATAATAGTCTAAATATAGCTTTGAACCCCTTTAGAATGGATTCTACCCAATATATAGTCCTAACTATAGTTTCGAAACTTTGGGAAGAAAATCGTACCGTTTTGTTACAAATGGGAATTTGAAGAAATGTACACAAAATTTTAGACCAAGGAATAACCAAAGTTCAATATATTAGTATAATAGTCTAAATATAGCTTTGAACCCCTTTAGAATGGATTCTAAGCAATATATAGTCCTACCTATAGTTTTGAAACTTTGGGAAGAAAATCGTCCCGTTCTGGTACAAATTGGAATTTGAAGAAATGTACACAATTTTGGTGACCAAGGAGTAACCAAAGTTCAATATATTAGTATAATAGTGTAAATATAGCTTTGAACCCCTTTAGAATGGATTCTAACTAATATATTGTCCTAACTATAGTTTTGAAACTTTGGGAAGAAAATCGTCCCGTTTGGGTACAAATGTGAATTTGAAGAAATGTAGACATAATTGGTGACCAAGGAGTAACCAAAGTTCAATATACTAGTATAATAGTCTAAATATAGCTTTGAACCCCTTTAGAATGGATTCTACCCAATATATAGTCCTAACTATAGTTTCGAAACTTTGGGAAGAAAATCGTACCGTTTTGTTCCAAATGGGAATTTAAAGAAATGTAGACAAAATTAATGACCAAGGAGTAACCAAAGTTCAATATATTAGTATAATAGTCTAAATATAGCTTTGAACCCCTTTAGAATGGATTCTACCCAATATATAGTCCTAACTATAGTTTCGAAACTTTGGGAAGAAAATCGTACCGTTTTGTTACAAATGGGAATTTGAAGAAATGTACACAAAATTTTAGACCAAGGAATAACCAAAGTTCAATATATTAGTATAATAGTCTAAATATAGCTTTGAACCCCTTTAGAATGGATTCTAAGCAATATATAGTCCTACCTATAGTTTTGAAACTTTGGGAAGAAAATCGTCCCGTTCTGGTACAAATTGGAATTTGAAGAAATGTACACAATTTTGGTGACCAAGGAGTAACCAAAGTTCAATATATTAGTATAATAGTGTAAATATAGCTTTGAACCCCTTTAGAATGGATTCTAACTAATATATTGTCCTAACTATAGTTTTGAAACTTTGGGAAGAAAATCGTCCCGTTTGGGTACAAATGTGAATTTGAAGAAATGTAGACATAATTGGTGACCAAGGAGTAACCAAAGTTCAATATACTAGTATAATAGTCTAAATATAGCTTTGAACCCCTTTAGAATGGATTCTACCCAATATATAGTCCTAACTATAGTTTCGAAACTTTGGGAAGAAAATCGTACCGTTTTGTTCCAAATGGGAATTTAAAGAAATGTAGACAAAATTAATGACCAAGGAGTAACCAAAGTTCAATATATTAGTATAATAGTCTAAATATAGCTTTGAACCCCTTTAGAATGGATTCTACCCAATATATAGTCCTACCTATAGTTTTGAAACTTTGGGAAGAAAATCGTCCCGTTCTGGTACAAATTGGAATTTGAAGAAATGTACACAAATTTGGTGACCAAGGAGTAACCAAAGTTCAATATATTAGTATAATAGTGTAAATATAGATTTGAACCCCTTTAGAATGGATTCTAACTAATATATTGTCCTAACTATAGTTTTGAAACTTTGGGAAGAAAATCGTCCCGTTTGGGTACAAATGTGAATTTGAAGAAATGTAGACATAATTGGTGACCAAGGAGTAACCAAAGTTCAATATACTAGTATAATAGTCTAAATATAGCTTTGAACCCCTTTAGAATGGATTCTACCCAATATATAGTCCTTACTATAGTTTTGAAACTTTGCGAAGAAAATTGTCCCGTTTGGGTACAAATGTGAATTTGAAGAAATGTAGACATAATTGGTGACCAAGGAGTAACCAAAGTTCAATATACTAGTATAATAGTCTAAATATAGCTTTAACCCCTTTAGAATGGATTCTACCCAATATATAGTCCTAACTATAGTTTCGAAACTTTGGGAAGAAAATCGTACCGTTTTGTTCCAAATGGGAATTTAAAGAAATGTAGACAAAATTAATGACCAAGGAGTAACCAAAGTTCAATATATTAGTATAATAGTCTAAATATAGCTTTGAACCCCTTTAGAATGGATTCTACCCAATATATAGTCCTAACTATAGTTTCGAAACTTTGGGAAGAAAATCGTACCGTTTTGTTACAAATGGGAATTTGAAGAAATGTAGACAAAATTAATGACCAAGGAGTAACGAAAGTTCAATATAGTAGTATAATAGTCTAAATATAGCTTTGAACCCCTTTAGAATGGATTCTAACTAATATATTGTCCTAACTATAGTTTTGAAACTTTGGGAAGAAAATCGTCCCGTTTGGGTACAAATGTGAATTTGAAGAAATGTAGACATAATTGGTGACCAAGGAGTAACCAAAGTTCAATATACTAGTATAATAGTCTAAATATAGCTTTGAACCCATTTAGAATGGATTCTACCCAATATATAGTCCTAACTATAGTTTTGAAACTTTGCGAAGAAAATTGTCCCGTTTGGGTACAAATGTGAATTTGAAGAAATGTAGACATAATTGGTGACCAAGGAGTAACCAAAGTTCAATATACTAGTATAATAGTCTAAATATAGCTTTAACCCCTTTAGAATGGATTCTACCCAATATATAGTCCTAACTATAGTTTTGAAACTTTGGGAAGAAAATCGTCCCGTTTGGGTACAAATGTGAATTTGAAGAAATGTAGACATAATTGGTGACCAAGGAGTAACCAAAGTTCAATATACTAGTATAATAGTCTAAATATAGCTTTGAACCCCTTTAGAATGGATTCTAACTAATATATTGTCCTAACTATAGTTTTGAAACTTTGGGAAGAAAATCGTCCCGTTTGGGTACAAATGTGAATTTGAAGAAATGTAGACATAAATGGTGACCAAGGAGTAACCAAAGTTCAATATACTAGTATAATAGTCTAAATATAGCTTTGAACCCCTTTAGAATGGATTCTACCCAATATATAGTCCTAACTATAGTTTCGAAACTTTGGGAAGAAAATCGTACCGTTTTGTTCCAAATGGGAATTTAAAGAAATGTAGACAAAATTAATGACCAAGGAGTAACCAAAGTTCAATATATTAGTATAATAGTCTAAATATAGCTTTGAACCCCTTTAGAATGGATTCTACCCAATATATAGTCCTACCTATAGTTTTGAAACTTTGGGAAGAAAATCGTCCCGTTCTGGTACAAATTGGAATTTGAAGAAATGTACACAAATTTGGTGACCAAGGAGTAACCAAAGTTCAATATATTAGTATAATAGTGTAAATATAGCTTTGAACCCCTTTAGAATGGATTCTAACTAATATATTGTCCTAACTATAGTTTTGAAACTTTGGGAAGAAAATCGTCCCGTTTGGGTACAAATGTGAATTTGAAGAAATGTAGACATAATTGGTGACCAAGGAGTAACCAAAGTTCAATATACTAGTATAATAGTCTAAATATAGCTTTGAACCCCTTTAGAATGGATTCTAAGCAATATATAGTCCTACCTATAGTTTTGAAACTTTGGGAAGAAAATCGTCCCGTTCTGGTACAAATTGGAATTTGAAGAAATGTACACAAATTTGGTGACCAAGGAGTAACCAAAGTTCAATATATTAGTATAATAGTGTAAATATAGCTTTGAACCCCTTTAGAATGGATTCTAACTAATATATTGTCCTAACTATAGTTTCGAAACTTTGGGAAGAAAATCGTATCGTTTTGTTCCAAATGGGAATTTAAAGAAATGTAGACAAAATTAATGACCAAGGAGTAACCAAAGTTCAATATATTAGTATAATAGTCTAAATATAGCTTTGAACCCTTTTAGAATGGATTCTACCCAATATATAGTCCTAACTATAGTTTTGAAACTTTGGGAAGAAAATCGTCCCGTTTGGGTACAAATGTGAATCTGAAGAAATGTAGACATAATTGGTGACCAAGGAGTAACCAAAGTTCAATATACTAGTATAATAGTCTAAATATAGCTTTGAACCCCTTTAGAATGGATTCTACCCAATATATAGTCCTAACTATAGTTTCGAAACTTTGGGAAGAAAATCGTACCGTTTTGTTCCAAATGGGAATTTAAAGAAATGTAGACAAAATTAATGACCAAGGAGTAACCAAAGTTCAATATATTAGTATAATAGTCTAAATATAGCTTTGAACCCCTTTAGAATGGATTCTACCCAATATATAGTCCTAACTATAGTTTCGAAACTTTGGGAAGAAAATCGTACCGTTTTGTTACAAATGGGAATTTGAAGAAATGTACACAAAATTTTAGACCAAGGAATAACCAAAGTTCAATATATTAGTATAATAGTCTAAATATAGCTTTGAACCCCTTTAGAATGGATTCTAAGCAATATATAGTCCTACCTATAGTTTTGAAACTTTGGGAAGAAAATCGTCCCGTTTGGGTACAAATGTGAATTTGAAGAAATGTAGACATAATTGGTGACCAAGGAGTAACCAAAGTTCAATATACTAGTATAATAGTCTAAATATAGCTTTGAACCCCTTTAGAATGGATTCTACCCAATATATAGTCCTAACTATAGTTTTGAAACTTTGCGAAGAAAATTGTCCCGTTTGGGTACAAATGTGAATTTGAAGAAATGTAGACATAATTGGTGACCAAGGAGTAACCAAAGTTCAATATACTAGTATAATAGTCTAAATATAGCTTTAACCCCTTTAGAATGGATTCTACCCAATATATAGTCCTAACTATAGTTTCGAAACTTTGGGAAGAAAATCGTACCGTTTTGTTCCAAATGGGAATTTAAAGAAATGTAGACAAAATTAATGACCAAGGAGTAACCAAAGTTCAATATATTAGTATAATAGTCTAAATATAGCTTTGAACCCCTTTAGAATGGATTCTACCCAATATATAGTCCTAACTATAGTTTCGAAACTTTGGGAAGAAAATCGTACCGTTTTGTTACAAATGGGAATTTGAAGAAATGTAGACAAAATTAATGACCAAGGAGTAACGAAAGTTCAATATAGTAGTATAATAGTCTAAATATAGCTTTGAACCCCTTTAGAATGGATTCTAACTAATATATTGTCCTAACTATAGTTTTGAAACTTTGGGAAGAAAATCGTCCCGTTTGGGTACAAATGTGAATTTGAAGAAATGTAAACATAATTGGTGACCAAGGAGTAACCAAAGTTCAATATACTAGTATAATAGTCTAAATATAGCTTTGAACCCATTTAGAATGGATTCTACCCAATATATAGTCCTAACTATAATTTTGAAACTTTGGGAAGAAAATCGTCGCGTTTGGGTACAAATGTGAATTTGAAGAAATGTAGACATAATTTGTGACCAAGGAGTAACCAAAGTTCAACATACTAGTATAATAGTCTAAATATAGCTTTGAACCCCTTTAGAATGGATTCTACCCAATATATAGTCCTAACTATAGTTTTGAAACTTTGGGAAGAAAATCGTCCCGTTTGGGTACAAATGTGAATCTGAAGAAATGTACACATAATTGGTGACCAAGGAGTAACCAAAGTTCAATATACTAGTATAATAGTCTAAATATAGCTTTGAACCCCTTTAGAATGGATTCTACCCAATATATAGTCCTAACTATAGTTTTGAAACTTTGGGAAGAAAATCGTCGTGTTTGGGTACAAATGTGAATTTGAAGAAATGTAGACATAATTGGTGACCAAGGAGTAACCAAAGTTCAATATACTACTATAATAGTCTAAATATAGCTTTGAACCCCTTTAGAATGGATTCTACCCAATATATAGTCCTAACTATAGTTTCGAAACTTTGGGAAGAAAATCGTACCGTTTTGTTCCAAATGGGAATTTAAAGAAATGTAGACAAAATTAATGACCAAGGAGTAACCAAAGTTCAATATATTAGTATAATAGTCTAAATATAGCTTTGAACCCCTTTAGAATGGATTCTACCCAATATATAGTCCTAACTATAGTTTCGAAACTTTGGGAAGAAAATCGTACCGTTTTGTTACAAATGGGAATTTGAAGAAATGTACACAAAATTTTAGACCAAGGAATAACCAAAGTTCAATATATTAGTATAATAGTCTAAATATAGCTTTGAACCCCTTTAGAATGGATTCTAAGCAATATATAGTCCTACCTATAGTTTTGAAACTTTGGGAAGAAAATCGTCCCGTTCTGGTACAAATTGGAATTTGAAGAAATGTACACAATTTTGGTGACCAAGGAGTAACCAAAGTTCAATATATTAGTATAATAGTGTAAATATAGCTTTGAACCCCTTTAGAATGGATTCTAACTAATATATTGTCCTAACTATAGTTTTGAAACTTTGGGAAGAAAATCGTCCCGTTTGGGTACAAATGTGAATTTGAAGAAATGTAGACATAATTGGTGACCAAGGAGTAACCAAAGTTCAATATACTAGTATAATAGTCTAAATATAGCTTTGAACCCCTTTAGAATGGATTCTACCCAATATATAGTCCTAACTATAGTTTCGAAACTTTGGGAAGAAAATCGTACCGTTTTGTTCCAAATGGGAATTTAAAGAAATGTAGACAAAATTAATGACCAAGGAGTAACCAAAGTTCAATATATTAGTATAATAGTCTAAATATAGCTTTGAACCCCTTTAGAATGGATTCTACCCAATATATAGTCCTAACTATAGTTTCGAAACTTTGGGAAGAAAATCGTACCGTTTTGTTACAAATGGGAATTTGAAGAAATGTACACAAAATTTTAGACCAAGGAATAACCAAAGTTCAATATATTAGTATAATAGTCTAAATATAGCTTTGAACCCCTTTAGAATGGATTCTAAGCAATATATAGTCCTACCTATAGTTTTGAAACTTTGGGAAGAAAATCGTCCCGTTCTGGTACAAATTGGAATTTGAAGAAATGTACACAATTTTGGTGACCAAGGAGTAACCAAAGTTCAATATATTAGTATAATAGTGTAAATATAGCTTTGAACCCCTTTAGAATGGATTCTAACTAATATATTGTCCTAACTATAGTTTTGAAACTTTGGGAAGAAAATCGTCCCGTTTGGGTACAAATGTGAATTTGAAGAAATGTAGACATAATTGGTGACCAAGGAGTAACCAAAGTTCAATATACTAGTATAATAGTCTAAATATAGCTTTGAACCCCTTTAGAATGGATTCTACCCAATATATAGTCCTAACTATAGTTTCGAAACTTTGGGAAGAAAATCGTACCGTTTTGTTCCAAATGGGAATTTAAAGAAATGTAGACAAAATTAATGACCAAGGAGTAACCAAAGTTCAATATATTAGTATAATAGTCTAAATATAGCTTTGAACCCCTTTAGAATGGATTCTACCCAATATATAGTCCTACCTATAGTTTTGAAACTTTGGGAAGAAAATCGTCCCGTTCTGGTACAAATTGGAATTTGAAGAAATGTACACAAATTTGGTGACCAAGGAGTAACCAAAGTTCAATATATTAGTATAATAGTGTAAATATAGATTTGAACCCCTTTAGAATGGATTCTAACTAATATATTGTCCTAACTATAGTTTTGAAACTTTGGGAAGAAAATCGTCCCGTTTGGGTACAAATGTGAATTTGAAGAAATGTAGACATAATTGGTGACCAAGGAGTAACCAAAGTTCAATATACTAGTATAATAGTCTAAATATAGCTTTGAACCCCTTTAGAATGGATTCTACCCAATATATAGTCCTTACTATAGTTTTGAAACTTTGCGAAGAAAATTGTCCCGTTTGGGTACAAATGTGAATTTGAAGAAATGTAGACATAATTGGTGACCAAGGAGTAACCAAAGTTCAATATACTAGTATAATAGTCTAAATATAGCTTTAACCCCTTTAGAATGGATTCTACCCAATATATAGTCCTAACTATAGTTTCGAAACTTTGGGAAGAAAATCGTACCGTTTTGTTCCAAATGGGAATTTAAAGAAATGTAGACAAAATTAATGACCAAGGAGTAACCAAAGTTCAATATATTAGTATAATAGTCTAAATATAGCTTTGAACCCCTTTAGAATGGATTCTACCCAATATATAGTCCTAACTATAGTTTCGAAACTTTGGGAAGAAAATCGTACCGTTTTGTTACAAATGGGAATTTGAAGAAATGTAGACAAAATTAATGACCAAGGAGTAACGAAAGTTCAATATAGTAGTATAATAGTCTAAATATAGCTTTGAACCCCTTTAGAATGGATTCTAACTAATATATTGTCCTAACTATAGTTTTGAAACTTTGGGAAGAAAATCGTCCCGTTTGGGTACAAATGTGAATTTGAAGAAATGTAGACATAATTGGTGACCAAGGAGTAACCAAAGTTCAATATACTAGTATAATAGTCTAAATATAGCTTTGAACCCATTTAGAATGGATTCTACCCAATATATAGTCCTAACTATAATTTTGAAACTTTGGGAAGAAAATCGTCGCGTTTGGGTACAAATGTGAATTTGAAGAAATGTAGACATAATTTGTGACCAAGGAGTAACCAAAGTTCAACATACTAGTATAATAGTCTAAATATAGCTTTGAACCCCTTTAGAATGGATTCTACCCAATATATAGTCCTAACTATAGTTTTGCAACTTTGGGAAGAAAATCGTCCCGTTTGGGTACAAATGTGAATTTGAAGAAATGTAGACATAATTGGTGACCAAGGAGTAACCAAAGTTTAATATACTAGTATAATAGTCTAAATATAGCTTTGAACCCCTTTAGAATGGATTCTACCCAATATATAGTCCTAACTATAGTTTTGAAACTTTGGGAAGAAAATCGTCGTGTTTGGGTACAAATGTGAATTTGAAGAAATGTAGACATAATTGGTGACCAAGGAGTAACCAAAGTTCAATATACTACTATAATAGTCTAAATATAGCTTTGAACCCCTTTAGAATGGATTCTACCCAATATATAGTCCTAACTATAGTTTCGAAACTTTGGGAAGAAAATCGTACCGTTTTGTTCCAAATGGGAATTTAAAGAAATGTAGACAAAATTAATGACCAAGGAGTAACCAAAGTTCAATATATTAGTATAATAGTCTAAATATAGCTTTGAACCCCTTTAGAATGGATTCTACCCAATATATAGTCCTAACTATAGTTTCGAAACTTTGGGAAGAAAATCGTACCGTTTTGTTACAAATGGGAATTTGAAGAAATGTACACAAAATTTTAGACCAAGGAATAACCAAAGTTCAATATATTAGTATAATAGTCTAAATATAGCTTTGAACCCCTTTAGAATGGATTCTAAGCAATATATAGTCCTACCTATAGTTTTGAAACTTTGGGAAGAAAATCGTCCCGTTCTGGTACAAATTGGAATTTGAAGAAATGTACACAATTTTGGTGACCAAGGAGTAACCAAAGTTCAATATATTAGTATAATAGTGTAAATATAGCTTTGAACCCCTTTAGAATGGATTCTAACTAATATATTGTCCTAACTATAGTTTTGAAACTTTGGGAAGAAAATCGTCCCGTTTGGGTACAAATGTGAATTTGAAGAAATGTAGACATAATTGGTGACCAAGGAGTAACCAAAGTTCAATATACTAGTATAATAGTCTAAATATAGCTTTGAACCCCTTTAGAATGGATTCTACCCAATATATAGTCCTAACTATAGTTTCGAAACTTTGGGAAGAAAATCGTACCGTTTTGTTCCAAATGGGAATTTAAAGAAATGTAGACAAAATTAATGACCAAGGAGTAACCAAAGTTCAATATATTAGTATAATAGTCTAAATATAGCTTTGAACCCCTTTAGAATGGATTCTACCCAATATATAGTCCTACCTATAGTTTTGAAACTTTGGGAAGAAAATCGTCCCGTTCTGGTACAAATTGGAATTTGAAGAAATGTACACAAATTTGGTGACCAAGGAGTAACCAAAGTTCAATATATTAGTATAATAGTGTAAATATAGATTTGAACCCCTTTAGAATGGATTCTAACTAATATATTGTCCTAACTATAGTTTTGAAACTTTGGGAAGAAAATCGTCCCGTTTGGGTACAAATGTGAATTTGAAGAAATGTAGACATAATTGGTGACCAAGGAGTAACCAAAGTTCAATATACTAGTATAATAGTCTAAATATAGCTTTGAACCCCTTTAGAATGGATTCTACCCAATATATAGTCCTTACTATAGTTTTGAAACTTTGCGAAGAAAATTGTCCCGTTTGGGTACAAATGTGAATTTGAAGAAATGTAGACATAATTGGTGACCAAGGAGTAACCAAAGTTCAATATACTAGTATAATAGTCTAAATATAGCTTTAACCCCTTTAGAATGGATTCTACCCAATATATAGTCCTAACTATAGTTTCGAAACTTTGGGAAGAAAATCGTACCGTTTTGTTCCAAATGGGAATTTAAAGAAATGTAGACAAAATTAATGACCAAGGAGTAACCAAAGTTCAATATATTAGTATAATAGTCTAAATATAGCTTTGAACCCCTTTAGAATGGATTCTACCCAATATATAGTCCTAACTATAGTTTCGAAACTTTGGGAAGAAAATCGTACCGTTTTGTTACAAATGGGAATTTGAAGAAATGTAGACAAAATTAATGACCAAGGAGTAACGAAAGTTCAATATAGTAGTATAATAGTCTAAATATAGCTTTGAACCCCTTTAGAATGGATTCTAACTAATATATTGTCCTAACTATAGTTTTGAAACTTTGGGAAGAAAATCGTCCCGTTTGGGTACAAATGTGAATTTGAAGAAATGTAGACATAATTGGTGACCAAGGAGTAACCAAAGTTCAATATACTAGTATAATAGTCTAAATATAGCTTTGAACCCATTTAGAATGGATTCTACCCAATATATAGTCCTAACTATAATTTTGAAACTTTGGGAAGAAAATCGTCGCGTTTGGGTACAAATGTGAATTTGAAGAAATGTAGACATAATTTGTGACCAAGGAGTAACCAAAGTTCAACATACTAGTATAATAGTCTAAATATAGCTTTGAACCCCTTTAGAATGGATTCTACCCAATATATAGTCCTAACTATAGTTTTGCAACTTTGGGAAGAAAATCGTCCCGTTTGGGTACAAATGTGAATTTGAAGAAATGTAGACATAATTGGTGACCAAGGAGTAACCAAAGTTTAATATACTAGTATAATAGTCTAAATATAGCTTTGAACCCCTTTAGAATGGATTCTACCCAATATATAGTCCTAACTATAGTTTTGAAACTTTGGGAAGAAAATCGTCGTGTTTGGGTACAAATGTGAATTTGAAGAAATGTAGACATAATTGGTGACCAAGGAGTAACCAAAGTTCAATATACTACTATAATAGTCTAAATATAGCTTTGAACCCCTTTAGAATGGATTCTACCCAATATATAGTCCTAACTATAGTTTCGAAACTTTGGGAAGAAAATCGTACCGTTTTGTTCCAAATGGGAATTTAAAGAAATGTAGACAAAATTAATGACCAAGGAGTAACCAAAGTTCAATATATTAGTATAATAGTCTAAATATAGCTTTGAACCCCTTTAGAATGGATTCTACCCAATATATAGTCCTAACTATAGTTTCGAAACTTTGGGAAGAAAATCGTACCGTTTTGTTACAAATGGGAATTTGAAGAAATGTACACAAAATTTTAGACCAAGGAATAACCAAAGTTCAATATATTAGTATAATAGTCTAAATATAGCTTTGAACCCCTTTAGAATGGATTCTAAGCAATATATAGTCCTACCTATAGTTTTGAAACTTTGGGAAGAAAATCGTCCCGTTCTGGTACAAATTGGAATTTGAAGAAATGTACACAATTTTGGTGACCAAGAAGTAACCAAAGTTCAATATATTAGTATAATAGTGTAAATATAGCTTTGAACCCCTTTAGAATGGATTCTAACTAATATATTGTCCTAACTATAGTTTTGAAACTTTGGGAAGAAAATCGTCCCGTTTGGGTACAAATGTGAATTTGAAGAAATGTAGACATAATTGGTGACCAAGGAGTAACCAAAGTTCAATATACTAGTATAATAGTCTAAATATAGCTTTGAACCCCTTTAGAATGGATTCTACCCAATATATAGTCCTAACTATAGTTTCGAAACTTTGGGAAGAAAATCGTACCGTTTTGTTCCAAATGGGAATTTAAAGAAATGTAGACAAAATTAATGACCAAGGAGTAACCAAAGTTCAATATATTAGTATAATAGTCTAAATATAGCTTTGAACCCCTTTAGAATGGATTCTACCCAATATATAGTCCTACCTATAGTTTTGAAACTTTGGGAAGAAAATCGTCCCGTTCTGGTACAAATTGGAATTTGAAGAAATGTACGCAAATTTGGTGACCAAGGAGTAACCAAAGTTCAATAAATTAGTATAATAGTGTAAATATAGATTTGAACCCCTTTAGAATGGATTCTAACTAATATATTGTCCTAACTATAGTTTTGAAACTTTGGGAAGAAAATTGTCCCGTTTGGGTACAAATGTGAATTTGAAGAAATGTAGACATAATTGGTGACCAAGGAGTAACCAAAGTTCAATATACTAGTATAATAGTCTAAATATAGCTTTAACCCCTTTAGAATGGATTCTACCCAATATATAGTCCTAACTATAGTTTCGAAACTTTGGGAAGAAAATCGTACCGTTTTGTTCCAAATGGGAATTTAAAGAAATGTAGACAAAATTAATGACCAAGGAGTAACCAAAGTTCAATATATTAGTATAATAGTCTAAATATAGCTTTGAACCCCTTTAGAATGGATTCTACCCAATATATAGTCCTAACTATAGTTTCGAAACTTTGGGAAGAAAATCGTACCGTTTTGTTACAAATGGGAATTTGAAGAAATGTAGACAAAATTAATGACCAAGGAGTAACGAAAGTTCAATATAGTAGTATAATAGTCTAAATATAGCTTTGAACCCCTTTAGAATGGATTCTAACTAATATATTGTCCTAACTATAGTTTTGAAACTTTGGGAAGAAAATCGTCCCGTTTGGATACAAATGTGAATTTGAAGAAATGTAGACATAATTGGTGACCAAGGAGTAACCAAAGTTCAATATACTAGTATAATAGTCTAAATATAGCTTTGAACCCATTTAGAATGGATTCTACCCAATATATAGTCCTAACTATAATTTTGAAACTTTGGGAAGAAAATCGTCGCGTTTGGGTACAAATGTGAATTTGAAGAAATGTAGACATAATTTGTGACCAAGGAGTAACCAAAGTTCAACATACTAGTATAATAGTCTAAATATAGCTTTGAACCCCTTTAGAATGGATTCTACCCAATATATAGTCCTACCTATAGTTTTGAAACTTTGGGAAGAAAATCGTCCCGTTCTGGTACAAATTGGAATTTGAAGAAATGTACACAAATTTGGTGACCAAGGAGTAACCAAAGTTCAATATATTAGTATAATAGTGTAAATATAGATTTGAACCCCTTTAGAATGGATTCTAACTAATATATTGTCCTAACTATAGTTTTGAAACTTTGGGAAGAAAATCGTCCCGTTTGGGTACAAATGTGAATTTGAAGAAATGTAGACATAATTGGTGACCAAGGAGTAACCAAAGTTCAATATACTAGTATAATAGTCTAAATATAGCTTTGAACCCCTTTAGAATGGATTCTACCCAATATATAGTCCTAACTATAGTTTTGAAACTTTGCGAAGAAAATTGTCCCGTTTGGGTACAAATGTGAATTTAAAGAAATGTAGACAAAATTAATGACCAAGGAGTAACCAAAGTTCAATATATTAGTATAATAGTCTAAATATAGCTTTGAACCCCTTTAGAATGGATTCTACCCAATATATAGTCCTAACTATAGTTTCGAAACTTTGGGAAGAAAATCGTACCGTTTTGTTACAAATGGGAATTTGAAGAAATGTAGACAAAATTAATGACCAAGGAGTAACGAAAGTTCAATATAGTAGTATAATAGTCTAAATATAGCTTTGAACCCCTTTAGAATGGATTCTAACTAATATATTGTCCTAACTATAGTTTTGAAACTTTGGGAAGAAAATCGTCCCGTTTGGATACAAATGTGAATTTGAAGAAATGTAGACATAATTGGTGACCAAGGAGTAACCAAAGTTCAATATACTAGTATAATAGTCTAAATATAGCTTTGAACCCATTTAGAATGGATTCTACCCAATATATAGTCCTAACTATAATTTTGAAACTTTGGGAAGAAAATCGTCGCGTTTGGGTACAAATGTGAATTTGAAGAAATGTAGACATAATTTGTGACCAAGGAGTAACCAAAGTTCAACATACTAGTATAATAGTCTAAATATAGCTTTGAACCCCTTTAGAATGGATTCTACCCAATATATAGTCCTAACTATAGTTTCGAAACTTTGGGTAGAAAATCGTACCGTTTTGTTCCAAATGGGAATTTAAAGAAATGTAGACAAAATTAATGACCAAGGAGTAACCAAAGTTCAATATATTAGTATAATAGTCTAAATATAGCTTTGAACCCCTTTAGAATGGATTCTACCCAATATATAGTCCTACCTATAGTTTTGAAACTTTGGGAAGAAAATCGTCCCGTTCTGGTACAAATTGGAATTTGAAGAAATGTACACAAATTTGGTGACCAAGGAGTAACCAAAGTTCAATATATTAGTATAATAGTGTAAATATAGATTTGAACCCCTTTAGAATGGATTCTAACTAATATATTGTCCTAACTATAGTTTTGAAACTTTGGGAAGAAAATCGTCCCGTTTGGGTACAAATGTGAATTTGAAGAAATGTAGACATAATTGGTGACCAAGGAGTAACCAAAGTTCAATATACTAGTATAATAGTCTAAATATAGCTTTGAACCCCTTTAGAATGGATTCTACCCAATATATAGTCCTAACTATAGTTTTGAAACTTTGCGAAGAAAATTGTCCCGTTTGGGTACAAATGTGAATTTGAAGAAATGTAGACATAATTGGTGACCAAGGAGTAACCAAAGTTCAATATACTAGTATAATAGTCTAAATATAGCTTTAACCCCTTTAGAATGGATTCTACCCAATATATAGTCCTAACTATAGTTTCGAAACTTTGGGAAGAAAATCGTACCGTTTTGTTCCAAATGGGAATTTAAAGAAATGTAGACAAAATTAATGACCAAGGAGTAACCAAAGTTCAATATATTAGTATAATAGTCTAAATATAGCTTTGAACCCCTTTAGAATGGATTCTACCCAATATATAGTCCTAACTATAGTTTCGAAACTTTGGGAAGAAAATCGTACCGTTTTGTTACAAATGGGAATTTGAAGAAATGTAGACAAAATTAATGACCAAGGAGTAACGAAAGTTCAATATAGTAGTATAATAGTCTAAATATAGCTTTGAACCCCTTTAGAATGGATTCTAACTAATATATTGTCCTAACTATAGTTTTGAAACTTTGGGAAGAAAATCGTCCCGTTTGGGTACAAATGTGAATTTGAAGAAATGTAGACATAATTGGTGACCAAGGAGTAACCAAAGTTCAATATACTAGTATAATAGTCTAAATATAGCTTTGAACCCATTTAGAATGGATTCTACCCAATATATAGTCCTAACTATAATTTTGAAACTTTGGGAAGAAAATCGTCGCGTTTGGGTACAAATGTGAATTTGAAGAAATGTAGACATAATTTGTGACCAAGGAGTAACCAAAGTTCAACATACTAGTATAATAGTCTAAATATAGCTTTGAACCCCTTTAGAATGGATTCTACCCAATATATAGTCCTAACTATAATTTTGAAACTTTGGGAAGAAAATCGTCGTGTTTGGGTACAAATGTGAATTTGAAGAAATGTAGACATAATTGGTGACCAAGGAGTAACCAAAGTTCAATATACTAGTATAATAGTCTAAATATAGCTTTGAACCCCTTTAGAATGGATTCTACCCAATATATAGTCCTAACTATAGTTTTGAAACTTTGGGAAGCGTTTTGGTACAAATGGGAATTTGAAGAAATGTAGACAAAATTGGTGACCAAGGAGAACCAAAGTTCAATATATTAGTATAATAGTCTAAATATAGCTTTGAACCCCTTTAGAATGGATTCTAAGCAATATATAGTCCTAACTATAGTTTTGAAACTTTGGGAAGAAATTCGTCCCGTTTTGGTACAAATTGGAATTTGAAGAAATGTACACAAAATTGGTGACCAAGGAGTAACCAAAGTTCAAAATATTAGTATAATAGTCTAAATATAGCATTGAACCCCTTTAGAATGGATTCTAAGCAATATATAGTCCTAACTATAGTTTTGAAACTTTGGGAAGAAAATCGTCCCGTTTGGGTACAAATGTGAATTTGAAGAAATGTAGACATAATTGGTGACCAAGGAGTAACCAAAGTTCAATATACTAGTATAATAGTCTAAATATAGCTTTGAACCCCTTTAGAATGGATTCTAAGCAATATATAGTCCTACCTATAGTTTTGAAACTTTGGGAAGAAAATCGTCCCGTTCTGGTACAAATTGGAATTTGAAGAAATGTACACAAATTTGGTGACCAAGGAGTAACCAAAGTTCAATATATTAGTATAATAGTGTAAATATAGCTTTGAACCCCTTTAGAATGGATTCTAACTAATATATTGTCCTAACTATAGTTTCGAAACTTTGGGAAGAAAATCGTACCGTTTTGTTCCAAATGGGAATTTAAAGAAATGTAGACAAAATTAATGACCAAGGAGTAACCAAAGTTCAATATATTAGTATAATAGTCTAAATATAGCTTTGAACCCCTTTAGAATGGATTCTACCCAATATATAGTCCTAACTATAGTTTTGAAACTTTGGGAAGAAAATCGTCCCGTTTGGGTACAAATGTGAATTTGAAGAAATGTAGACATAATTGGTGACCAAGGAGTAACCAAAGTTCAATATACTAGTATAATAGTCTAAATATAGCTTTGAACCCCTTTAGAATGGATTCTACCCAATATATAGTCCTAACTATAGTTTCGAAACTTTGGGAAGAAAATCGTACCGTTTTGTTCCAAATGGGAATTTAAAGAAATGTAGACAAAATTAATGACCAAGGAGTAACCAAAGTTCAATATATTAGTATAATAGTCTAAATATAGCTTTGAACCCCTTTAGAATGGATTCTACCCAATATATAGTCCTAACTATAGTTTTGAAACTTTGGGAAGAAAATCGTACCGTTTGGGTACAAATGGGAATTTGAAGAAATGTAGACATAATTGGTGACCAAGGAGTAACCAAAGTTCAATATACTAGTATAATAGTCTAAATATAGCTTTGAACCCCTTTAGAATGGATTCTAAGCAATATATAGTCCTACCTATAGTTTTGAAACTTTGGGAAGAAAATCGTCCCGTTCTGGTACAAATTGGAATTTGAAGAAATGTACACAAATTTGGTGACCAAGGAGTAACCAAAGTTCAATATATTAGTATAATAGTGTAAATATAGCTTTGAACCCCTTTAGAATGGATTCTAACTAATATATTGTCCTAACTATAGTTTCGAAACTTTGGGAAGAAAATCGTACCGTTTTGTTCCAAATGGGAATTTAAAGAAATGTAGACAAAATTAATGACCAAGGAGTAACCAAAGTTCAATATATTAGTATATTAGTCTAAATATAGCTTTGAACCCCTTTAGAATGGATTCTACCCAATATATAGTCCTAACTATAGTTTTGAAACTTTGGGAAGAAAATCGTCCCGTTTGGGTACAAATGTGAATTTGAAGAAATGTAGACATAATTGGTGACCAAGGAGTAACCAAAGTTCAATATACTAGTATAATAGTCTAAATATAGCTTTGAACCCCTTTAGAATGGATTCTACCCAATTTATAGTCCTAACTATAGTTTCGAAACTTTGGGAAGAAAATCGTACCGTTTTGTTCCAAATGGGAATTTAAAGAAATGTAGACAAAATTAATGACCAAGGAGTAACCAAAGTTCAATATATTAGTATAATAGTCTAAATATAGCTTTGAACCCCTTTAGAATGGATTCTACCCAATTTATAGTCCTAACTATAGTTTTGAAACTTTGGGAAGAAAATCGTACCGTTTTGTTACAAATGGGAATTTGAAGAAATGTACACAAAATTTTAGACCAAGGAATAACCAAAGTTCAATATATTAGTATAATAGTCTAAATATAGCTTTGAACCCCTTTAGAATGGATTCTAAGCAATATATAGTCCTACCTATAGTTTTGAAACTTTGGGAAGAAAATCGTCCCGTTCTGGTACAAATTGGAATTTGAAGAAATGTACACAATTTTGGTGACCAAGGAGTAACCAAAGTTCAATATATTAGTATAATAGTGTAAATATAGCTTTGAACCCCTTTAGAATGGATTCTAACCAATATATTGTCCTAACTATAGTTTTGAAACTTTGGGAAGAAAATCGTCCCGTTTGGGTACAAATGTGAATTTGAAGAAATGTAGACATAATTGGTGACCAAGGAGTAACCAAAGTTCAATATACTAGTATAATAGTCTAAATATAGCTTTGAACCCCTTTAGAATGGATTCTACCCAATATATAGTCCTAACTATAGTTTCGAAACTTTGGGAAGAAAATCGTACCGTTTTGTTCCAAATGGGAATTTAAAGAAATGTAGACAAAATTAATGACCAAGGAGTAACCAAAGTTCAATATATTAGTATAATAGTCTAAATATAGCTTTGAACCCCTTTAGAATGGATTCTACCCAATATATTGTCCTACCTATAGTTTTGAAACTTTGGGAAGAAAATCGTCCCGTTTTGGTACAAATTGGAATTTGAAGAAATGTACACAAATTTTGTGACCAAGGAGTAACCAAAGTTCAATATATTAGTATAATAGTGTAAATATAGCTTTGAACCCCTTTAGAATGGATTCTAACTAATATATTGTCCTAACTATAGTTTTGAAACTTTGGGAAGAAAATCGTCCCGTTTGGGTACAAATGTGAATTTGAAGAAATGTAGACATAATTGGTGACCAAGGAGTAACCAAAGTTCAATATACTAGTATAATAGTCTAAATATAGCTTTGAACCCCTTTAGAATGGATTCTAAGCAATATATAGTCCTACCTATAGTTTTGAAACTTTGGGAAGAAAATCGTCCCGTTCTGGTACAAATTGGAATTTGAAGAAATGTACACAAATTTGGTGACCAAGGAGTAACCAAAGTTCAATATATTAGTATAATAGTGTAAATATAGCTTTGAACCCCTTTAGAATGGATTCTAACTAATATATTGTCCTAACTATAGTTTCGAAACTTTTGGAAGAAAATCGTACCGTTTTGTTCCAAATGGGAATTTAAAGAAATGTAGACAAAATTAATGACCAAGGAGTAACCAAAGTTCAATATATTAGTATAATAGTCTAAATATAGCTTTGAACCCCTTTAGAATGGATTCTACCCAATATATAGTCCTAACTATAGTTTTGAAACTTTGGGAAGAAAATCGTCCCGTTTGGGTACAAATGTGAATTTGAAGAAATGTAGACATAATTGGTGACCAAGGAGTAACCAAAGTTCAATATACTAGTATAATAGTCTAAATATAGCTTTGAACCCCTTTAGAATGGATTCTACCCAATATATAGTCCTAACTATAGTTTCGAAACTTTGGGAAGAAAATCGTACCGTTTTGTTCCAAATGGGAATTTAAAGAAATGTAGACAAAATTAATGACCAAGGAGTAACCAAAGTTCAATATATTAGTATAATAGTCTAAATATAGCTTTGAACCCCTTTAGAATGGATTCTACCCAATATATAGTCCTAACTATAGTTTCGAAACTTTGGGAAGAAAATCGTACCGTTTTGTTACAAATGGGAATTTGAAGAAATGTACACAAAATTTTAGACCAAGGAATAACCAAAGTTCAATATATTAGTATAATAGTCTAAATATAGCTTTGAACCCCTTTAGAATGGATTCTAAGCAATATATAGTCCTACCTATAGTTTTGAAACTATGGGAAGAAAATCGTCCCGTTCTGGTACAAATTGGAATTTGAAGAAATGTACACAATTTTGGTGACCAAGGAGTAACCAAAGTTCAATATATTAGTATAATAGTGTAAATATAGCTTTGAACCCCTTTAGAATGGATTCTAACTAATATATTGTCCTAACTATAGTTTTGAAACTTTGGGAAGAAAATCGTCCCGTTTGGGTACAAATGTGAATTTGAAGAAATGTAGACATAATTGGTGACCAAGGAGTAACCAAAGTTCAATATACTAGTATAATAGTCTAAATATAGCTTTGAACCCCTTTAGAATGGATTCTACCCAATATATAGTCCTAACTATAGTTTCGAAACTTTGGGAAGAAAATCGTACCGTTTTGTTCCAAATGGGAATTTAAAGAAATGTAGACAAAATTAATGACCAAGGAGTAACCAAAGTTCAATATATTAGTATAATAGTCTAAATATAGCTTTGAACCCCTTTAGAATGGATTCTACCCAATATATAGTCCTACCTATAGTTTTGAAACTTTGGGAAGAAAATCGTCCCGTTCTGGTACAAATTGGAATTTGAAGAAATGTACACAAATTTGGTGACCAAGGAGTAACCAAAGTTCAATATATTAGTATAATAGTGTAAATATAGCTTTGAACCCCTTTAGAATGGATTCTAACTAATATATTGTCCTAACTATAGTTTTGAAACTTTGGGAAGAAAATCGTCCCGTTTGGGTACAAATGTGAATTTGAAGAAATGTAGACATAATTGGTGACCAAGGAGTAACCAAAGTTCAATATACTACTATAATAGTCTAAATATAGCTTTGAACCCCTTTAGAATGGATTCTACCCAATATATAGTCCTATCTATAGTTTTGAAACTTTGGGAAGAAAATCGTCCCGTTTGGGTACAAATGTGAATTTGAAGAAATGTAGACATAAATGGTGACCAAGGAGTAACCAAAGTTCAATATACTAGTATAATAGTCTAAATATAGCTTTGAACCCCTTTAGAATGGATTCTACCCAATATATAGTCCTAACTATAGTTTCGAAACTTTGAGAAGAAAATCGTACCGTTTTGTTCCAAATGGGAATTTAAAGAAATGTAGACAAAATTAATGACCAAGGAGTAACCAAAGTTCAATATATTAGTATAATAGTCTAAATATAGCTTTGAACCCCTTTAGAATGGATTCTACCCAATATATAGTCCTACCTATAGTTTTGAAACTTTGGGAAGAAAATCGTCCCGTTCTGGTACAAATTTGAATTTGAAGAAATGTACACAAATTTGGTGACTAAGGAGTAACCAAAGTTCAATATATTAGTATAATAGTGTAAATATAGCTTTGAACCCCTTTAGAATGGATTCTAACTAATATATTGTCCTAACTATAGTTTTGAAACTTTGGGAAGAAAATCGTCCCGTTTGGGTACAAATGTGAATTTGAAGAAATGTAGACATAATTGGTGACCAAGGAGTAACCAAAGTTCAATATACTAGTATAATAGTCTAAATATAGCTTTGAACCCCTTTAGAATGGATTCTAAGCAATATATAGTCCTACCTATAGTTTTGAAACTTTGGGAAGAAAATCGTCCCGTTCTGGTACAAATTGGAATTTGAAGAAATGTACACAAATTTGGTGACCAAGGAGTAACCAAAGTTCAATATATTAGTATAATAGTGTAAATATAGCTTTGAACCCCTTTAGAATGGATTCTAACTAATATATTGTCCTAACTATAGTTTCGAAACTTTGGGAAGAAAATCGTACCGTTTTGTTCCAAATGGGAATTTAAAGAAATGTAGACAAAATTAATGACCAAGGAGTAACCAAAGTTCAATATATTAGTATAATAGTCTAAATATAGCTTTGAACCCCTTTAGAATGGATTCTACCCAATATATAGTCCTAACTATAGTTTTGAAACTTTGGGAAGAAAATCGTCCCGTTTGGGTACAAATGTGAATTTGAAGAAATGTAGACATAATTGGTGACCAAGGAGTAACCAAAGTTCAATATACTAGTATAATAGTCTAAATATAGCTTTGAACCCCTTTAGAATGGATTCTACCCAATATATAGTCCTAACTATAGTTTCGAAACTTTGGGAAGAAAATCGTACCGTTTTGTTCCAAATGGGAATTTAAAGAAATGTAGACAAAATTAATGACCAAGGAGTAACCAAAGTTCAATATATTAGTATAATAGTCTAAATATAGCTTTGAACCCCTTTAGAATGGATTCTACCCAATATATAGTCCTAACTATAGTTTCGAAACTTTGGGAAGAAAATCGTACCGTTTTGTTACAAATGGGAATTTGAAGAAATGTACACAAAATTTTAGACCAAGGAATAACCAAAGTTCAATATATTAGTATAATAGTCTAAATATAGCTTTGAACCCCTTTAGAATGGATTCTAAGCAATATATAGTCCTACCTATAGTTTTGAAACTATGGGAAGAAAATCGTCCCGTTCTGGTACAAATTGGAATTTGAAGAAATGTACACAATTTTGGTGACCAAGGAGTAACCAAAGTTCAATATATTAGTATAATAGTGTAAATATAGCTTTGAACCCCTTTAGAATGGATTCTAACTAATATATTGTCCTAACTATAGTTTTGAAACTTTGGGAAGAAAATCGTCCCGTTTGGGTACAAATGTGAATTTGAAGAAATGTAGACATAATTGGTGACCAAGGAGTAACCAAAGTTCAATATACTAGTATAATAGTCTAAATATAGCTTTGAACCCCTTTAGAATGGATTCTACCCAATATATAGTCCTAACTATAGTTTCGAAACTTTGGGAAGAAAATCGTACCGTTTTGTTCCAAATGGGAATTTAAAGAAATGTAGACAAAATTAATGACCAAGGAGTAACCAAAGTTCAATATATTAGTATAATAGTCTAAATATAGCTTTGAACCCCTTTAGAATGGATTCTACCCAATATATAGTCCTACCTATAGTTTTGAAACTTTGGGAAGAAAATCGTCCCGTTCTGGTACAAATTGGAATTTGAAGAAATGTACACAAATTTGGTGACCAAGGAGTAACCAAAGTTCAATATATTAGTATAATAGTGTAAATATAGCTTTGAACCCCTTTAGAATGGATTCTAACTAATATATTGTCCTAACTATAGTTTTGAAACTTTGGGAAGAAAATCGTCCCGTTTGGGTACAAATGTGAATTTGAAGAAATGTAGACATAATTTGTGACCAAGGAGTAACCAAAGTTCAATATACTAGTATAATAGTCTAAATATAGCTTTGAACCCCTTTAGAATTGATTCTACCCAATATATAGTCCTAACTATAGTTTTGAAACTTTGGGAAGAAAATCGTCGTGTTTGGGTACAAATGTGAATTTGAAGAAATGTAGACATAATTGGTGACCAAGGAGTAACCAAAGTTCAATATACTAGTATAATAGTCTAAATATAGCTTTGAACCCCTTTAGAATGGATTCTACCCAATATATAGTCCTAACTATAGTTTTGAAACTTTGGGAAGCGTTTTGGTACAAATGGGAATTTGAAGAAATGTAGACAAAATTGGTGACCAAGGAGAACCAAAGTTCAATATATTAGTATAATAGTCTAAATATAGCTTTGAACCCCTTTAGAATGGATTCTAAGCAATATATAGTCCTAACTATAGTTTTGAAACTTTGGGAAGAAAATCGTCCCGTTTTGGTACAAATTGGAATTTGAAGAAATGTACACAAAATTGGTGACCAAAGAGTAACCAAAGTTCAATATATTAGTATAATAGTTTAAATATAGCTTTGAACCCCTTTAGAATGGATTCTAAGCACTATATAGTCCTAACTATTGTTTTGAAACTTTAGGAAGCGTTTTGGTACAAATGGGAATTTGAAGAAATGTACACAAAATTTTAGACCAAGGAATAACCAAAGTTCAATATATTAGTATAATAGTCTAAATATAGCTTTGAACCCCTTTAGAAGGGATTCTAAGCAATATATAGTCCTACCTATAGTTTTGAAACTTAAGGAAGAAAATCGTCCCGTTCTGGTACAAATTGGAATTCGAAGAAATGTACACAAATTTGGTGACCAAGGAGTAACCAAAGTTCAATATATTAGTATAATAGTGTAAATATAGCTTTGAACCCCTTTAGAATGGATTCTAACTAATATATTGTCCTAACTATAGTTTTGAAACTTTGGGAAGAAAATCGTCCCGTTTGGGTACAAATGTGAATTTGAAGAAATGTAGACATAATTGGTGATCAAGGAGTAACCAAAGTTCAATATACTAGTATAATAGTCTAAATATAGCTTTGAACCCCTTTAGAATGGATTCTACCCAATATATAGTCCTAACTATAGTTTTGAAACTTTGGGAAGAAAATCGTCGTGTTTGGGTACAAATGTGAATTTGAAGAAATGTAGACATAATTGGTGACCAAGGAGTAACCAAAGTTCAATATACTAGTATAATAGTCTAAATATAGCTTTGAACCCCTTTAGAATGGATTCTACCCAATATATAGTCCTAACTATAGTTTTGAAACTTTGGGAAGCGTTTTGGTACAAATGGGAATTTGAAGAAATGTAGACAAAATTGGTGACCAAGGAGAACCAAAGTTCAATATATTAGTATAATAGTCTAAATATAGCTTTGAACCCCTTTAGAATGGATTCTAAGCAATATATAGTCCTAACTATAGTTTTGAAACTTTGGGAAGAAAATCGTCCCGTTTTGGTACAAATTGGAATTTGAAGAAATGTACACAAAATTGGTGACCAAGGAGTAACCAAAGTTCAAAATATTAGTATAATAGTCTAAATATAGCTTTGAACCCCTTTAGAATGGATTCTAAGCAATATATAGTCCTAACTATAGTTTTGAAACTTTGGGAAGAAAATCGTCCCGTTTTGGTACAAATTGGAATTTGAAGAAATGTACACAAAATTGGTGACCAAGGAGTAACCAAAGTTCAATATATTAGTATAATAGTTTAAATATAGCTTTGAACCCCTTTAGAATGGATTCTAAGCAATATATAGTCCTAACTATTGTTTTGAAACTTTAGGAAGCGTTTTGGTACAAATGGGAATTTGAAGAAATGTACACAAAATTTTAGACCAAGGAATAACCAAAGTTCAATATATTAGTATAATAGTCTAAATATAGCTTTGAACCCCTTTAGAATGGATTCTAAGCAATATATAGTCCTACCTATAGTTTTGAATTTTAGGGAAGAAAATCGTCCCGTTCTGGTACAAATTGGAATTCGAAGAAATGTACACAAATTTGGTGACCAAGGAGTAACCAAAGTTCAATATATTAGTATAATAGTGTAAATATAGCTTTGAACCCCTTTAGAATGGATTCTAACTAATATATTGTCCTAACTATAGTTTTGAAACTTTGGGAAGAAAATCGTCCCGTTTGGGTACAAATGTGAATTTGAAGAAATGTAGACATAATTGGTGACCAAGGAGTAACCAAAGTTCAATATACTAGTATAATAGTCTAAATATAGCTTTGAACCCCTTTAGAATGGATTCTACCCAATATATAGTCCTAACTATAGTTTTGAAACTTTGGGAAGAAAATCGTCGTGTTTGGGTACAAATGTGAATTTGAAGAAATGTAGACATAATTGGTGACCAAGGAGTAACCAAAGTTCAATATACTAGTATAATAGTCTAAATATAGCTTTGAACCCCTTTAGAATGGATTCTACCCAATATATAGTCCTAACTATAGTTTTGAAACTTTGGGAAGCGTTTTGGTACAAATGGGAATTTGAAGAAATGTAGACAAAATTGGTGACCAAGGAGAACCAAAGTTCAATATATTAGTATAATAGTCTAAATATAGCTTTGAACCCCTTTAGAATGGATTCTAAGCAATATATAGTCCTAACTATAGTTTTGAAACTTTGGGAAGAAAATCGTCCCGTTTTGGTACAAATTGGAATTTAAAGAAATGTACACAAAATTGGTGACCAAGGAGTAACCAAAGTTCAATATATTAGTATAATAGTTTAAATATAGCTTTGAACCCCTTTAGAATGGATTCTAAGCAATATATAGTCCTAACTATTGTTTTGAAACTTTGGGAAGAAAATCGTCCCGTTTTGGTACAAATTGGAATTTGAAGAAATGTACCAAATTTGGTGACCAAGGAGTAACCAAAGTTCAATATATTAGTATAATAGTCTAAATATAGCTTTGAACCCCTTTAGAATGGATTCTACCCAATATATAGTCCTAACTATAGTTTTGAAACTTTGGGAAGCGTTTTGGTACAAATGGGAATTTGAAGAAATGTAGACAAAATTGGTGACCAAGGAGTAACCAAAGTTCAATATATTAGTATAATAGTCTAAATATAGCTTTGAACCCCTTTAGAATGGATTCTACCCAATATATAGTCCTACCTATAGTTTTGAAACTTTGGGAAGAAAATCGTCCCGTTCTGGTACAAATTGGAATTTGAAGAAATGTACACAAATTTGGTGACCAAGGAGTAACCGAAGTTCAATATATTAGTATAATAGTGTAAATATAGCTTTGAACCCCTTTAGAATGGATTCTAACTAATATATTGTCCTAACTATAGTTTTGAAACTTTGGGAAGAAAATCGTCCCGTTTGGGTACAAATGTGAATTTGAAGAAATGTAGACATAATTGGTGACCAAGGAGTAACCAAAGTTCAATATACTACTATAATAGTCTAAATATAGCTTTGAACCCCTTTAGAATGGATTCTACCCAATATATAGTCCTATCTATAGTTTTGAAACTTTGGGAAGAAAATCGTCCCGTTTGGGTACAAATGTGAATTTGAAGAAATGTAGACATAAATGGTGACCAAGGAGTAACCAAAGTTCAATATACTAGTATAATAGTCTAAATATAGCTTTGAACCCCTTTAGAATGGATTCTACCCAATATATAGTCCTAACTATAGTTTCGAAACTTTGGGAAGAAAATCGTACCGTTTTGTTCCAAATGGGAATTTAAAGAAATGTAGACAAAATTAATGACCAAGGAGTAACCAAAGTTCAATATATTAGTATAATAGTCTAAATATAGCTTTGAACCCCTTTAGAATGGATTCTACCCAATATATAGTCCTACCTATAGTTTTGAAACTTTGGGAAGAAAATCGTCCCGTTCTGGTACAAATTGGAATTTGAAGAAATGTACACAAATTTGGTGACCAAGGAGTAACCAAAGTTCAATATATTAGTATAATAGTGTAAATATAGCTTTGAACCCCTTTAGAATGGATTCTAACTAATATATTGTCCTAACTATAGTTTTGAAACTTTGGGAAGAAAATCGTCCCGTTTGGGTACAAATGTGAATTTGAAGAAATGTAGACATAATTGGTGACCAAGGAGTAACCAAAGTTCAATATACTAGTATAATAGTCTAAATATAGCTTTGAACCCCTTTAGAATGGATTCTAAGCAATATATAGTCCTACCTATAGTTTTGAAACCTTGGGAAGAAAATCGTCCCGTTCTGGTACAAATTGGAATTTGAAGAAATGTACACAAATTTGGTGACCAAGGAGTAACCAAAGTTCAATATATTAGTATAATAGTGTAAATATAGCTTTGAACCCCTTTAGAATGGATTCTAACTAATATATTGTCCTAACTATAGTTTCGAAACTTTGGGAAGAAAATCGTACCGTTTTGTTCCAAATGGGAATTTAAAGAAATGTAGACAAAATTAATGACCAAGGAGTAACCAAAGTTCAATATATTAGTATAATAGTCTAAATATAGCTTTGAACCCCTTTAGAATGGATTCTACCCAATATATAGTCCTAACTATAGTTTTGAAACTTTGGGAAGAAAATCGTCCCGTTTGGGTACAAATGTGAATTTGAAGAAATGTAGACATAATTGGTGACCAAGGAGTAACCAAAGTTCAATATACTAGTATAATAGTCTAAATATAGCTTTGAACCCCTTTAGAATGGATTCTACCCAATATATAGTCCTAACTATAGTTTCGAAACTTTGGGAAGAAAATCGTACCGTTTTGTTCCAAATGGGAATTTAAAGAAATGTAGACAAAATTAATGACCAAGGAGTAACCAAAGTTCAATATATTAGTATAATAGTCTAAATATAGCTTTGAACCCCTTTAGAATGGATTCTACCCAATATATAGTCCTAACTATAGTTTCGAAACTTTGGGAAGAAAATCGTACCGTTTTGTTACAAATGGGAATTTGAAGAAATGTACACAAAATTTTAGACCAAGGAATAACCAAAGTTCAATATATTAGTATAATAGTCTAAATATAGCTTTGAACCCCTTTAGAATGGATTCTAAGCAATATATAGTCCTACCTATAGTTTTGAAACTATGGGAAGAAAATCGTCCCGTTCTGGTACAAATTGGAATTTGAAGAAATGTACACAATTTTGGTGACCAAGGAGTAACCAAAGTTCAATATATTAGTATAATAGTGTAAATATAGCTTTGAACCCCTTTAGAATGGATTCTAACTAATATATTGTCCTAACTATAGTTTTGAAACTTTGGGAAGAAAATCGTCCCGTTTGGGTACAAATGTGAATTTGAAGAAATGTAGACATAATTGGTGACCAAGGAGTAACCAAAGTTCAATATACTAGTATAATAGTCTAAATATAGCTTTGAACCCCTTTAGAATGGATTCTACCCAATATATAGTCCTAACTATAGTTTCGAAACTTTGGGAAGAAAATCGTACCGTTTTGTTCCAAATGGGAATTTAAAGAAATGTAGACAAAATTAATGACCAAGGAGTAACCAAAGTTCAATATATTAGTATAATAGTCTAAATATAGCTTTGAACCCCTTTAGAATGGATTCTACCCAATATATAGTCCTACCTATAGTTTTAAAACTTTGGGAAGAAAATCGTCCCGTTCTGGTACAAATTGGAATTTGAAGAAATGTACACAAATTTGGTGACCAAGGAGTAACCAAAGTTCAATATATTAGTATAATAGTGTAAATATAGCTTTGAACCCCTTTAGAATGGATTCTAACTAATATATTGTCCTAACTATAGTTTTGAAACTTTGGGAAGAAAATCGTCCCGTTTGGGTACAAATGTGAATTTGAAGAAATGTAGACATAATTTGTGACCAAGGAGTAACCAAAGTTCAATATACTAGTATAATAGTCTAAATATAGCTTTGAACCCCTTTAGAATTGATTCTACCCAATATATAGTCCTAACTATAGTTTTGAAACTTTGGGAAGAAAATCGTCGTGTTTGGGTACAAATGTGAATTTGAAGAAATGTAGACATAATTGGTGACCAAGGAGTAACCAAAGTTCAATATACTAGTATAATAGTCTAAATATAGCTTTGAACCCCTTTAGAATGGATTCTACCCAATATATAGTCCTAACTATAGTTTTGAAACTTTGGGAAGCGTTTTGGTACAAATGGGAATTTGAAGAAATGTAGACAAAATTGGTGACCAAGGAGAACCAAAGTTCAATATATTAGTATAATAGTCTAAATATAGCTTTGAACCCCTTTAGAATGGATTCTAAGCAATATATAGTCCTAACTATAGTTTTGAAACTTTGGGAAGAAAATCGTCCCGTTTTGGTACAAATTGGAATTTGAAGAAATGTACACAAAATTGGTGACCAAAGAGTAACCAAAGTTCAATATATTAGTATAATAGTTTAAATATAGCTTTGAACCCCTTTAGAATGGATTCTAAGCACTATATAGTCCTAACTATTGTTTTGAAACTTTAGGAAGCGTTTTGGTACAAATGGGAATTTGAAGAAATGTACACAAAATTTTAGACCAAGGAATAACCAAAGTTCAATATATTAGTATAATAGTCTAAATATAGCTTTGAACCCCTTTAGAAGGGATTCTAAGCAATATATAGTCCTACCTATAGTTTTGAAACTTAAGGAAGAAAATCGTCCCGTTCTGGTACAAATTGGAATTCGAAGAAATGTACACAAATTTGGTGACCAAGGAGTAACCAAAGTTCAATATATTAGTATAATAGTGTAAATATAGCTTTGAACCCCTTTAGAATGGATTCTAACTAATATATTGTCCTAACTATAGTTTTGAAACTTTGGGAAGAAAATCGTCCCGTTTGGGTACAAATGTGAATTTGAAGAAATGTAGACATAATTGGTGATCAAGGAGTAACCAAAGTTCAATATACTAGTATAATAGTCTAAATATAGCTTTGAACCCCTTTAGAATGGATTCTACCCAATATATAGTCCTAACTATAGTTTTGAAACTTTGGGAAGAAAATCGTCGTGTTTGGGTACAAATGTGAATTTGAAGAAATGTAGACATAATTGGTGACCAAGGAGTAACCAAAGTTCAATATACTAGTATAATAGTCTAAATATAGCTTTGAACCCCTTTAGAATGGATTCTACCCAATATATAGTCCTAACTATAGTTTTGAAACTTTGGGAAGCGTTTTGGTACAAATGGGAATTTGAAGAAATGTAGACAAAATTGGTGACCAAGGAGAACCAAAGTTCAATATATTAGTATAATAGTCTAAATATAGCTTTGAACCCCTTTAGAATGGATTCTAAGCAATATATAGTCCTAACTATAGTTTTGAAACTTTGGGAAGAAAATCGTCCCGTTTTGGTACAAATTGGAATTTGAAGAAATGTACACAAAATTGGTGACCAAGGAGTAACCAAAGTTCAAAATATTAGTATAATAGTCTAAATATAGCTTTGAACCCCTTTAGAATGGATTCTAAGCAATATATAGTCCTAACTATAGTTTTGAAACTTTGGGAAGAAAATCGTCCCGTTTTGGTACAAATTGGAATTTGAAGAAATGTACACAAAATTGGTGACCAAGGAGTAACCAAAGTTCAATATATTAGTATAATAGTTTAAATATAGCTTTGAACCCCTTTAGAATGGATTCTAAGCAATATATAGTCCTAACTATTGTTTTGAAACTTTAGGAAGCGTTTTGGTACAAATGGGAATTTGAAGAAATGTACACAAAATTTTAGACCAAGGAATAACCAAAGTTCAATATATTAGTATAATAGTCTAAATATAGCTTTGAACCCCTTTAGAATGGATTCTAAGCAATATATAGTCCTACCTATAGTTTTGAATTTTAGGGAAGAAAATCGTCCCGTTCTGGTACAAATTGGAATTCGAAGAAATGTACACAAATTTGGTGACCAAGGAGTAACCAAAGTTCAATATATTAGTATAATAGTGTAAATATAGCTTTGAACCCCTTTAGAATGGATTCTAACTAATATATTGTCCTAACTATAGTTTTGAAACTTTGGGAAGAAAATCGTCCCGTTTGGGTACAAATGTGAATTTGAAGAAATGTAGACATAATTGGTGACCAAGGAGTAACCAAAGTTCAATATACTAGTATAATAGTCTAAATATAGCTTTGAACCCCTTTAGAATGGATTCTACCCAATATATAGTCCTAACTATAGTTTTGAAACTTTGGGAAGAAAATCGTCGTGTTTGGGTACAAATGTGATATTGAAGAAATGTAGACATAATTGGTGACCAAGGAGTAACCAAAGTTCAATATACTAGTATAATAGTCTAAATATAGCTTTGAACCCCTTTAGAATGGATTCTACCCAATATATAGTCCTAACTATAGTTTTGAAACTTTGGGAAGCGTTTTGGTACAAATGGGAATTTGAAGAAATGTAGACAAAATTGGTGACCAAGGAGAACCAAAGTTCAATATATTAGTATAATAGTCTAAATATAGCTTTGAACCCCTTTAGAATGGATTCTAAGCAATATATAGTCCTAACTATAGTTTTGAAACTTTGGGAAGAAAATCGTCCCGTTTTGGTACAAATTGGAATTTAAAGAAATGTACACAAAATTGGTGACCAAGGAGTAACCAAAGTTCAATATATTAGTATAATAGTTTAAATATAGCTTTGAACCCCTTTAGAATGGATTCTAAGCAATATATAGTCCTAACTATTGTTTTGAAACTTTGGGAAGAAAATCGTCCCGTTTTGGTACAAATTGGAATTTGAAGAAATGTACCAAATTTGGTGACCAAGGAGTAACCAAAGTTCAATATATTAGTATAATAGTCTAAATATAGCTTTGAACCCCTTTAGAATGGATTCTACCCAATATATAGTCCTAACTATAGTTTTGAAACTTTGGGAAGCGTTTTGGTACAAATGGGAATTTGAAGAAATGTAGACAAAATTGGTGACCAAGGAGAACCAAAGTTCAATATATTAGTATAATAGTCTAAATATAGCTTTGAACCCCTTTAGAATGGATTCTACCCAATATATAGTCCTAACTATAGTTTTGAAACTTTGGGAAGCGTTTTGGTACAAATGGGAATTTGAAGAAATGTAGACAAAATTGGTGACCAAGGAGAACCAAAGTTCAATATATTAGTATAATAGTCTAAATATAGCTTTGAACCCCTTTAGAATGGATTCTAAGCAATATATAGTCCTAACTATAGTTTTGAAACTTTGGGAAGAAAATCGTCCCGTTTTGGTACAAATTGGAATTTGAAGAAATGTACACAAAATTGGTGACCAAGGAGTAACCAAAGTTCAAAATATTAGTATAATAGTCTAAATATAGCTTTGAACCCCTTTAGAATGGATTCTAAGCAATATATAGTCCTAACTATAGTTTTGAAACTTTGGGAAGAAAATCGTCCCGTTTTGGTACAAATTGGAATTTGAAGAAATGTACACAAAATTGGTGACCAAGGAGTAACCAAAGTTCAATATATTAGTATAATAGTTTAAATATAGCTTTGAACCCCTTTAGAATGGATTCTAAGCAATATATAGTCCTAACTATTGTTTTGAAACTTTAGGAAGCGTTTTGGTACAAATGGGAATTTGAAGAAATGTACACAAAATTTTAGACCAAGGAATAACCAAAGTTCAATATATTAGTATAATAGTCTAAATATAGCTTTGAACCCCTTTAGAATGGATTCTAAGCAATATATAGTCCTACCTATAGTTTTGAATTTTAGGGAAGAAAATCGTCCCGTTCTGGTACAAATTGGAATTCGAAGAAATGTACACAAATTTGGTGACCAAGGAGTAACCAAAGTTCAATATATTAGTATAATAGTGTAAATATAGCTTTGAACCCCTTTAGAATGGATTCTAACTAATATATTGTCCTAACTATAGTTTTGAAACTTTGGGAAGAAAATCGTCCCGTTTGGGTACAAATGTGAATTTGAAGAAATGTAGACATAATTGGTGACCAAGGAGTAACCAAAGTTCAATATACTAGTATAATAGTCTAAATATAGCTTTGAACCCCTTTAGAATGGATTCTACCCAATATATAGTCCTAACTATAGTTTTGAAACTTTGGGAAGAAAATCGTCGTGTTTGGGTACAAATGTGATATTGAAGAAATGTAGACATAATTGGTGACCAAGGAGTAACCAAAGTTCAATATACTAGTATAATAGTCTAAATATAGCTTTGAACCCCTTTAGAATGGATTCTACCCAATATATAGTCCTAACTATAGTTTTGAAACTTTGGGAAGCGTTTTGGTACAAATGGGAATTTGAAGAAATGTAGACAAAATTGGTGACCAAGGAGAACCAAAGTTCAATATATTAGTATAATAGTCTAAATATAGCTTTGAACCCCTTTAGAATGGATTCTAAGCAATATATAGTCCTAACTATAGTTTTGAAACTTTGGGAAGAAAATCGTCCCGTTTTGGTACAAATTGGAATTTAAAGAAATGTACACAAAATTGGTGACCAAGGAGTAACCAAAGTTCAATATATTAGTATAATAGTTTAAATATAGCTTTGAACCCCTTTAGAATGGATTCTAAGCAATATATAGTCCTAACTATTGTTTTGAAACTTTGGGAAGAAAATCGTCCCGTTTTGGTACAAATTGGAATTTGAAGAAATGTACCAAATTTGGTGACCAAGGAGTAACCAAAGTTCAATATATTAGTATAATAGTCTAAATATAGCTTTGAACCCCTTTAGAATGGATTCTACCCAATATATAGTCCTAACTATAGTTTTGAAACTTTGGGAAGCGTTTTGGTACAAATGGGAATTTGAAGAAATGTAGACAAAATTGGTGACCAAGGAGAACCAAAGTTCAATATATTAGTATAATAGTCTAAATATAGCTTTGAACCCCTTTAGAATGGATTCTACCCAATATATAGTCCTAACTATAGTTTTGAAACTTTGGGAAGCGTTTTGGTACAAATGGGAATTTGAAGAAATGTAGACAAAATTGGTGACCAAGGAGAACCAAAGTTCAATATATTAGTATAATAGTCTAAATATAGCTTTGAACCCCTTTAGAATGGATTCTAAGCAATATATAGTCCTAACTATAGTTTTGAAACTTTGGGAAGAAAATCGTCCCGTTTTGGTACAAATTGGAATTTGAAGAAATGTACACAAAATTGGTGACCAAGGAGTAACCAAAGTTCAAAATATTAGTATAATAGTCTAAATATAGCTTTGAACCCCTTTAGAATGGATTCTAAGCAATATATAGTCCTAACTATAGTTTTGAAACTTTGGGAAGAAAATCGTCCCGTTTTGGTACAAATTGGAATTTGAAGAAATGTACACAAAATTGGTGACCAAGGAGTAACCAAAGTTCAATATATTAGTATAATAGTTTAAATATAGCTTTGAACCCCTTTAGAATGGATTCTAAGCAATATATAGTCCTAACTATTGTTTTGAAACTTTAGGAAGCGTTTTGGTACAAATGGGAATTTGAAGAAATGTACACAAAATTTTAGACCAAGGAATAACCAAAGTTCAATATATTAGTATAATAGTCTAAATATAGCTTTGAACCCCTTTAGAATGGATTCTAAGCAATATATAGTCCTACCTATAGTTTTGAATTTTAGGGAAGAAAATCGTCCCGTTCTGGTACAAATTGGAATTCGAAGAAATGTACACAAATTTGGTGACCAAGGAGTAACCAAAGTTCAATATATTAGTATAATAGTGTAAATATAGCTTTGAACCCCTTTAGAATGGATTCTAACTAATATATTGTCCTAACTATAGTTTTGAAACTTTGGGAAGAAAATCGTCCCGTTTGGGTACAAATGTGAATTTGAAGAAATGTAGACATAATTGGTGACCAAGGAGTAACCAAAGTTCAATATACTAGTATAATAGTCTAAATATAGCTTTGAACCCCTTTAGAATGGATTCTACCCAATATATAGTCCTAACTATAGTTTTGAAACTTTGGGAAGAAAATCGTCGTGTTTGGGTACAAATGGGAATTTGAAGAAATGTAGACAAAATTGGTGACCAAGGAGAACCAAAGTTCAATATATTAGTATAATAGTCTAAATATAGCTTTGAACCCCTTTAGAATGGATTCTAAGCAATATATAGTCCTAACTATAGTTTTGAAACTTTGGGAAGAAAATCGTCCCGTTTTGGTACAAATTGGAATTTAAAGAAATGTACACAAAATTGGTGACCAAGGAGTAACCAAAGTTCAATATATTAGTATAATAGTTTAAATATAGCTTTGAACCCCTTTAGAATGGATTCTAAGCAATATATAGTCCTAACTATTGTTTTGAAACTTTGGGAAGAAAATCGTCCCGTTTTGGTACAAATTGGAATTTGAAGAAATGTACCAAATTTGGTGACCAAGGAGTAACCAAAGTTCAATATATTAGTATAATAGTCTAAATATAGCTTTGAACCCCTTTAGAATGGATTCTACCCAATATATAGTCCTAACTATAGTTTTGAAACTTTGGGAAGCGTTTTGGTACAAATGGGAATTTGAAGAAATGTAGACAAAATTGGTGACCAAGGAGAACCAAAGTTCAATATATTAGTATAATAGTCTAAATATAGCTTTGAACCCCTTTAGAATGGATTCTACCCAATATATAGTCCTAACTATAGTTTTGAAACTTTGGGAAGAAAATCGTCCCGTTTTGGTACAAATTGGAATTTGAAGAAATGTACCAAAATTGGTGACCAAGGAGTAACCGAAGTTCAATATATTAGTATAATAGTCTAAATATAGCTTTGAACCCCTTTAGAATGGATTCTACCCAATATATAGTCCTAACTATAGTTTTGAAACTTTGGGAAGAAAATCGTCGCGTTTGGGTACAAATGTGAATTTGAAGAAATGTAGACATAATTGGTGACCAAGGAGTAACCAAAGTTCAATATACTAGTATAATAGTCTAAATATAGCTTTGAACCCCTTTAGAATGGATTCTACCCAATATATAGTCCTAACTATAGTTTCGAAACTTTGGGAAGAAAATCGTACCGTTTTGTTCCAAATGGGAATTTAAAGAAATGTAGACAAAATTAATGACCAAGGAGTAACCAAAGTTCAATATATTAGTATAATAGTCTAAATATAGCTTTGAACCCCTTTAGAATGGATTCTACCCAATATATATTCCTAACTATAGTTTCGAAACTTTGGGAAGAAAATCGTACCGTTTTGTTACAAATGGGAATTTGAAGAAATGTAGACAAAATTAATGACCAAGGAGTAACCAAAGTTCAATATAGTAGTTTAATAGTCTAAATATAGCTTTGAACCCCTTTAGAATGGATTCTAACTAATATATTGTCCTAACTATAGTTTTGAAACTTTGGGAAGAAAATCGTCCCGTTTGGGTACAAATGTGAATTTGAAGAAATGTAGACGTAATTGGTGACCAAGGAGTAACCAAAGTTCAATATACTAGTATAATAGTCTAAATATAGCTTTGAACCCCTTTAGAATGGATTCTACCCAATATATAGTCCTAACTATAGTTTTGAAACTTTGGGAAGAAAATCGTCGCGTTTGGGTACAAATGTGAATTTGAAGAAATGTAGACATAATTGGTGACCAAGGAGAAACCAAAGTTCAATATACTAGTATAATAGTCTAAATATAGCTTTGAACCCCTTTAGAATGGATTCTACCCAATATATAGTCCTAACTATAGTTTTGAAACTTTGGGAAGCGTTTTGGTACAAATGGGAATTTGAAGAAATGTAGACAAAATTGGTGACCAAGGAGAACCAAAGTTCAATATATTAGTATAATAGTCTAAATATAGCTTTGAACCCCTTTAGAATGGATTCTACCCAATATATAGTCCTAACTATAGTTTTGAAACTTTGGGAAGAAAATCGTCCCGTTTGGGTACAAATGTGAATTTGAAGAAATGTAGACATAATTGGTGACCAAGGAGTAACCAAAGTTCAATATACTAGTATAATAGTCTAAATATAGCTTTGAACCCCTTTAGAATGGATTCTACCCAATATATAGTCCTAACTATAGTTTCGAAACTTTGGGAAGAAAATCGTACCGTTTTGTTCCAAATGGGAATTTAAAGAAATGTAGACAAAATTAATGACCAAGGAGTAACCAAAGTTCAATATATTAGTATAATAGTCTAAATATAGCTTTGAACCCCTTTAGAATGGATTCTACCCAATATATATTCCTAACTATAGTTTCGAAACTTTGGGAAGAAAATCGTACCGTTTTGTTACAAATGGGAATTTGAAGAAATGTAGACAAAATTAATGACCAAGGAGTAACCAAAGTTCAATATAGTAGTATAATAGTCTAAATATAGCTTTGAACCCCTTTAGAATGGATTCTAACTAATATATTGTCCTAACTATAGTTTTGAAACTTTGGGAAGAAAATCGTCCCGTTTGGGTACAAATGTGAATTTGAAGAAATGTAGACATAATTGGTGACCAAGGAGTAACCAAAGTTCAATATACTAGTATAATAGTCTAAATATAGCTTTGAACCCCTTTAGAATGGATTCTACCCAATATATAGTCCTAACTATAGTTTTGAAACTTTGGGAAGAAAATCGTCGCGTTTGGGTACAAATGTGAATTTGAAGAAATGTAGACATAATTGGTGACCAAGGAGTAACCAAAGTTCAATATACTAGTATAATAGTCTAAATATAGCTTTGAACCCCTTTAGAATGGATTCTACCCAATATATAGTCCTAACTATAGTTTTGAAACTTTGGGAAGCGTTTTGGTACAAATGGGAATTTGAAGAAATGTAGACAAAATTGGTGACCAAGGAGAACCAAAGTTCAATATATTAGTATAATAGTCTAAATATAGCTTTGAACCCCTTTAGAATGGATTCTAACTAATATATTGTCCTAACTATAGTTTTGAAACTTTGGGAAGAAAATCGTCCCGTTTGGGTACAAATGTGAATTTGAAGAAATGTAGACATAATTGGTGACCAAGGAGTAACCAAAGTTCAATATACTAGTATAATAGTCTAAATATAGCTTTGAACCCCTTTAGAATGGATTCTACCCAATATATAGTCCTAACTATAGTTTTGAAACTTTGGGAAAAAAATCGTCGCGTTTGGGTACAAATGTGAATTTGAAGAAATGTAGACATAATTGGTGACCAAGGAGTAACCAAAGTTCAATATACTAGTATAATAGTCTAAATATAGCTTTGAACCCCTTTAGAATGGATTCTACCCAATATTTAGTCCTAACTATAGTTTTGAAACTTTGGGAAGCGTTTTGGTACAAATGGGAATTTGAAGAAATGTAGACAAAATTGGTGACCAAGGAGAACCAAAGTTCAATATATTAGTATAATAGTCTAAATATAGCTTTGAACCCCTTTAGAATGGATTCTACCCAATATATAGTCCTAACTATAGTTTTGAAACTTTGGGAAGAAAATCGTCCCGTTTGGGTACAAATGTGAATTTGAAGAAATGTAGACATAATTGGTGACCAAGGAGTAACCAAAGTTCAATATACTAGTATAATAGTCTAAATATAGCTTTGAACCCCTTTAGAATGGATTCTACCCAATATATAGTCCTAACTATAGTTTCGAAACTTTGGGAAGAAAATCGTACCGTTTTGTTCCAAATGGGAATTTAAAGAAATGTAGACAAAATTAATGACCAAGGAGTAACCAAAGTTCAATATATTAGTATAATAGTCTAAATATAGCTTTGAACCCCTTTAGAATGGATTCTACCCAATATATATTCCTAACTATAGTTTCGAAACTTTGGGAAGAAAATCGTACCGTTTTGTTCCAAATGGGAATTTAAAGAAATGTAGACAAAATTAATGACCAAGGAGTAACCAAAGTTCAATATATTAGTATAATAGTCTAAATATAGCTTTGAACCCCTTTAGAATGGATTCTACCCAATATATATTCCTAACTATAGTTTCGAAACTTTGGGAAGAAAATCGTACCGTTTTGTTACAAATGGGAATTTGAAGAAATGTAGACAAAATTAATGACCAAGGAGTAACCAAAGTTCAATATAGTAGTATAATAGTCTAAATATAGCTTTGAACCCCTTTAGAATGGATTCTAACTAATATATTGTCCTAACTATAGTTTTGAAACTTTGGGAAGAAAATCGTCCCGTTTGGGTACAAATGTGAATTTGAAGAAATGTAGACATAATTGGTGACCAAGGAGTAACCAAAGTTCAATATACTAGTATAATAGTCTAAATATAGCTTTGAACCCCTTTAGAATGGATTCTACCCAATATATATTCCTAACTATAGTTTCGAAACTTTGGGAAGAAAATCGTCGCGTTTGGGTACAAATGTGAATTTGAAGAAATGTAGACATAATTGGTGACCAAGGAGTAACCAAAGTTCAATATACTAGTATAATAGTCTAAATATAGCTTTGAACCCCTTTAGAATGGATTCTACCCAATATATAGTCCTAACTATAGTTTTGAAACTTTGGGAAGCGTTTTGGTACAAATGGGAATTTGAAGAAATGTAGACAAAATTGGTGACCAAGGAGAACCAAAGTTCAATATATTAGTATAATAGTCTAAATATAGCTTTGAACCCCTTTAGAATGGATTCTAACTAATATATTGTCCTAACTATAGTTTTGAAACTTTGGGAAGAAAATCGTCCCGTTTGGGTACAAATGTGAATTTGAAGAAATGTAGACATAATTGGTGACCAAGGAGTAACCAAAGTTCAATATACTAGTATAATAGTCTAAATATAGCTTTGAACCCCTTTAGAATGGATTCTACCCAATATATAGTCCTAACTATAGTTTTGAAACTTTGGGAAGAAAATCGTCGCGTTTGGGTACAAATGTGAATTTGAAGAAATGTAGACATAATTGGTGACCAAGGAGTAACCAAAGTTCAATATACTAGTATAATAGTCTAAATATAGCTTTGAACCCCTTTAGAATGGATTCTACCCAATATTTAGTCCTAACTATAGTTTTGAAACTTTGGGAAGCGTTTTGGTACAAATGGGAATTTGAAGAAATGTAGACAAAATTGGTGACCAAGGAGAACCAAAGTTCAATATATTAGTATAATAGTCTAAATATAGCTTTGAACCCCTTTAGAATGGATTCTACCCAATATATAGTCCTAACTATAGTTTTGAAACTTTGGGAAGAAAATCGTCCCGTTTGGGTACAAATGTGAATTTGAAGAAATGTAGACATAATTGGTGACCAAGGAGTAACCAAAGTTCAATATACTAGTATAATAGTCTAAATATAGCTTTGAACCCCTTTAGAATGGATTCTACCCAATATATAGTCCTAACTATAGTTTCGAAACTTTGGGAAGAAAATCGTACCGTTTTGTTCCAAATGGGAATTTAAAGAAATGTAGACAAAATTAATGACCAAGGAGTAACCAAAGTTCAATATATTAGTATAATAGTCTAAATATAGCTTTGAACCCCTTTAGAATGGATTCTACCCAATATATATTCCTAACTATAGTTTCGAAACTTTGGGAAGAAAATCGTACCGTTTTGTTACAAATGGGAATTTGAAGAAATGTAGACAAAATTAATGACCAAGGAGTAACCAAAGTTCAATATAGTAGTATAATAGTCTAAATATAGCTTTGAACCCCTTTAGAATGGATTCTAACTAATATATTGTCCTAACTATAGTTTTGAAACTTTGGGAAGAAAATCGTCCCGTTTGGGTACAAATGTGAATTTGAAGAAATGTAGACATAATTGGTGACCAAGGAGTAACCAAAGTTCAATATACTAGTATAATAGTCTAAATATAGCTTTGAACCCCTTTAGAATGGATTCTACCCAATATATAGTCCTAACTATAGTTTTGAAACTTTGGGAAGAAAATCGTCGCGTTTGGGTACAAATGTGAATTTGAAGAAATGTAGACATAATTGGTGACCAAGGAGTAACCAAAGTTCAATATACTAGTATAATAGTCTAAATATAGCTTTGAACCCCTTTAGAATGGATTCTACCCAATATATAGTCCTAACTATAGTTTTGAAACTTTGGGAAGCGTTTTGGTACAAATGGGAATTTGAAGAAATGTAGACAAAATTGGTGACCAAGGAGAACCAAAGTTCAATATATTAGTATAATAGTCTAAATATAGCTTTGAACCCCTTTAGAATGGATTCTAAGCAATATATAGTCCTAACTATAGTTTTGAAACTTTGGGAAGAAAATCGTCCCGTTTTGGTACAAATTGGAATTTGAAGAAATGTACACAAAATTGGTGACCAAGGAGTAACCAAAGTTCAAAATATTAGTATAATAGTCTAAATATAGCTTTGAACCCCTTTAGAATGGATTCTAAGCAATATATAGTCCTAACTATAGTTTTGAAACTTTGGGAAGAAAATCGTCCCGTTTGGGTACAAATGTGAATTTGAAGAAATGTAGACATAATTGGTGACCAAGGAGTAACCAAAGTTCAATATACTAGTATAATAGTCTAAATATAGCTTTGAACCCCTTTAGAATGGATTCTACCCAATATATAGTCCTAACTATAGTTTTGAAACTTTGGGAAGAAAATCGTCGCGTTTGGGTACAAATGTGAATTTGAAGAAATGTAGACATAATTGGTGACCAAGGAGTAACCAAAGTTCAATATACTAGTATAATAGTCTAAATATAGCTTTGAACCCCTTTAGAATGGATTCTAACTAATATATTGTCCTAACTATAGTTTTGAAACTTTGGGAAGAAAATCGTCCCGTTTGGGTACAAATGTGAATTTGAAGAAATGTAGACATAATTGGTGACCAAGGAGTAACCAAAGTTCAATATACTAGTATAATAGTCTAAATATAGCTTTGAACCCCTTTAGAATGGATTCTACCCAATATATATTCCTAACTATAGTTTCGAAACTTTGGGAAGAAAATCGTCGCGTTTGGGTACAAATGTGAATTTGAAGAAATGTAGACATAATTGGTGACCAAGGAGTAACCAAAGTTCAATATACTAGTATAATAGTCTAAATATAGCTTTGAACCCCTTTAGAATGGATTCTACCCAATATATAGTCCTAACTATAGTTTTGAAACTTTGGGAAGCGTTTTGGTACAAATGGGAATTTGAAGAAATGTAGACAAAATTGGTGACCAAGGAGAACCAAAGTTCAATATATTAGTATAATAGTCTAAATATAGCTTTGAACCCCTTTAGAATGGATTCTAACTAATATATTGTCCTAACTATAGTTTTGAAACTTTGGGAAGAAAATCGTCCCGTTTGGGTACAAATGTGAATTTGAAGAAATGTAGACATAATTGGTGACCAAGGAGTAACCAAAGTTCAATATACTAGTATAATAGTCTAAATATAGCTTTGAACCCCTTTAGAATGGATTCTACCCAATATATAGTCCTAACTATAGTTTTGAAACTTTGGGAAGAAAATCGTCGCGTTTGGGTACAAATGTGAATTTGAAGAAATGTAGACATAATTGGTGACCAAGGAGTAACCAAAGTTCAATATACTAGTATAATAGTCTAAATATAGCTTTGAACCCCTTTAGAATGGATTCTACCCAATATTTAGTCCTAACTATAGTTTTGAAACTTTGGGAAGCGTTTTGGTACAAATGGGAATTTGAAGAAATGTAGACAAAATTGGTGACCAAGGAGAACCAAAGTTCAATATATTAGTATAATAGTCTAAATATAGCTTTGAACCCCTTTAGAATGGATTCTACCCAATATATAGTCCTAACTATAGTTTTGAAACTTTGGGAAGAAAATCGTCCCGTTTGGGTACAAATGTGAATTTGAAGAAATGTAGACATAATTGGTGACCAAGGAGTAACCAAAGTTCAATATACTAGTATAATAGTCTAAATATAGCTTTGAACCCCTTTAGAATGGATTCTACCCAATATATAGTCCTAACTATAGTTTCGAAACTTTGGGAAGAAAATCGTACCGTTTTGTTCCAAATGGGAATTTAAAGAAATGTAGACAAAATTAATGACCAAGGAGTAACCAAAGTTCAATATATTAGTATAATAGTCTAAATATAGCTTTGAACCCCTTTAGAATGGATTCTACCCAATATATATTCCTAACTATAGTTTCGAAACTTTGGGAAGAAAATCGTACCGTTTTGTTACAAATGGGAATTTGAAGAAATGTAGACAAAATTAATGACCAAGGAGTAACCAAAGTTCAATATAGTAGTATAATAGTCTAAATATAGCTTTGAACCCCTTTAGAATGGATTCTAACTAATATATTGTCCTAACTATAGTTTTGAAACTTTGGGAAGAAAATCGTCCCGTTTGGGTACAAATGTGAATTTGAAGAAATGTAGACATAATTGGTGACCAAGGAGTAACCAAAGTTCAATATACTAGTATAATAGTCTAAATATAGCTTTGAACCCCTTTAGAATGGATTCTACCCAATATATAGTCCTAACTATAGTTTTGAAACTTTGGGAAGAAAATCGTCGCGTTTGGGTACAAATGTGAATTTGAAGAAATGTAGACATAATTGGTGACCAAGGAGTAACCAAAGTTCAATATACTAGTATAATAGTCTAAATATAGCTTTGAACCCCTTTAGAATGGATTCTACCCAATATATAGTCCTAACTATAGTTTTGAAACTTTGGGAAGCGTTTTGGTACAAATGGGAATTTGAAGAAATGTAGACAAAATTGGTGACCAAGGAGAACCAAAGTTCAATATATTAGTATAATAGTCTAAATATAGCTTTGAACCCCTTTAGAATGGATTCTAAGCAATATATAGTCCTAACTATAGTTTTGAAACTTTGGGAAGAAAATCGTCCCGTTTTGGTACAAATTGGAATTTGAAGAAATGTACACAAAATTGGTGACCAAGGAGTAACCAAAGTTCAAAATATTAGTATAATAGTCTAAATATAGCTTTGAACCCCTTTAGAATGGATTCTAAGCAATATATAGTCCTAACTATAGTTTTGAAACTTTGGGAAGAAAATCGTCCCGTTTGGGTACAAATGTGAATTTGAAGAAATGTAGACATAATTGGTGACCAAGGAGTAACCAAAGTTCAATATACTAGTATAATAGTCTAAATATAGCTTTGAACCCCTTTAGAATGGATTCTACCCAATATATAGTCCTAACTATAGTTTTGAAACTTTGGGAAGAAAATCGTCGCGTTTGGGTACAAATGTGAATTTGAAGAAATGTAGACATAATTGGTGACCAAGGAGTAACCAAAGTTCAATATACTAGTATAATAGTCTAAATATAGCTTTGAACCCCTTTAGAATGGATTCTACCCAATATATAGTCCTAACTATAGTTTTGAAACTTTGGGAAGCGTTTTGGTACAAATGGGAATTTGAAGAAATGTAGACAAAATTGGTGACCAAGGAGAACCAAAGTTCAATATATTAGTATAATAGTCTAAATATAGCTTTGAACCCCTTTAGAATGGATTCTAACTAATATATTGTCCTAACTATAGTTTTGAAACTTTGGGAAGAAAATCGTCCCGTTTGGGTACAAATGTGAATTTGAAGAAATGTAGACATAATTGGTGACCAAGGAGTAACCAAAGTTCAATATACTAGTATAATAGTCTAAATATAGCTTTGAACCCCTTTAGAATGGATTCTACCCAATATATAGTCCTAACTATAGTTTTGAAACTTTGGGAAGAAAATCGTCGCGTTTGGGTACAAATGTGAATTTGAAGAAATGTAGACATAATTGGTGACCAAGGAGTAACCAAAGTTCAATATACTAGTATAATAGTCTAAATATAGCTTTGAACCCCTTTAGAATGGATTCTACCCAATATTTAGTCCTAACTATAGTTTTGAAACTTTGGGAAGCGTTTTGGTACAAATGGGAATTTGAAGAAATGTAGACAAAATTGGTGACCAAGGAGAACCAAAGTTCAATATATTAGTATAATAGTCTAAATATAGCTTTGAACCCCTTTAGAATGGATTCTACCCAATATATAGTCCTAACTATAGTTTTGAAACTTTGGGAAGAAAATCGTCCCGTTTGGGTACAAATGTGAATTTGAAGAAATGTAGACATAATTGGTGACCAAGGAGTAACCAAAGTTCAATATACTAGTATAATAGTCTAAATATAGCTTTGAACCCCTTTAGAATGGATTCTACCCAATATATAGTCCTAACTATAGTTTCGAAACTTTGGGAAGAAAATCGTACCGTTTTGTTCCAAATGGGAATTTAAAGAAATGTAGACAAAATTAATGACCAAGGAGTAACCAAAGTTCAATATATTAGTATAATAGTCTAAATATAGCTTTGAACCCCTTTAGAATGGATTCTACCCAATATATATTCCTAACTATAGTTTCGAAACTTTGGGAAGAAAATCGTACCGTTTTGTTACAAATGGGAATTTGAAGAAATGTAGACAAAATTAATGACCAAGGAGTAACCAAAGTTCAATATAGTAGTATAATAGTCTAAATATAGCTTTGAACCCCTTTAGAATGGATTCTAACTAATATATTGTCCTAACTATAGTTTTGAAACTTTGGGAAGAAAATCGTCCCGTTTGGGTACAAATGTGAATTTGAAGAAATGTAGACATAATTGGTGACCAAGGAGTAACCAAAGTTCAATATACTAGTATAATAGTCTAAATATAGCTTTGAACCCCTTTAGAATGGATTCTACCCAATATATAGTCCTAACTATAGTTTTGAAACTTTGGGAAGAAAATCGTCGCGTTTGGGTACAAATGTGAATTTGAAGAAATGTAGACATAATTGGTGACCAAGGAGTAACCAAAGTTCAATATACTAGTATAATAGTCTAAATATAGCTTTGAACCCCTTTAGAATGGATTCTACCCAATATATAGTCCTAACTATAGTTTTGAAACTTTGGGAAGCGTTTTGGTACAAATGGGAATTTGAAGAAATGTAGACAAAATTGGTGACCAAGGAGAACCAAAGTTCAATATATTAGTATAATAGTCTAAATATAGCTTTGAACCCCTTTAGAATGGATTCTAAGCAATATATAGTCCTAACTATAGTTTTGAAACTTTGGGAAGAAAATCGTCCCGTTTTGGTACAAATTGGAATTTGAAGAAATGTACACAAAATTGGTGACCAAGGAGTAACCAAAGTTCAAAATATTAGTATAATAGTCTAAATATAGCTTTGAACCCCTTTAGAATGGATTCTAAGCAATATATAGTCCTAACTATAGTTTTGAAACTTTGGGAAGAAAATCGTCCCGTTTGGGTACAAATGTGAATTTGAAGAAATGTAGACATAATTGGTGACCAAGGAGTAACCAAAGTTCAATATACTAGTATAATAGTCTAAATATAGCTTTGAACCCCTTTAGAATGGATTCTACCCAATATATAGTCCTAACTATAGTTTTGAAACTTTGGGAAGAAAATCGTCGCGTTTGGGTACAAATGTGAATTTGAAGAAATGTAGACATAATTGGTGACCAAGGAGTAACCAAAGTTCAATATACTAGTATAATAGTCTAAATATAGCTTTGAACCCCTTTAGAATGGATTCTACCCAATATATAGTCCTAACTATAGTTTTGAAACTTTGGGAAGCGTTTTGGTACAAATGGGAATTTGAAGAAATGTAGACAAAATTGGTGACCAAGGAGAACCAATGTTCAATATATTAGTATAATAGTCTAAATATAGCTTTGAACCCCTTTAGAATGGATTCTACCCAATATATAGTCCTAACTATAGTTTTGAAACTTTGGGAAGAAAATCGTCCCGTTTGGGTACAAATGTGAATTTGAAGAAATGTAGACATAATTGGTGACCAAGGAGTAACCAAAGTTCAATATACTAGTATAATAGTCTAAATATAGCTTTGAACCCCTTTAGAATGGAGTCTACCCAATATATAGTCCTAACTATAGTTTCGAAACTTTGGGAAGAAAATCGTACCGTTTTGTTCCAAATGGGAATTTAAAGAAATGTAGACAAAATTAATGGCCAAGGAGTAACCAAAGTTCAATATATTAGTATAATAGTCTAAATATAGCTTTGAACCCCTTTAGAATGGATTCTACCCAATATATATTCCTAACTATAGTTTCGAAACTTTGGGAAGAAAATCGTACCGTTTTGTTACAAATGGGAATTTGAAGAAATGTAGACAAAATTAATGACCAAGGAGTAACCAAAGTTCAATATAGTAGTATAATAGTCTAAATATAGCTTTGAACCCCTTTAGAATGGATTCTAACTAATATATTGTCCTAACTATAGTTTTGAAACTTTGGGAAGAAAATCGTCCCGTTTGGGTACAAATGTGAATTTGAAGAAATGTAGACATAATTGGTGACCAAGGAGTAACCAAAGTTCAATATACTAGTATAATAGTCTAAATATAGCTTTGAACCCCTTTAGAATGGATTCTACCCAATATATAGTCCTAACTATAGTTTTGAAACTTTGGGAAGAAAATCGTCGCGTTTGGGTACAAATGTGAATTTGAAGAAATGTAGACATAATTGGTGACCAAGGAGTAACCAAAGTTCAATATACTAGTATAATAGTCTAAATATAGCTTTGAACCCCTTTAGAATGGATTCTACCCAATATATAGTCCTAACTATAGTTTTGAAACTTTGGGAAGCGTTTTGGTACAAATGGGAATTTGAAGAAATGTAGACAAAATTGGTGACCAAGGAGAACCAAAGTTCAATATATTAGTATAATAGTCTAAATATAGCTTTGAACCCCTTTAGAATGGATTCTAAGCAATATATAGTCCTAACTATAGTTTTGAAACTTTGGGAAGAAAATCGTCCCGTTTTGGTACAAATTGGAATTTGAAGAAATGTACACAAAATTGGTGACCAAGGAGTAACCAAAGTTCAAAATATTAGTATAATAGTCTAAATATAGCTTTGAACCCCTTTAGAATGGATTCTAAGCAATATATAGTCCTAACTATAGTTTTGAAACTTTGGGAAGAAAATCGTCCCGTTTTGGTACAAATTGGAATTTGAAGAAATGTACACAAAATTGGTGACCAAGGAGTAACCAAAGTTCAATATATTAGTATAATAGTTTAAATATAGCTTTGAACCCCTTTAGAATTGATTCTAAGCAATATATAGTCCTAACTATTGTTTTGAAACTTTGGGAAGAAAATCGTCCCGTTTTGGTACAAATTGGAATTTGAAGAAATGTAGACAAAATTAATGACCAAGGAGTAACCAAAGTTCAATATATTAGTATAATAGTCTAAATATAGCTTTGAACCCCTTTAGAATGGATTCTACCCAATATATAGTCCTAACTATAGTTTTGAAACTTTGGAAAGAAAATCGTCCCATTTTGGTACAAATGAGAATTTGAAGAAATGTAGACAAAATTGGTGACCAAGGAGTAATCAAAGTTCAATATATTAGTTTAATAGTCTAAATATAGCTTTGAACCCCTTTAGAATGGATTCTAAGCAATATATAGTCCTAACTATTGTTTTGAAACTTTGGGAAGAAAATCGTCCCGGTTTGGTACAAATTGGAATTTGAAGAAATGTAGACAAAATTAATGACCAAGGAGTAACCAAAGTTCAATATATTAGTATAATAGTCTAAATATAGCTTTGAACCCCTTTAGAATGGATTCTAACCTATATATAGTCCTAACTATTGTTTTGAAACTTCGGGAAGAAAATCGTCCCGTTTTGGTACAAATTGGATTTTGAAGAAATGTACACAAAATTGGTGACCAAGGAGTAACCAAAGTTCAATATATTAGTATAATAGTTTAAATATAGCTTTGAACCCCTTTAGAATGGATTCTAAGCAATATATAGTCCTAACTATTGTTTTGAAACTTTGGGAAGAAAATCGTCCCGTTTTGGTACAAATTGGAATTTGAAGAAATGTACCAAAATTGGTGACCAAGGAGTAACCAAAGTTCAATATATTAGTATAATAGTCTAAATATAGCTTTGAACCCCTTTAGAATGGATTCTACCCAATATATAGTCCTAACTATAGTTTTGAAACTTTGGAAAGAAAATCGTCCCATTTTGGTACAAATGGGAATTTGAAGAAATGTAGACATAATTGGTGACCAAGGAGTAACCAAAGTTCAATAAATTAGTATAATAGTCTAAATAAAGCTTTGAACCCCTCTAGAATGGATTCTATGCAATATATAGTCCTAACTATTGTTTTGAAACTTTGGGAAGAAAATCGTCCCGTTTTGGTACAAATTGGAATTTGAAGATATGTAGACATAATTGGTGACCAAGGAGTAACCAAAGTTCAATATAGTAGTATAATAGTCTAAATATAGCTTTGAACCCCTTTAGAATGGATTCTAAGCAATATATAGTCCTAATTATTGTTTTGAAGAAAATCGTACCGTTTTGGTACAAATGGGAATTTGAAGAAATGTACACAAAATTTGTGACCAAGGAGTAAAAAAAATTAAATATATTAGTATAATAGTCTAATTATAGCTTTGAACCCCTTTAGAATGGATTCTAAGCAATATATAGTCCTAACTATTGTTTTGAAACTTTAGGAAGCGTTTTGGTACAAATGGGAATTTGAAGAAATGTACACAAAATTTTAGACCAAGGAATAACCAAAGTTCAATATATTAGTATAATAGTCTAAATATAGCTTTGAACCCCTTTAGAATGGATTCTAAGCAATATATAGTCCTACCTATAGTTTTGAAACTTTGGGAAGAAAATCGTCCTGTTCTGGTACAAATTGGAATTTGAAGAAATGTACACAAATTTGGTGACCAAGGAGTAACCAAAGTTCAATATATTAGTATAATAGTGTAAATATAGCTTTGAACCCCTTTAGAATGGATTCTAACTAATATATTGTCCTAACTATAGTTTTGAAACTTTGGGAAGAAAATCGTCCCGTTTGGGTACAAATGTGAATTTGAAGAAATGTAGACATAATTGGTGACCAAGGAGTAACCAAAGTTCAATATACTAGTATAATAGTCTAAATATAGCTTTGAACCCCTTTGGAATGGATTCCACCCAATATATAGTCCTAACTATAGTTTTGAAACTTTGGGATAAAAATCGTCCCGTTTGGGTACAAATGTGAATTTGAAGAAATGTAGACATAATTGGTGACCAAGGAGTAACCAAAGTTCAATAAATTAGTATAATAGTCTAAATAAAGCTTTGAACCCCTCTAGAATGGATTCTATGCAATATACAGTCCTAACTATTGTTTTGAAACTTTGGGAAGAAAATCGTCCCGTTTTGGTACAAATTGGAATTTGAAGATATGTAGACATAATTGGTGACCAAGGAGTAACCAAAGTTCAATATAGTAGTATAATAGTCTAAATATAGCTTTGAACCCCTTTAGAATGGATTCTAAGCAATATATAGTCCTAACTATTGTTTTGAAGAAAATCGTACCGTTTTGGTACAAATGGGAATTTGAAGAAATGTACACAAAATTTGTGACCAAGGAGTAAAAAAAGTTAAATATATTAGTATAATAGTCTAATTATAGCTTTGAACCCCTTTAGAATGGATTCTAAGCAATATATAGTCCTAACTATTGTTTTGAAACTTTAGGAAGCGTTTTGGTACAAATGGGAATTTGAAGAAATGTACACAAAATTTTAGACCAAGGAATAACCAAAGTTCAATATATTAGTATAATAGTCTAAATATAGCTTTGAACCCCTTTAGAATGGATTCTACCCAATATATAGTCCTAACTATAGTTTTGAAACTTTGGAAAGAAAATCGTCCCATTTTGGTACAAATGGGAATTTGAAGAAATGTAGACATAATTGGTGACCAAGGAGTAACCAAAGTTCAATAAATTAGTATAATAGTCTAAATAAAGCTTTGAACCCCTCTAGAATGGATTCTATGCAATATATAGTCCTAACTATTGTTTTGAAACTTTGGGAAGAAAATCGTCCCGTTTTGGTACAAATTGGAATTTGAAGATATGTAGACATAATTGGTGACCAAGGAGTAACCAAAGTTCAATATAGTAGTATAATAGTCTAAATATAGCTTTGAACCCCTTTAGAATGGATTCTAAGCAATATATAGTCCTAACTATTGTTTTGAAGAAAATCGTACCGTTTTGGTACAAATGGGAATTTGAAGAAATGTACACAAAATTTGTGACCAAGGAGTAAAAAAAGTTAAATATATTAGTATAATAGTCTAATTATAGCTTTGAACCCCTTTAGAATGGATTCTAAGCAATATATAGTCCTAACTATTGTTTTGAAACTTTAGGAAGCGTTTTGGTACAAATGGGAATTTGAAGAAATGTACACAAAATTTTAGAACAAGGAATAACCAAAGTTCAATATATTAGTATAATAGTCTAAATATAGCTTTGAACCCCTTTAGAATGGATTCTACCCAATATATAGTCCTAACTATAGTTTTGAAACTTTGGAAAGAAAATCGTCCCATTTTGGTACAAATGGGAATTTGAAGAAATGTAGACATAATTGGTGACCAAGGAGTAACCAAAGTTCAATAAATTAGTATAATAGTCTAAATAAAGCTTTGAACCCCTCTAGAATGGATTCTATGCAATATATAGTCCTAACTATTGTTTTGAAACTTTGGGAAGAAAATCGTCCCGTTTTGGTACAAATTGGAATTTGAAGATATGTAGACATAATTGGTGACCAAGGAGTAACCAAAGTTCAATATAGTAGTATAATAGTCTAAATATAGCTTTGAACCCCTTTAGAATGGATTCTAAGCAATATATAGTCCTAACTATTGTTTTGAAGAAAATCGTACCATTTTGGTACAAATGGGAATTTGAAGAAATGTACACAAAATTTGTGACCAAGGAGTAAAAAAAGTTAAATATATTAGTATAATAGTCTAATTATAGCTTTGAACCCCTTTAGAATGGATTCTAAGCAATATATAGTCCTAACTATTGTTTTGAAACTTTAGGAAGCGTTTTGGTACAAATGGGAATTTGAAGAAATGTACACAAAATTTTAGACCAAGGAATAACCAAAGTTCAATATATTAGTATAATAGTCTAAATATAGCTTTGAACCCCTTTAGAATGGATTCTAAGCAATATATAGTCCTACCTATAGTTTTGAAACTTTGGGAAGAAAATCGTCCTGTTCTGGTACAAATTGGAATTTGAAGAAATGTACACAAATTTTGTGACCAAGGAGTAACCAAAGTTCAATATATTAGTATAATAGTGTAAATATAGCTTTGAACCCCTTTAGAATGGATTCTAACTAATATATTGTCCTAACTATAGTTTTGAAACTTTGGGAAGAAAATCGTCCCGTTTGGGTACAAATGTGAATTTGAAGAAATGTAGACATAATTGGTGACCAAGGAGTAACCAAAGTTCAATATACTAGTATAATAGTCTAAATATAGCTTTGAACCCCTTTGGAATGGATTCTACCCAATATATAGTCCTAACTATAGTTTTGAAACTTTGGGATAAAAATCGTCCCGTTTGGGTACAAATGTGAATTTGAAGAAATGTAGACATAATTGGTGACCAAGGAGTAACCAAAGTTCAATAAATTAGTATAATAGTCTAAATAAAGCTTTGAACCCCTCTAGAATGGATTCTATGCAATATATAGTCCTAACTATTGTTTTGAAACTTTGGGAAGAAAATCGTCCCGTTTTGGTACAAATTGGAATTTGAAGATATGTAGACATAATTGGTGACCAAGGAGTAACCAAAGTTCAATATAGTAGTATAATAGTCTAAATATAGCTTTGAACCCCTTTAGAATGGATTCTAAGCAATATATAGTCCTAACTATTGTTTTGAAGAAAATCGTACCGTTTTGGTACAAATGGGAATTTGAAGAAATGTACACAAAATTTGTGACCAAGGAGTAAAAAAAGTTAAATATATTAGTATAATAGTCTAATTATAGCTTTGAACCCCTTTAGAATGGATTCTAAGCAATATATAGTCCTAACTATTGTTTTGAAACTTTAGGAAGCGTTTTGGTACAAATGGGAATTTGAAGAAATGTACACAAAATTTTAGACCAAGGAATAACCAAAGTTCAATATATTAGTATAATAGTCTAAATATAGCTTTGAACCCCTTTAGAATGGATTCTAAGCAATATATAGTCCTACCTATAGTTTTGAAACTTTGGGAAGAAAATCGTCCTGTTCTGGTACAAATTGGAATTTGAAGAAATGTACACAAATTTGGTGACCAAGGAGTAACCAAAGTTCAATATATTAGTATAATAGTGTAAATATAGCTTTGAACCCCTTTAGAATGGATTCTAACTAATATATTGTCCTAACTATAGTTTTGAAACTTTGGGAAGAAAATCGTCCCGTTTGGGTACAAATATGAATTTGAAGAAATGTAGACATAATTGGTGACCAAGGAGTAACCAAAGTTCAATATACTAGTATAATAGTCTAAATATAGCTTTGAACCCCTTTGGAATGGATTCTACCCAATATATAGTCCTAACTATAGTTTTGAAACTTTGGGATAAAAATCGTCGCGTTTGGGTACAAATGTGAATTTGAAGAAATGTAGACATAATTGGTGACCAAGGAGTAACCAAAGTTCAATATACTAGTATAATAGTCTAAATATAGCTTTGAACCGCTTTAGAATGGATTCTAAGCAATATATAGTCCTAACTATAGTTTTGAAACTTTGGGAAGAAAATCGTCCCGTTTTGGTACAAATTGGAATTTGAAGATATGTAGACATAATTGGTGACCAAGGAGTAACCAAAGTTCAATATAGTAGTATAATAGTCTAAATATAGCTTTGAACCCCTTTAGAATGGATTCTAAGCAATATATAGTCCTAACTATTGTTTTGAAGAAAATCGTACCGTTTTGGTACAAATGGGAATTTGAAGAAATGTACACAAAATTTGTGACCAAGGAGTAAAAAAAGTTAAATATATTAGTATAATAGTCTAATTATAGCTTTGAACCCCTTTAGAATGGATTCTAAGCAATATATAGTCCTAACTATTGTTTTGAAACTTTAGGAAGCGTTTTGGTACAAATGGGAATTTGAAGAAATGTACACAAAATTTTAGACCAAGGAATAACCAAAGTTCAATATATTAGTATAATAGTCTAAATATAGCTTTGAACCCCTTTAGAATGGATTCTAAGCAATATATAGTCCTACCTATAGTTTTGAAACTTTGGGAAGAAAATCGTCCTGTTCTGGTACAAATTGGAATTTGAAGAAATGTACACAAATTTGGTGACCAAGGAGTAACCAAAGTTCAATATATTAGTATAATAGTGTAAATATAGCTTTGAACCCCTTTAGAATGGATTCTAACTAATATATTGTCCTAACTATAGTTTTGAAACTTTGGGAAGAAAATCGTCCCGTTTGGGTACAAATGTGAATTTGAAGAAATGTAGACATAATTGGTGACCAAGGAGTAACCAAAGTTCAATATACTAGTATAATAGTCTAAATATAGCTTTGAACCCCTTTGGAATGGATTCTACCCAATATATAGTCCTAACTATAGTTTTGAAACTTTGGGATAAAAATCGTCGCGTTTGGGTACAAATGTGAATTTGAAGAAATGTAGACATAATTGGTGACCAAGGAGTAACCAAAGTTCAATATACTAGTATAATAGTCTAAATATAGCTTTGAACCGCTTTAGAATGGATTCTAAGCAATATATAGTCCTAACTATAGTTTTGAAACTTTGGGAAGAAAATCGTCCCGTTTTGGTACAAATTGGAATTTGAAGAAATGTACACAAAATTGGTGACCAAGGAGTAACCAAAGTTCAAAATATTAGTATAATAGTCTAAATATAGCTTTGAACCCCTTTAGAATGGATTCTAAGCAATATATAGTCCTAACTATAGTTTTGAAACTTTGGGAAGAAAATCGTCCCGTTTTGGTACAAATTGGAATTTGAAGAAATGTAGACAAAATTAATGACCAAGGAGTAACCAAAGTTCAATATATTAGTATAATAGTCTAAATATAGCTTTGAACCCCTTTAGAATGGATTCTACCCAATATATAGTCCTAACTATAGTTTTGAAACTTTGGAAAGAAAATCGTCCCATTTTGGTACAAATGGGAATTTGAAGAAATGTAGACAAAATTGGTGACCAAGGAGTAATCAAAGTTCAATATATTAGTATAATAGTCTAAATATAGCTTTGAACCCCTTTAGAATGGATTCTAAGCAATATATAGTCCTAACTATTGTTTTGAAACTTTGGGAAGAAAATCGTCCCGTTTTGGTACAAATTGGAATTTGAAGAAATGTAGACAAAATTAATGACCAAGGAGTAACCAAAGTTCAATATATTAGTATAATAGTCTAAATATAGCTTTGAACCCCTTTAGAATGGATTCTAACCTATATATAGTCCTAACTATTGTTTTGAAACTTCGGGAAGAAAATCGTCCCGTTTTGGTACAAATTGGATTTTGAAGAAATGTACACAAAATTGGTGACCAAGGAGTAACCAAAGTTCAATATATTAGTATAATAGTTTAAATATAGCTTTGAACCCCTTTAGAATGGATTCTAAGCAATATATAGTCCTAACTATTGTTTTGAAACTTTGGGAAGAAAATCGTCCCGTTTTGGTACAAATTGGAATTTGAAGAAATGTACCAAAATTGGTGACCAAGGAGTAACCAAAGTTCAATATATTAGTATAATAGTCTAAATATAGCTTTGAACCCCTTTAGAATGGATTCTACCCAATATATAGTCCTAACTATAGTTTTGAAACTTTGGAAAGAAAATCGTCCCATTTTGGTACAAATGGGAATTTGAAGAAATGTAGACATAATTGGTGACCAAGGAGTAACCAAAGTTCAATAAATTAGTATAATAGTCTAAATAAAGCTTTGAACCCCTCTAGAATGGATTCTATGCAATATATAGTCCTAACTATTGTTTTGAAACTTTGGGAAGAAAATCGTCCCGTTTTGGTACAAATTGGAATTTGAAGATATGTAGACATAATTGGTGACCAAGGAGTAACCAAAGTTCAATATAGTAGTATAATAGTCTAAATATAGCTTTGAACCCCTTTAGAACGGATTCTAAGCAATATATAGTCCTAACTATTGTTTTGAAGAAAATCGTACCGTTTTGGTACAAATGGGAATTTGAAGAAATGTACACAAAATTTGTGACCAAGGAGTAAAAAAAGTTAAATATATTAGTATAATAGTCTAATTATAGCTTTGAACCCCTTTAGAATGGATTCTAAGCAATATATAGTCCTAACTATTGTTTTGAAACTTTAGGAAGCGTTTTGGTACAAATGGGAATTTGAAGAAATGTACACAAAATTTTAGACCAAGGAATAACCAAAGTTCAATATATTAGTATAATAGTCTAAATATAGCTTTGAACCCCTTTAGAATGGATTCTAAGCAATATATAGTCCTACCTATAGTTTTGAAACTTTGGGAAGAAAATCGTCCTGTTCTGGTACAAATTGGAATTTGAAGAAATGTACACAAATTTGGTGACCAAGGAGTAACCAAAGTTCAATATATTAGTATAATAGTGTAAATATAGCTTTGAACCCCTTTAGAATGGATTCTAACTAATATATTGTCCTAACTATAGTTTTGAAACTTTGGGAAGAAAATCGTCCCGTTTGGGTACAAATGTGAATTTGAAGAAATGTAGACATAATTGGTGACCAAGGAGTAACCAAAGTTCAATATACTAGTATAATAGTCTAAATATAGCTTTGAACCCCTTTGGAATGGATTCTACCCAATATATAGTCCTAACTATAGTTTTGAAACTTTGGGATAAAAATCGTCCCGTTTGGGTACAAATGTGAATTTGAAGAAATGTAGACATAATTGGTGACCAAGGAGTAACCAAAGTTCAATATACTAGTATAATAGTCTAAATATAGCTTTGAACCGCTTTAGAATGGATTCTACCCAATATATAGTCCTAACTATAGTTTCGAAACTTTGGGAAGAAAATCGTACCATTTTGTTCCAAATGGGAATTTAAAGAAATGTAGACAAAATTAATGACCAAGGAGTAACTAAAGTTCAATATATTAGTATAATAGTCTAAATATAGCTTTGAACCCCTTTAGAATGGATTCTACCCAATATATAGTCCTAACTATAGTTTCGAAACTTTGGGAAGAAAATCGTACCGTTTTGTTACAAATGGGAATTTGAAGAAATGTAGACAAAATTAATGACCAAGGAGTAACCAAAGTTCAATATAGTAGTATAATAGTCTAAATTTAGCTTTGAACCCCTTTAGAATGGATTCTAACTAATATATTGTCCTAACTATAGTTTTGAAACTTTGGGAAGAAAATCGTCCCGTTTGGGTACAAATGTGAATTTGAAGAAATGTAGACATAATTGGTGACCAAGGAGTAACCAAAGTTCAATATACTACTATAATAGTCTAAATATAGCTTTGAACCCCTTTAGAATGGATTCTACCCAATATATAGTCCTAACTATAGTTTTGAAACTTTGGGAAGAAAATCGTCGTAATTGGGTACAAATGTCAATTTGAAGAAATGTAGACATAATTGGTGACCAAGGAGTAACCAAAGTTCAATATACTAGTATAATAGTCTAAATATAGCTTTGAACCCCTTTAGAATGGATTCTACCCAATATATAGTCCTAACTATAGTTTTGAAACTTTGGGAAGCGTTTTGGTACAAATGGGAATTTGAAGAAATGTAGACAAAATTGGTGACCAAGGAGAACCAAAGTTCAATATATTAGTATAATAGTCTAAATATAGCTTTGAACCCCTTTAGAATGGATTCTAAGCAATATATAGTCCTAACTATAGTTTTGAAACTTTGGGAAGAAAATCGTCCCGTTTTGGTACAAATTGGAATTTGAAGATATGTAGACATAATTGGTGACCAAGGAGTAACCAAAGTTCAATATAGTAGTATAATAGTCTAAATATAGCTTTGAACCCCTTTAGAATGGATTCTAAGCAATATATAGTCCTAACTATTGTTTTGAAGAAAATCGTACCGTTTTGGTACAAATGGGAATTTGAAGAAATGTACACAAAATTTGTGACCAAGGAGTAAAAAAAGTTAAATATATTAGTATAATAGTCTAATTATAGCTTTGAACCCCTTTAGAATGGATTCTAAGCAATATATAGTCCTACCTATAGTTTTGAAACTTTGGGAAGAAAATCGTCCTGTTCTGGTACAAATTGGAATTTGAAGAAATGTACACAAATTTGGTGACCAAGGAGTAACCAAAGTTCAATATATTAGTATAATAGTGTAAATATAGCTTTGAACCCCTTTAGAATGGATTCTAACTAATATATTGTCCTAACTATAGTTTTGAAACTTTGGGAAGAAAATCGTCCCGTTTGGGTACAAATGTGAATTTGAAGAAATGTAGACATAATTGGTGACCAAGGAGTAACCAAAGTTCAATATACTAGTATAATAGTCTAAATATAGCTTTGAACCCCTTTGGAATGGATTCTACCCAATATATAGTCCTAACTATAGTTTTGAAACTTTGGGATAAAAATCGTCCCGTTTGGGTACAAATGTGAATTTGAAGAAATGTAGACATAATTGGTGACCAAGGAGTAACCAAAGTTCAATAAATTAGTATAATAGTCTAAATAAAGCTTTGAACCCCTCTAGAATGGATTCTATGCAATATACAGTCCTAACTATTGTTTTGAAACTTTGGGAAGAAAATCGTCCCGTTTTGGTACAAATTGGAATTTGAAGATATGTAGACATAATTGGTGACCAAGGAGTAACCAAAGTTCAATATAGTAGTATAATAGTCTAAATATAGCTTTGAACCCCTTTAGAATGGATTCTAAGCAATATATAGTCCTAACTATTGTTTTGAAGAAAATCGTACCGTTTTGGTACAAATGGGAATTTGAAGAAATGTACACAAAATTTGTGACCAAGGAGTAAAAAAAGTTAAATATATTAGTATAATAGTCTAATTATAGCTTTGAACCCCTTTAGAATGGATTCTAAGCAATATATAGTCCTAACTATTGTTTTGAAACTTTAGGAAGCGTTTTGGTACAAATGGGAATTTGAAGAAATGTACACAAAATTTTAGACCAAGGAATAACCAAAGTTCAATATATTAGTATAATAGTCTAAATATAGCTTTGAACCCCTTTAGAATGGATTCTACCCAATATATAGTCCTAACTATAGTTTTGAAACTTTGGAAAGAAAATCGTCCCATTTTGGTACAAATGGGAATTTGAAGAAATGTAGACATAATTGGTGACCAAGGAGTAACCAAAGTTCAATAAATTAGTATAATAGTCTAAATAAAGCTTTGAACCCCTCTAGAATGGATTCTATGCAATATATAGTCCTAACTATTGTTTTGAAACTTTGGGAAGAAAATCGTCCCGTTTTGGTACAAATTGGAATTTGAAGATATGTAGACATAATTGGTGACCAAGGAGTAACCAAAGTTCAATATAGTAGTATAATAGTCTAAATATAGCTTTGAACCCCTTTAGAATGGATTCTAAGCAATATATAGTCCTAACTATTGTTTTGAAGAAAATCGTACCGTTTTGGTACAAATGGGAATTTGAAGAAATGTACACAAAATTTGTGACCAAGGAGTAAAAAAAGTTAAATATATTAGTATAATAGTCTAATTATAGCTTTGAACCCCTTTAGAATGGATTCTAAGCAATATATAGTCCTAACTATTGTTTTGAAACTTTAGGAAGCGTTTTGGTACAAATGGGAATTTGAAGAAATGTACACAAAATTTTAGAACAAGGAATAACCAAAGTTCAATATATTAGTATAATAGTCTAAATATAGCTTTGAACCCCTTTAGAATGGATTCTACCCAATATATAGTCCTAACTATAGTTTTGAAACTTTGGAAAGAAAATCGTCCCATTTTGGTACAAATGGGAATTTGAAGAAATGTAGACATAATTGGTGACCAAGGAGTAACCAAAGTTCAATAAATTAGTATAATAGTCTAAATAAAGCTTTGAACCCCTCTAGAATGGATTCTATGCAATATATAGTCCTAACTATTGTTTTGAAACTTTGGGAAGAAAATCGTCCCGTTTTGGTACAAATTGGAATTTGAAGATATGTAGACATAATTGGTGACCAAGGAGTAACCAAAGTTCAATATAGTAGTATAATAGTCTAAATATAGCTTTGAACCCCTTTAGAATGGATTCTAAGCAATATATAGTCCTAACTATTGTTTTGAAGAAAATCGTACCATTTTGGTACAAATGGGAATTTGAAGAAATGTACACAAAATTTGTGACCAAGGAGTAAAAAAAGTTAAATATATTAGTATAATAGTCTAATTATAGCTTTGAACCCCTTTAGAATGGATTCTAAGCAATATATAGTCCTAACTATTGTTTTGAAACTTTAGGAAGCGTTTTGGTACAAATGGGAATTTGAAGAAATGTACACAAAATTTTAGACCAAGGAATAACCAAAGTTCAATATATTAGTATAATAGTCTAAATATAGCTTTGAACCCCTTTAGAATGGATTCTAAGCAATATATAGTCCTACCTATAGTTTTGAAACTTTGGGAAGAAAATCGTCCTGTTCTGGTACAAATTGGAATTTGAAGAAATGTACACAAATTTTGTGACCAAGGAGTAACCAAAGTTCAATATATTAGTATAATAGTGTAAATATAGCTTTGAACCCCTTTAGAATGGATTCTAACTAATATATTGTCCTAACTATAGTTTTGAAACTTTGGGAAGAAAATCGTCCCGTTTGGGTACAAATGTGAATTTGAAGAAATGTAGACATAATTGGTGACCAAGGAGTAACCAAAGTTCAATATACTAGTATAATAGTCTAAATATAGCTTTGAACCCCTTTGGAATGGATTCTACCCAATATATAGTCCTAACTATAGTTTTGAAACTTTGGGATAAAAATCGTCCCGTTTGGGTACAAATGTGAATTTGAAGAAATGTAGACATAATTGGTGACCAAGGAGTAACCAAAGTTCAATAAATTAGTATAATAGTCTAAATAAAGCTTTGAACCCCTCTAGAATGGATTCTATGCAATATATAGTCCTAACTATTGTTTTGAAACTTTGGGAAGAAAATCGTCCCGTTTTGGTACAAATTGGAATTTGAAGATATGTAGACATAATTGGTGACCAAGGAGTAACCAAAGTTCAATATAGTAGTATAATAGTCTAAATATAGCTTTGAACCCCTTTAGAATGGATTCTAAGCAATATATAGTCCTAACTATTGTTTTGAAGAAAATCGTACCGTTTTGGTACAAATGGGAATTTGAAGAAATGTACACAAAATTTGTGACCAAGGAGTAAAAAAAGTTAAATATATTAGTATAATAGTCTAATTATAGCTTTGAACCCCTTTAGAATGGATTCTAAGCAATATATAGTCCTAACTATTGTTTTGAAACTTTAGGAAGCGTTTTGGTACAAATGGGAATTTGAAGAAATGTACACAAAATTTTAGACCAAGGAATAACCAAAGTTCAATATATTAGTATAATAGTCTAAATATAGCTTTGAACCCCTTTAGAATGGATTCTAAGCAATATATAGTCCTACCTATAGTTTTGAAACTTTGGGAAGAAAATCGTCCTGTTCTGGTACAAATTGGAATTTGAAGAAATGTACACAAATTTGGTGACCAAGGAGTAACCAAAGTTCAATATATTAGTATAATAGTGTAAATATAGCTTTGAACCCCTTTAGAATGGATTCTAACTAATATATTGTCCTAACTATAGTTTTGAAACTTTGGGAAGAAAATCGTCCCGTTTGGGTACAAATGTGAATTTGAAGAAATGTAGACATAATTGGTGACCAAGGAGTAACCAAAGTTCAATATACTAGTATAATAGTCTAAATATAGCTTTGAACCCCTTTGGAATGGATTCTACCCAATATATAGTCCTAACTATAGTTTTGAAACTTTGGGATAAAAATCGTCGCGTTTGGGTACAAATGTGAATTTGAAGAAATGTAGACATAATTGGTGACCAAGGAGTAACCAAAGTTCAATATACTAGTATAATAGTCTAAATATAGCTTTGAACCGCTTTAGAATGGATTCTAAGCAATATATAGTCCTAACTATAGTTTTGAAACTTTGGGAAGAAAATCGTCCCGTTTTGGTACAAATTGGAATTTGAAGATATGTAGACATAATTGGTGACCAAGGAGTAACCAAAGTTCAATATAGTAGTATAATAGTCTAAATATAGCTTTGAACCCCTTTAGAATGGATTCTAAGCAATATATAGTCCTAACTATTGTTTTGAAGAAAATCGTACCGTTTTGGTACAAATGGGAATTTGAAGAAATGTACACAAAATTTGTGACCAAGGAGTAAAAAAAGTTAAATATATTAGTATAATAGTCTAATTATAGCTTTGAACCCCTTTAGAATGGATTCTAAGCAATATATAGTCCTAACTATTGTTTTGAAACTTTAGGAAGCGTTTTGGTACAAATGGGAATTTGAAGAAATGTACACAAAATTTTAGACCAAGGAATAACCAAAGTTCAATATATTAGTATAATAGTCTAAATATAGCTTTGAACCCCTTTAGAATGGATTCTAAGCAATATATAGTCCTACCTATAGTTTTGAAACTTTGGGAAGAAAATCGTCCTGTTCTGGTACAAATTGGAATTTGAAGAAATGTACACAAATTTGGTGACCAAGGAGTAACCAAAGTTCAATATATTAGTATAATAGTGTAAATATAGCTTTGAACCCCTTTAGAATGGATTCTAACTAATATATTGTCCTAACTATAGTTTTGAAACTTTGGGAAGAAAATCGTCCCGTTTGGGTACAAATGTGAATTTGAAGAAATGTAGACATAATTGGTGACCAAGGAGTAACCAAAGTTCAATATACTAGTATAATAGTCTAAATATAGCTTTGAACCCCTTTGGAATGGATTCTACCCAATATATAGTCCTAACTATAGTTTTGAAACTTTGGGATAAAAATCGTCGCGTTTGGGTACAAATGTGAATTTGAAGAAATGTAGACATAATTGGTGACCAAGGAGTAACCAAAGTTCAATATACTAGTATAATAGTCTAAATATAGCTTTGAACCGCTTTAGAATGGATTCTAAGCAATATATAGTCCTAACTATAGTTTTGAAACTTTGGGAAGAAAATCGTCCCGTTTTGGTACAAATTGGAATTTGAAGAAATGTACACAAAATTGGTGACCAAGGAGTAACCAAAGTTCAAAATATTAGTATAATAGTCTAAATATAGCTTTGAACCCCTTTAGAATGGATTCTAAGCAATATATAGTCCTAACTATAGTTTTGAAACTTTGGGAAGAAAATCGTCCCGTTTTGGTACAAATTGGAATTTGAAGAAATGTAGACAAAATTAATGACCAAGGAGTAACCAAAGTTCAATATATTAGTATAATAGTCTAAATATAGCTTTGAACCCCTTTAGAATGGATTCTACCCAATATATAGTCCTAACTATAGTTTTGAAACTTTGGAAAGAAAATCGTCCCATTTTGGTACAAATGGGAATTTGAAGAAATGTAGACAAAATTGGTGACCAAGGAGTAATCAAAGTTCAATATATTAGTATAATAGTCTAAATATAGCTTTGAACCCCTTTAGAATGGATTCTAAGCAATATATAGTCCTAACTATTGTTTTGAAACTTTGGGAAGAAAATCGTCCCGTTTTGGTACAAATTGGAATTTGAAGAAATGTAGACAAAATTAATGACCAAGGAGTAACCAAAGTTCAATATATTAGTATAATAGTCTAAATATAGCTTTGAACCCCTTTAGAATGGATTCTAACCTATATATAGTCCTAACTATTGTTTTGAAACTTCGGGAAGAAAATCGTCCCGTTTTGGTACAAATTGGATTTTGAAGAAATGTACACAAAATTGGTGACCAAGGAGTAACCAAAGTTCAATATATTAGTATAATAGTTTAAATATAGCTTTGAACCCCTTTAGAATGGATTCTAAGCAATATATAGTCCTAACTATTGTTTTGAAACTTTGGGAAGAAAATCGTCCCGTTTTGGTACAAATTGGAATTTGAAGAAATGTACCAAAATTGGTGACCAAGGAGTAACCAAAGTTCAATATATTAGTATAATAGTCTAAATATAGCTTTGAACCCCTTTAGAATGGATTCTACCCAATATATAGTCCTAACTATAGTTTTGAAACTTTGGAAAGAAAATCGTCCCATTTTGGTACAAATGGGAATTTGAAGAAATGTAGACATAATTGGTGACCAAGGAGTAACCAAAGTTCAATAAATTAGTATAATAGTCTAAATAAAGCTTTGAACCCCTCTAGAATGGATTCTATGCAATATATAGTCCTAACTATTGTTTTGAAACTTTGGGAAGAAAATCGTCCCGTTTTGGTACAAATTGGAATTTGAAGATATGTAGACATAATTGGTGACCAAGGAGTAACCAAAGTTCAATATAGTAGTATAATAGTCTAAATATAGCTTTGAACCCCTTTAGAACGGATTCTAAGCAATATATAGTCCTAACTATTGTTTTGAAGAAAATCGTACCGTTTTGGTACAAATGGGAATTTGAAGAAATGTACACAAAATTTGTGACCAAGGAGTAAAAAAAGTTAAATATATTAGTATAATAGTCTAATTATAGCTTTGAACCCCTTTAGAATGGATTCTAAGCAATATATAGTCCTAACTATTGTTTTGAAACTTTAGGAAGCGTTTTGGTACAAATGGGAATTTGAAGAAATGTACACAAAATTTTAGACCAAGGAATAACCAAAGTTCAATATATTAGTATAATAGTCTAAATATAGCTTTGAACCCCTTTAGAATGGATTCTAAGCAATATATAGTCCTACCTATAGTTTTGAAACTTTGGGAAGAAAATCGTCCTGTTCTGGTACAAATTGGAATTTGAAGAAATGTACACAAATTTGGTGACCAAGGAGTAACCAAAGTTCAATATATTAGTATAATAGTGTAAATATAGCTTTGAACCCCTTTAGAATGGATTCTAACTAATATATTGTCCTAACTATAGTTTTGAAACTTTGGGAAGAAAATCGTCCCGTTTGGGTACAAATGTGAATTTGAAGAAATGTAGACATAATTGGTGACCAAGGAGTAACCAAAGTTCAATATACTAGTATAATAGTCTAAATATAGCTTTGAACCCCTTTGGAATGGATTCTACCCAATATATAGTCCTAACTATAGTTTTGAAACTTTGGGATAAAAATCGTCCCGTTTGGGTACAAATGTGAATTTGAAGAAATGTAGACATAATTGGTGACCAAGGAGTAACCAAAGTTCAATATACTAGTATAATAGTCTAAATATAGCTTTGAACCGCTTTAGAATGGATTCTACCCAATATATAGTCCTAACTATAGTTTCGAAACTTTGGGAAGAAAATCGTACCATTTTGTTCCAAATGGGAATTTAAAGAAATGTAGACAAAATTAATGACCAAGGAGTAACTAAAGTTCAATATATTAGTATAATAGTCTAAATATAGCTTTGAACCCCTTTAGAATGGATTCTACCCAATATATAGTCCTAACTATAGTTTCGAAACTTTGGGAAGAAAATCGTACCGTTTTGTTACAAATGGGAATTTGAAGAAATGTAGACAAAATTAATGACCAAGGAGTAACCAAAGTTCAATATAGTAGTATAATAGTCTAAATTTAGCTTTGAACCCCTTTAGAATGGATTCTAACTAATATATTGTCCTAACTATAGTTTTGAAACTTTGGGAAGAAAATCGTCCCGTTTGGGTACAAATGTGAATTTGAAGAAATGTAGACATAATTGGTGACCAAGGAGTAACCAAAGTTCAATATACTACTATAATAGTCTAAATATAGCTTTGAACCCCTTTAGAATGGATTCTACCCAATATATAGTCCTAACTATAGTTTTGAAACTTTGGGAAGAAAATCGTCGTAATTGGGTACAAATGTCAATTTGAAGAAATGTAGACATAATTGGTGACCAAGGAGTAACCAAAGTTCAATATACTAGTATAATAGTCTAAATATAGCTTTGAACCCCTTTAGAATGGATTCTACCCAATATATAGTCCTAACTATAGTTTTGAAACTTTGGGAAGCGTTTTGGTACAAATGGGAATTTGAAGAAATGTAGACAAAATTGGTGACCAAGGAGAACCAAAGTTCAATATATTAGTATAATAGTCTAAATATAGCTTTGAACCCCTTTAGAATGGATTCTAAGCAATATATAGTCCTAACTATAGTTTTGAAACTTTGGGAAGAAAATCGTCCCGTTTTGGTACAAATTGGAATTTGAAGAAATGTACACAAAATTGGTGACCAAGGAGTAACCAAAGTTCAAAATAATAGTATAATAGTTTAAATATAGCTTTGAACCCCTTTAGAATGGATTCTAAGCAATATATAGTCCTAACTATTGTTTTGAAACTTTGGGAAGAAAATCGTCCCGTTTTGGTACAAATTGGAATTTGAAGAAATGTACCAAAATTGGTGACCAAGGAGTAACCAAAGTTCAATATATTAGTATAATAGTCTAAATATAGCTTTGAACCCCTTTAGAATGGATTCTACCCAATATATAGTCCTAACTATAGTTTTGAAACTTTGGAAAGAAAATCGTCCCATTTTGGTACAAATGGGAATTTGAAGAAATGTAGACATAATTGGTGACCAAGGAGTAACCAAAGTTCAATAAATTAGTATAATAGTCTAAATAAAGCTTTGAACCCCTCTAGAATGGATTCTATGCAATATATAGTCCTAACTATTGTTTTGAAACTTTGGGAAGAAAATCGTCCCGTTTTGGTACAAATTGGAATTTGAAGATATGTAGACATAATTGGTGACCAAGGAGTAACCAAAGTTCAATATAGTAGTATAATAGTCTAAATATAGCTTTGAACCCCTTTAGAACGGATTCTAAGCAATATATAGTCCTAACTATTGTTTTGAAGAAAATCGTACCGTTTTGGTACAAATGGGAATTTGAAGAAATGTACACAAAATTTGTGACCAAGGAGTAAAAAAAGTTAAATATATTAGTATAATAGTCTAATTATAGCTTTGAACCCCTTTAGAATGGATTCTAAGCAATATATAGTCCTAACTATTGTTTTGAAACTTTAGGAAGCGTTTTGGTACAAATGGGAATTTGAAGAAATGTACACAAAATTTTAGACCAAGGAATAACCAAAGTTCAATATATTAGTATAATAGTCTAAATATAGCTTTGAACCCCTTTAGAATGGATTCTAAGCAATATATAGTCCTACCTATAGTTTTGAAACTTTGGGAAGAAAATCGTCCTGTTCTGGTACAAATTGGAATTTGAAGAAATGTACACAAATTTGGTGACCAAGGAGTAACCAAAGTTCAATATATTAGTATAATAGTGTAAATATAGCTTTGAACCCCTTTAGAATGGATTCTAACTAATATATTGTCCTAACTATAGTTTTGAAACTTTGGGAAGAAAATCGTCCCGTTTGGGTACAAATGTGAATTTGAAGAAATGTAGACATAATTGGTGACCAAGGAGTAACCAAAGTTCAATATACTAGTATAATAGTCTAAATATAGCTTTGAACCCCTTTGGAATGGATTCTACCCAATATATAGTCCTAACTATAGTTTTGAAACTTTGGGATAAAAATCGTCCCGTTTGGGTACAAATGTGAATTTGAAGAAATGTAGACATAATTGGTGACCAAGGAGTAACCAAAGTTCAATATACTAGTATAATAGTCTAAATATAGCTTTGAACCGCTTTAGAATGGATTCTACCCAATATATAGTCCTAACTATAGTTTCGAAACTTTGGGAAGAAAATCGTACCATTTTGTTCCAAATGGGAATTTAAAGAAATGTAGACAAAATTAATGACCAAGGAGTAACTAAAGTTCAATATATTAGTATAATAGTCTAAATATAGCTTTGAACCCCTTTAGAATGGATTCTACCCAATATATAGTCCTAACTATAGTTTCGAAACTTTGGGAAGAAAATCGTACCGTTTTGTTACAAATGGGAATTTGAAGAAATGTAGACAAAATTAATGACCAAGGAGTAACCAAAGTTCAATATAGTAGTATAATAGTCTAAATTTAGCTTTGAACCCCTTTAGAATGGATTCTAACTAATATATTGTCCTAACTATAGTTTTGAAACTTTGGGAAGAAAATCGTCCCGTTTGGGTACAAATGTGAATTTGAAGAAATGTAGACATAACTGGTGACCAAGGAGTAACCAAAGTTCAATATACTACTATAATAGTCTAAATATAGCTTTGAACCCCTTTAGAATGGATTCTACCCAATATATAGTCCTAACTATAGTTTTGAAACTTTGGGAAGAAAATCGTCGTAATTGGGTACAAATGTCAATTTGAAGAAATGTAGACATAATTGGTGACCAAGGAGTAACCAAAGTTCAATATACTAGTATAATAGTCTAAATATAGCTTTGAACCCCTTTAGAATGGATTCTACCCAATATATAGTCCTAACTATAGTTTTGAAACTTTGGGAAGCGTTTTGGTACAAATGGGAATTTGAAGAAATGTAGACAAAATTGGTGACCAAGGAGAACCAAAGTTCAATATATTAGTATAATAGTCTAAATATAGCTTTGAACCCCTTTAGAATGGATTCTAAGCAATATATAGTCCTAACTATAGTTTTGAAACTTTGGGAAGAAAATCGTCCCGTTTTGGTACAAATTGGAATTTGAAGAAATGTACACAAAATTGGTGACCAAGGAGTAACCAAAGTTCAAAATAATAGTATAATAGTTTAAATATAGCTTTGAACCCCTTTAGAATGGATTCTAAGCAATATATAGTCCTAACTATTGTTTTGAAACTTTGGGAAGAAAATCGTCCCGTTTTGGTACAAATTGGAATTTGAAGAAATGTACCAAAATTGGTGACCAAGGAGTAACCAAAGTTCAATATATTAGTATAATAGTCTAAATATAGCTTTGAACCCCTTTAGAATGGATTCTACCCAATATATAGTCCTAACTATAGTTTTGAAACTTTGGAAAGAAAATCGTCCCATTTTGGTACAAATGGGAATTTGAAGAAATGTAGACATAATTGGTGACCAAGGAGTAACCAAAGTTCAATAAATTAGTATAATAGTCTAAATAAAGCTTTGAACCCCTCTAGAATGGATTCTATGCAATATATAGTCCTAACTATTGTTTTGAAACTTTGGGAAGAAAATCGTCCCGTTTTGGTACAAATTGGAATTTGAAGATATGTAGACATAATTGGTGACCAAGGAGTAACCAAAGTTCAATATAGTAGTATAATAGTCTAAATATAGCTTTGAACCCCTTTAGAACGGATTCTAAGCAATATATAGTCCTAACTATTGTTTTGAAGAAAATCGTACCGTTTTGGTACAAATGGGAATTTGAAGAAATGTACACAAAATTTGTGACCAAGGAGTAAAAAAAGTTAAATATATTAGTATAATAGTCTAATTATAGCTTTGAACCCCTTTAGAATGGATTCTAAGCAATATATAGTCCTAACTATTGTTTTGAAACTTTAGGAAGCGTTTTGGTACAAATGGGAATTTGAAGAAATGTACACAAAATTTTAGACCAAGGAATAACCAAAGTTCAATATATTAGTATAATAGTCTAAATATAGCTTTGAACCCCTTTAGAATGGATTCTAAGCAATATATAGTCCTACCTATAGTTTTGAAACTTTGGGAAGAAAATCGTCCTGTTCTGGTACAAATTGGAATTTGAAGAAATGTACACAAATTTGGTGACCAAGGAGTAACCAAAGTTCAATATATTAGTATAATAGTGTAAATATAGCTTTGAACCCCTTTAGAATGGATTCTAACTAATATATTGTCCTAACTATAGTTTTGAAACTTTGGGAAGAAAATCGTCCCGTTTGGGTACAAATGTGAATTTGAAGAAATGTAGACATAATTGGTGACCAAGGAGTAACCAAAGTTCAATATACTAGTATAATAGTCTAAATATAGCTTTGAACCCCTTTGGAATGGATTCTACCCAATATATAGTCCTAACTATAGTTTTGAAACTTTGGGATAAAAATCGTCCCGTTTGGGTACAAATGTGAATTTGAAGAAATGTAGACATAATTGGTGACCAAGGAGTAACCAAAGTTCAATATACTAGTATAATAGTCTAAATATAGCTTTGAACCGCTTTAGAATGGATTCTACCCAATATATAGTCCTAACTATAGTTTCGAAACTTTGGGAAGAAAATCGTACCATTTTGTTCCAAATGGGAATTTAAAGAAATGTAGACAAAATTAATGACCAAGGAGTAACTAAAGTTCAATATATTAGTATAATAGTCTAAATATAGCTTTGAACCCCTTTAGAATGGATTCTACCCAATATATAGTCCTAACTATAGTTTCGAAACTTTGGGAAGAAAATCGTACCGTTTTGTTACAAATGGGAATTTGAAGAAATGTAGACAAAATTAATGACCAAGGAGTAACCAAAGTTCAATATAGTAGTATAATAGTCTAAATTTAGCTTTGAACCCCTTTAGAATGGATTCTAACTAATATATTGTCCTAACTATAGTTTTGAAACTTTGGGAAGAAAATCGTCCCGTTTGGGTACAAATGTGAATTTGAAGAAATGTAGACATAATTGGTGACCAAGGAGTAACCAAAGTTCAATATACTACTATAATAGTCTAAATATAGCTTTGAACCCCTTTAGAATGGATTCTACCCAATATATAGTCCTAACTATAGTTTTGAAACTTTGGGAAGAAAATCGTCGTAATTGGGTACAAATGTCAATTTGAAGAAATGTAGACATAATTGGTGACCAAGGAGTAACCAAAGTTCAATATACTAGTATAATAGTCTAAATATAGCTTTGAACCCCTTTAGAATGGATTCTACCCAATATATAGTCCTAACTATAGTTTTGAAACTTTGGGAAGCGTTTTGGTACAAATGGGAATTTGAAGAAATGTAGACAAAATTGGTGACCAAGGAGAACCAAAGTTCAATATATTAGTATAATAGTCTAAATATAGCTTTGAACCCCTTTAGAATGGATTCTAAGCAATATATAGTCCTAACTATAGTTTTGAAACTTTGGGAAGAAAATCGTCCCGTTTTGGTACAAATTGGAATTTGAAGAAATGTACACAAAATTGGTGACCAAGGAGTAACCAAAGTTCAAAATAATAGTATAATAGTTTAAATATAGCTTTGAACCCCTTTAGAATGGATTCTAAGCAATATATAGTCCTAACTATTGTTTTGAAACTTTGGGAAGAAAATCGTCCCGTTTTGGTACAAATTGGAATTTGAAGAAATGTAGACAAAATTAATGACCAAGGAGTAACCAAAGTTCAATATATTAGTATAATAGTCTAAATATAGCTTTGAACCCCTTTAGAATGGATTCTACCCAATATATAGTCCTAACTATAGTTTTGAAACTTTGGAAAGAAAATCGTCCCATTTTGGTACAAATGGGAATTTGAAGAAATGTAGACAAAATTGGTGACCAAGGAGTAATCAAAGTTCAATATATTAGTATAATAGTCTAAATATAGCTTTGAACCCCTTTAGAATGGATTCTAAGCAATATATAGTCCTAACTATTGTTTTGAAACTTTGGGAAGAAAATCGTCCCGTTTTGGTACAAATTGGAATTTGAAGAAATGTAGACAAAATTAATGACCAAGGAGTAACCAAAGTTCAATATATTAGTATAATAGTCTAAATATAGCTTTGAACCCCTTTAGAATGGATTCTAACCTATATATAGTCCTAACTATTGTTTTGAAACTTCGGGAAGAAAATCGTCCCGTTTTGGTACAAATTGGATTTTGAAGAAATGTACACAAAATTGGTGACCAAGGAGTAACCAAAGTTCAATATATTAGTATAATAGTTTAAATATAGCTTTGAACCCCTTTAGAATGGATTCTAAGCAATATATAGTCCTAACTATTGTTTTGAAACTTTGGGAAGAAAATCGTCCCGTTTTGGTACAAATTGGAATTTGAAGAAATGTACCAAAATTGGTGACCAAGGAGTAACCAAAGTTCAATATATTAGTATAATAGTCTAAATATAGCTTTGAACCCCTTTAGAATGGATTCTAAGCAATATATAGTCCTACCTATAGTTTTGAAACTTTGGGAAGAAAATCGTCCTGTTCTGGTACAAATTGGAATTTGAAGAAATGTACACAAATTTGGTGACCAAGGGGTAACCAAAGTTAAATATATTAGTATAATAGTCTAATTATAGCTTTGAACCCCTTTAGAATGGATTCTAAGCAATATATAGTCCTAACTATTGTTTTGAAACTTTAGGAAGCGTTTTGGTACAAATGGGAATTTGAAGAAATGTACACAAAATTTTAGACCAAGGAATAACCAAAGTTCAATATATTAGTATAATAGTCTAAATATAGCTTTGAACCCCTTTAGAATGGATTCTAAGCAATATATAGTCCTACCTATAGTTTTGAAACTTTGGGAAGAAAATCGTCCTGTTCTGGTACAAATTGGAATTTGAAGAAATGTACACAAATTTGGTGACCAAGGAGTAACCAAAGTTCAATATATTAGTATAATAGTGTAAATATAGCTTTGAACCCCTTTAGAATGGATTCTAACTAATATATTGTCCTAACTATAGTTTTGAAACTTTGGGAAGAAAATCGTCCCGTTTGGGTACAAATGTGAATTTGAAGAAATGTAGACATAATTGGTGACCAAGGAGTAACCAAAGTTCAATATACTAGTATAATAGTCTAAATATAGCTTTGAACCCCTTTAGAATGGATTCTACCCAATATATAGTCCTAACTATAGTTTTGAAACTTTGGGAAGAAAATCGTCGTGTTTGGGTACAAATGTGAATTTGAAGAAATGTAGACATAATTGGTGACCAAGGAGTAACCAAAGTTCAATATACTAGTATAATAGTCTAAATATAGCTTTGAACCCCTTTAGAATGGATTCTACCCAATATATAGTCCTAACTATAGTTTTGAAACTTTGGGAAGCGTTTTGGTACAAATGGGAATTTGAAGAAATGTAGACAAAATTGGTGACCAAGGAGAACCAAAGTTCAATATATTAGTATAATAGTCTAAATATAGCTTTGAACCCCTTTAGAATGGATTCTAAGCAATATATAGTCCTAACTATAGTTTTGAAACTTTGGGAAGAAAATCGTCCCGTTTTGGTACAAATTGGAATTTGAAGAAATGTACACAAAATTGGTGACCAAGGAGTAACCAAAGTTCAAAATAATAGTATAATAGTCTAAATATAGCTTTGAACCCCTTTAGAATGGATTCTAAGCAATATATAGTCCTAACTATAGTTTTGAAACTTTGGGAAGAAAATCGTCCCGTTTTGGTACAAATTGGAATTTGAAGAAATGTACACAAAATTGGTGACCAAGGAGTAACCAAAGTTCAATATATTAGTATAATAGTTTAAATATAGCTTTGAACCCCTTTAGAATGGATTCTACCCAATATATAGTCCTTACTATAGTTTTGAAACTTTGGAAAGAAAATCGTCCCATTTTGGTACAAATGGGAATTTGAAGAAATGTAGACATAATTGGTGACCAAGGAGTAACCAAAGTTCAATATACTAGTATAATAGTCTAAATATAGCTTTGAACCCCTTTAGAATGGATTCTACCCAATATATAGTCCTAACTATAGTTTCGAAACTTTGGGAAGAAAATCGTACCGTTTTGTTCCAAATGGGAATTTAAAGAAATGTAGACAAAATTAATGACCAAGGAGTAACCAAAGTTCAATATATTAGTATAATAGTCTAAATATAGCTTTGAACCCCTTTAGAATGGATTCTACCCAATATATAGTCCTAACTATAGTTTCGAAACTTTGGGAAGAAAATCGTACCGTTTTATTACAAATGGGAATTTGAAGAAATGTAGACAAAATTAATGACCAAGGAGTAACCAAAGTTCAATATAGTAGTATAATAGTCTAAATATAGCTTTGAACCCCTTTAGAATGGATTCTAACTAATATATTGTCCTAACTATAGTTTTGAAACTTTGGGAAGAAAATCGTCCCGTTCTGGTACAAATTGGAATTTGAAGAAATGTAGACAAAATTAATGACCAAGGAGTAACCAAAGTTCAATATAGTAGTATAATAGTCTAAATTTAGCTTTGAACCCCTTTAGAATGGATTCTAAGCAATATATAGTCCTAACTATTGTTTTGAAGAAAATCGTACCGTTTTGGTACAAATGGGAATTTGAAGAAATGTACACAAAATTTGTGACCAAGGAGTAAAAAAAGTTAAATATATTAGTATAATAGTCTAATTATAGCTTTGAACCCCTTTAGAAAGGATTCTAAGCAATATATAGTCCTAACTATTGTTTTGAAACTTTAGGAAGCGTTTTGGTACAAATGGGAATTTGAAGAAATGTACACAAAATTTTAGACCAAGGAATAACCAAAGTTCAATATATAAGTATAATAGTTTAAATATAGCTTTGAACCCCTTTAGAATGGATTCTAAGCAATATATAGTCCTACCTATAGTTTTGAAACTTTGGGAAGAAAATCGTCCTGTTCTGGTACAAATTGGAATTTGAAGAAATGTACACAAATTTGGTGACCAAGGAGTAACCAAAGTTCAATATATTAGTATAATAGTCTAAATATAGCTTTGAACCCCTTTAGAATGGATTCTACCCAATATATAGTCCTAACTATAGTTTTGAAACTTTGGGAAGAAAATCGTCCCGTTTGGGTACAAATGTGAATTTGAAGAAATGTAGACATAATTGGTGACCAAGGAGTAACCAAAGTTCAATATACTAGTATAATAGTCTAAATATAGCTTTGAACCCCTTTAGAATGGATTCTACCCAATATATAGTCCTAACTATAGTTTCGAAACTTTGGGAAGAAAATCGTACCGTTTTGTTCCAAATGGGAATTTAAAGAAATGTAGACAAAATTAATGACCAAGGAGTAACCAAAGTTCAATATATTAGTATAATAGTCTAAATATAGCTTTGAACCCCTTTAGAATGGATTCTACCCAATATATAGTCCTAACTATAGTTTCGAAACTTTGGGAAGAAAATCGTACCGTTTTATTACAAATGGGAATTTGAAGAAATGTAGACAAAATTAATGACCAAGGAGTAACCAAAGTTCAATATAGTAGTATAATAGTCTAAATATAGCTTTGAACCCCTTTAGAATGGATTCTAACTAATATATTGTCCTAACTATAGTTTTGAAACTTTGGGAAGAAAATCGTCCCGTTCTGGTACAAATTGGAATTAGAAGAAATGTAGACAAAATTAATGACCAAGGAGTAACCAAAGTTCAATATAGTAGTATAATAGTCTAAATTTAGCTTTGAACCCCTTTAGAATGGATTCTAAGCAATATATAGTCCTAACTATTGTTTTGAAGAAAATCGTACCGTTTTGGTACAAATGGGAATTTGAAGAAATGTACACAAAATTTGTGACCAAGGAGTAAAAAAAGTTAAATATATTAGTATAATAGTCTAATTATAGCTTTGAACCCCTTTAGAAAGGATTCTAAGCAATATATAGTCCTAACTATTGTTTTGAAACTTTAGGAAGCGTTTTGGTACAAATGGGAATTTGAAGAAATGTACACAAAATTTTAGACCAAGGAATAACCAAAGTTCAATATATAAGTATAATAGTTTAAATATAGCTTTGAACCCCTTTAGAATGGATTCTAAGCAATATATAGTCCTACCTATAGTTTTGAAACTTTGGGAAGAAAATCGTCCTGTTCTGGTACAAATTGGAATTTGAAGAAATGTACACAAATTTGGTGACCAAGGAGTAACCAAAGTTCAATATATTAGTATAATAGTCTAAATATAGCTTTGAACCCCTTTAGAATGGATTCTACCCAATATATAGTCCTAACTATAGTTTTGAAACTTTGGGAAGAAAATCGTCCCGTTTGGGTACAAATGTGAATTTGAAGAAATGTAGACATAATTGGTGACCAAGGAGTAACCAAAGTTCAATATACTAGTATAATAGTCTAAATATAGCTTTGAACCCCTTTAGAATGGATTCTACCCAATATATAGTCCTAACTATAGTTTCGAAACTTTGGGAAGAAAATCGTACCGTTTTGTTCCAAATGGGAATTTAAAGAAATGTAGACAAAATTAATGACCAAGGAGTAACCAAAGTTCAATATATTAGTATAATAGTCTAAATATAGCTTTGAACCCCTTTAGAATGGATTCTACCCAATATATAGTCCTAACTATAGTTTCGAAACTTTGGGAAGAAAATCGTACCGTTTTATTACAAATGGGAATTTGAAGAAATGTAGACAAAATTAATGACCAAGGAGTAACCAAAGTTCAATATAGTAGTATAATAGTCTAAATATAGCTTTGAACCCCTTTAGAATGGATTCTAACTAATATATTGTCCTAACTATAGTTTTGAAACTTTGGGAAGAAAATCGTCCCGTTCTGGTACAAATTGGAATTTGAAGAAATGTAGACAAAATTAATGACCAAGGAGTAACCAAAGTTCAATATAGTAGTATAATAGTCTAAATTTAGCTTTGAACCCCTTTAGAATGGATTCTAACTAATATATTGTCCTAACTATAGTTTTGAAACTTTGGGAAGAAAATCGTCGCGTTTGGGTACAAATGTGAATTTGAAGAAATGTAGACATAATTTGTGACCAAGGAGTAACCAAAGTTCAATATACTAGTATAATAGTCTAAATATAGCTTTGAACCCCTTAAGAATGGATTCGACCCAATATATAGTCCTAACTATAGTTTTGAAACTTTGGGAAGAAAATCGTCGCGTTTGGGTACAAATGTGAATTTGAAGAAATGTAGACATAATTGGTGACCAAGGAGTAACCAAAGTTCAATATACTAGTATAATAGTCTAAATATAGCTTTGAACCCCTTTGGAATGGATTCTACCCAATATATAGTCCTAACTATAGTTTTGAAACTTTGGGATAAAAATCGTCCCGTTTGGGTACAAATGTGAATTTGAAGAAATGTAGACATAATTGGTGACCAAGGAGTAACCAAAGTTCAATATACTAGTATAATAGTCTAAATATAGCTTTGAACCGCTTTAGAATGGATTCTACCCAATATATAGTCCTAACTATAGTTTCGAAACTTTGGGAAGAAAATCGTACCATTTTGTTCCAAATGGGAATTTAAAGAAATGTAGACAAAATTAATGACCAAGGAGTAACTAAAGTTCAATATATTAGTATAATAGTCTAAATATAGCTTTGAACCCCTTTAGAATGGATTCTACCCAATATATAGTCCTAACTATAGTTTCGAAACTTTGGGAAGAAAATCGTACCGTTTTGTTACAAATGGGAATTTGAAGAAATGTAGACAAAATTAATGACCAAGGAGTAACCAAAGTTCAATATAGTAGTATAATAGTCTAAATTTAGCTTTGAACCCCTTTAGAATGGATTCTAAGCAATATATAGTCCTAACTATTGTTTTGAAGAAAATCGTACCGTTTTGGTACAAATGGGAATTTGAAGAAATGTACACAAAATTTGTGACCAAGGAGTAAAAAAAGTTAAATATATTAGTATAATAGTCTAATTATAGCTTTGAACCCCTTTAGAAAGGATTCTAAGCAATATATAGTCCTAACTATTGTTTTGAAACTTTAGGAAGCGTTTTGGTACAAATGGGAATTTGAAGAAATGTACACAAAATTTTAGACCAAGGAATAACCAAAGTTCAATATATTAGTATAATAGTCTAAATATAGCTTTGAACCCCTTTAGAATGGATTCTAAGCAATATATAGTCCTACCTATAGTTTTGAAACTTTGGGAAGAAAATCGTCCTGTTCTGGTACAAATTGGAATTTGAAGAAATGTACACAAATTTGGTGACCAAGGAGTAACCAAAGTTCAATATATTAGTATAATAGTCTAAATATAGCTTTGAACCCCTTTAGAATGGATTCTACCCAATATATAGTCCTAACTATAGTTTTGAAACTTTGGGAAGAAAATCGTCCCGTTTGGGTACAAATGTGAATTTGAAGAAATGTAGACATAATTGGTGACCAAGGAGTAACCAAAGTTCAATATACTAGTATAATAGTCTAAATATAGCTTTGAACCCCTTTAGAATGGATTCTACCCAATATATAGTCCTAACTATAGTTTCGAAACTTTGGGAAGAAAATCGTACCGTTTTGTTCCAAATGGGAATTTAAAGAAATGTAGACAAAATTAATGACCAAGGAGTAACCAAAGTTCAATATATTAGTATAATAGTCTAAATATAGCTTTGAACCCCTTTAGAATGGATTCTACCCAATATATAGTCCTAACTATTGTTTCGAAACTTTGGGAAGAAAATCGTACCGTTTTATTACAAATGGGAATTTGAAGAAATGTAGACAAAATTAATGACCAAGGAGTAACCAAAGTTCAATATAGTAGTATAATAGTCTAAATATAGCTTTGAACCCCTTTAGAATGGATTCTAACTAATATATTGTCCTAACTATAGTTTTGAAACTTTGGGAAGAAAATCGTCCCGTTCTGGTACAAATTGGAATTTGAAGAAATGTAGACAAAATTAATGACCAAGGAGTAACCAAAGTTCAATATAGTAGTATAATAGTCTAAATTTAGCTTTGAACCCCTTTAGAATGGATTCTAACTAATATATTGTCCTAACTATAGTTTTGAAACTTTGGGAAGAAAATCGTCGCGTTTGGGTACAAATGTGAATTTGAAGAAATGTAGACATAATTTGTGACCAAGGAGTAACCAAAGTTCAATATACTAGTATAATAGTCTAAATATAGCTTTGAACCCCTTAAGAATGGATTCGACCCAATATATAGTCCTAACTATAGTTTTGAAACTTTGGGAAGAAAATCGTCGCGTTTGGGTACTAATGTGAATTTGAAGAAATGTAGACATAATTGGTGACCAAGGAGTAACCAAAGTTCAATATACTAGTATAATAGTCTAAATATAGCTTTGAACCCCTTTAGAATGGATTCTACCCAATATATAGTCCTAACTATAGTTTTGAAACTTTGGGAAGCGTTTTGGTACAAATGGGAATTTGAAGAAATGTAGACAAAATTGGTGACCAAGGAGAACCAAAGTTCAATATATTAGTATAATAGTCTAAATATAGCTTTGAACCCCTTTAGAATGGATTCTAAGCAATATATAGTCCTAACTATAGTTTTGAAACTTTGGGAAGAAAATCGTCCCGTTTTGGTACAAATTGGAATTTGAAGAAATGTACACAAAATTGGTGACCAAGGAGTAACCAAAGTTCAAAATATTAGTATAATAGTCTAAATATAGCTTTGAACCCCTTTAGAATGGATTCTAAGCAATATATAGTCCTAACTATAGTTTTGAAACTTTGGGAAGAAAATCGTCCCGTTTTGGTACAAATTGGAATTTGAAGAAATGTACACAAAATTGGTGACCAAGGAGTAACCAAAGTTCAATATATTAGTATAATAGTTTAAATATAGCTTTGAACCCCTTTAGAATGGATTCTAAGCAATATATAGTCCTAACTATAGTTTCGAAACTTTGGGAAGAAAATCGTACCGTTTTGTTCCAAATGGGAATTTAAAGAAATGTAGACAAAATTAATGACCAAGGAGTAACCAAAGTTCAATATATTAGTATAATAGTCTAAATATAGCTTTGAACCCCTTTAGAATGGATTCTACCCAATATATAGTCCTAACTATAGTTTCGAAACTTTGGGAAGAAAATCGTACCGTTTTATTACAAATGGGAATTTGAAGAAATGTAGACAAAATTAATGACCAAGGAGTAACCAAAGTTCAATATAGTAGTATAATAGTCTAAATATAGCTTTGAACCCCTTTAGAATGGATTCTAACTAATATATTGTCCTAACTATAGTTTTGAAACTTTGGGAAGAAAATCATCCCGTTCTGGTACAAATTGGAATTTGAAGAAATGTAGACAAAATTAATGACCAAGGAGTAACCAAAGTTCAATATAGTAGTATAATAGTCTAAATTTAGCTTTGAACCCCTTTAGAATGGATTCTAACTAATATATTGTCCTAACTATAGTTTTGAAACTTTGGGAAGAAAATCGTCGCGTTTGGGTACAAATGTGAATTTGAAGAAATTTAGACATAATTTGTGACCAAGGAGTAACCAAAGTTCAATATACTAGTATAATAGTCTAAATATAGCTTTGAACCCCTTAAGAATGGATTCGACCCAATATATAGTCCTAACTATAGTTTTGAAACTTTGGGAAGAAAATCGTCGCGTTTGGGTACAAATGTGAATTTGAAGAAATGTAGACATAATTGGTGACCAAGGAGTAACCAAAGTTCAATATACTAGTATAATAGTCTAAATATAGCTTTGAACCCCTTTAGAATGGATTCTACCCAATATATAGTCCTAACTATAGTTTTGAAACTTTGGGAAGCGTTTTGGTACAAATGGGAATTTGAAGAAATGTAGACAAAATTGGTGACCAAGGAGAACCAAAGTTCAATATATTAGTATAATAGTCTAAATATAGCTTTGAACCCCTTTAGAATGGATTCTAAGCATTATATAGTCCTAACTATAGTTTTGAAACTTTGGGAAGAAAATCGTCCCGTTTTGGTACAAATTGGAATTTGAAGAAATGTACACAAAATTGGTGACCAAGGAGTAACCAAAGTTCAAAATAATAGTATAATAGTCTAAATATAGCTTTGAACCCCTTTAGAATGGATTCTAAGCAATATATAGTCCTAACTATAGTTTTGAAACTTTGGGAAGAAAATCGTCCCGTTTTGGTACAAATTGGAATTTGAAGAAATGTACACAAAATTGGTGACCAAGGAGTAACCAAAGTTCAATATATTAGTATAATAGTTTAAATATAGCTTTGAACCCCTTTAGAATGGATTCTACCCAATATATAGTCCTAACTATAGTTTTAAAACTTTGGAAAGAAAATCGTCCCATTTTGGTACAAATAGGAATTTGAAGAAATGTAGACATAATTGGTGACCAAGGAGTAACCAAAGTTCAATATACTAGTATAATAGTCTAAATATAGCTTTGAAACCCTTTAGAATGGATTCTACCCAATATATAGTCCTAACTATAGTTTCGAAACTTTGGGAAGAAAATCGTACCGTTTTGTTCCAAATGGGAATTTAAAGAAATGTAGACAAAATTAATGACCAAGGAGTAACCAAAGTTCAATATATTAGTATAATAGTCTAAATATAGCTTTGAACCCCTTTAGAATGGATTCTACCCAATATATAGTCCTAACTATAGTTTCGAAACTTTGGGAAGAAAATCGTACCGTTTTATTACAAATGGGAATTTGAAGAAATGTAGACAAAATTAATGACCAAGGAGTAACCAAAGTTCAATATAGTAGTATAATAGTCTAAATATAGCTTTGAACCCCTTTTGAATGGATTCTAACTAATATATTGTCCTAACTATAGTTTTGAAACTTTGGGAAGAAAATCGTCCCGTTCTGGTACAAATTGGAATTTGAAGAAATGTAGACAAAATTAATGACCAAGGAGTAACCAAAGTTCAATATAGTAGTATAATAGTCTAAATTTAGCTTTGAACCCCTTTAGAATGGATTCTAAGCAATATATAGTCCTAACTATTGTTTTGAAGAAAATCGTACCGTTTTGGTACAAATGGGAATTTGAAGAAATGTACACAAAATTTGTGACCAAGGAGTAAAAAAAGTTAAATATATTAGTATAATAGTCTAATTATAGCTTTGAACCCCTTTAGAAAGGATTCTAAGCAATATATAGTCCTAACTATTGTTTTGAAACTTTAGGAAGCGTTTTGGTACAAATGGGAATTTGAAGAAATGAACACAAAATTTTAGACCAAGGAATAACCAAAGTTCAATATATTAGTATAATAGTCTAAATATAGCTTTGAACCCCTTTAGAATGGATTCTAAGCAATATATAGTCCTACCTATAGTTTTGAAACTTTGGGAAGAAAATCGTCCTGTTCTGGTACAAATTGGAATTTGAAGAAATGTACACAAATTTGGTGACCAAGGAGTAACCAAAGTTCAATATATTAGTATAATAGTCTAAATATAGCTTTGAACCCCTTTAGAATGGATTCTACCCAATATATAGTCCTAACTATAGTTTTGAAACTTTGGGAAGAAAATCGTCCCGTTTGGGTACAAATGTGAATTGAAAGAAATGTAGACATAATTGGTGACCAAGGAGTAACCAAAGTTCAATATACTAGTATAATAGTCTAAATATAGCTTTGAACCCCTTTAGAATGGATTCTACCCAATATATAGTCCTAACTATAGTTTCGAAACTTTGGGAAGAAAATCGTACCGTTTTGTTCCAAATGGGAATTTAAAGAAATGTAGACAAAATTAATGACCAAGGAGTAACCAAAGTTCAATATATTAGTATAATAGTCTAAATATAGCTTTGAACCCCTTTAGAATGGATTCTACCCAATATATAGTCCTAACTATAGTTTCGAAACTTTGGGAAGAAAATCGTACCGTTTTATTACAAATGGGAATTTGAAGAAATGTAGACAAAATTAATGACCAAGGAGTAACCAAAGTTCAATATATTAGTATAATAGTCTAAATATAGCTTTGAACCCCTTTAGAATGGATTCTACCCAATATATAGTCCTAACTATAGTTTCGAAACTTTGGGAAGAAAATCGTACCGTTTTATTACAAATGGGAATTTGAAGAAATGTAGACAAAATTAATGACCAAGGAGTAACCAAAGTTCAATATAGTAGTATAATAGTCTAAATATAGCTTTGAACCCCTTTAGAATGGATTCTAACTAATATATTGTCCTAACTATAGTTTTGAAACTTTGGGAAGAAAATCGTCCCGTTCTGGTACAAATTGGAATTTGAAGAAATGTAGACAAAATTAATGACCAAGGAGTAACCAAAGTTCAATATAGTAGTATAATAGTCTAAATTTAGCTTTGAACCCCTTTAGAATGGATTCTAACTAATATATTGTCCTAACTATAGTTTTGAAACTTTGGGAAGAAAATCGTCGCGTTTGGGTACAAATGTGAATTTGAAGAAATGTAGACATAATTTGTGACCAAGGAGTAACCAAAGTTCAATATACTAGTATAATAGTCTAAATATAGCTTTGAACCCCTTAAGAATGGATTCGACCCAATATATAGTCCTAACTATAGTTTTGAAACTTTGGGAAGAAAATCGTCGCGTTTGGGTACAAATGTGAATTTGAAGAAATGTAGACATAATTGGTGACCAAGGAGTAACCAAAGTTCAATATACTAGTATAATAGTCTAAATATAGCTTTGAACCCCTTTAGAATGGATTCTACCCAATATATAGTCCTAACTATAGTTTTGAAACTTTGGGAAGCGTTTTGGTACAAATGGGAATTTGAAGAAATGTAGACAAAATTGGTGACCAAGGAGAACCAAAGTTCAATATATTAGTATAATAGTCTAAATATAGCTTTGAACCCCTTTAGAATGGATTCTAAGCAATATATAGTCCTAACTATAGTTTTGAAACTTTGGGAAGAAAATCGTCCCGTTTTGGTACAAATTGGAATTTGAAGAAATGTACACAAAATTGGTGACCAAGGAGTAACCAAAGTTCAAAATATTAGTATAATAGTCTAAATATAGCTTTGAACCCCTTTAGAATGGATTCTAAGCAATATATAGTCCTAACTATAGTTTTGAAACTTTGGGAAGAAAATCGTCCCGTTTTGGTACAAATTGGAATTTGAAGAAATGTACACAAAATTGGTGACCAAGGAGTAACCAAAGTTCAATATATTAGTATAATAGTTTAAATATAGCTTTGAACCCCTTTAGAATGGATTCTAAGCAATATATAGTCCTAACTATAGTTTCGAAACTTTGGGAAGAAAATCGTACCGTTTTGTTCCAAATGGGAATTTAAAGAAATGTAGACAAAATTAATGACCAAGGAGTAACCAAAGTTCAATATATTAGTATAATAGTCTAAATATAGCTTTGAACCCCTTTAGAATGGATTCTACCCAATATATAGTCCTAACTATAGTTTCGAAACTTTGGGAAGAAAATCGTACCGTTTTATTACAAATGGGAATTTGAAGAAATGTAGACAAAATTAATGACCAAGGAGTAACCAAAGTTCAATATAGTAGTATAATAGTCTAAATATAGCTTTGAACCCCTTTAGAATGGATTCTAACTAATATATTGTCCTAACTATAGTTTTGAAACTTTGGGAAGAAAATCGTCCCGTTCTGGTACAAATTGGAATTTGAAGAAATGTAGACAAAATTAATGACCAAGGAGTAACCAAAGTTCAATATAGTAGTATAATAGTCTAAATTTAGCTTTGAACCCCTTTAGAATGGATTCTAACTAATATATTGTCCTAACTATAGTTTTGAAACTTTGGGAAGAAAATCGTCGCGTTTGGGTACAAATGTGAATTTGAAGAAATTTAGACATAATTTGTGACCAAGGAGTAACCAAAGTTCAATATACTAGTATAATAGTCTAAATATAGCTTTGAACCCCTTAAGAATGGATTCGACCCAATATATAGTCCTAACTATAGTTTTGAAACTTTGGGAAGAAAATCGTCGCGTTTGGGTACAAATGTGAATTTGAAGAAATGTAGACATAATTGGTGACCAAGGAGTAACCAAAGTTCAATATACTAGTATAATAGTCTAAATATAGCTTTGAACCCCTTTAGAATGGATTCTACCCAATATATAGTCCTAACTATAGTTTTGAAACTTTGGGAAGCGTTTTGCTACAAATGGGAATTTGAAGAAATGTAGACAAAATTGGTGACCAAGGAGAACCAAAGTTCAATATATTAGTATAATAGTCTAAATATAGCTTTGAACCCCTTTAGAATGGATTCTAAGCAATATATAGTCCTAACTATAGTTTTGAAACTTTGGGAAGAAAATCGTCCCGTTTTGGTACAAATTGGAATTTGAAGAAATGTACACAAAATTGGTGACCAAGGAGTAACCAAAGTTCAAAATATTAGTATAATAGTCTAAATATAGCTTTGAACCCCTTTAGAATGGATTCTAAGCAATATATAGTCCTAACTATAGTTTTGAAACTTTGGGAAGAAAATCGTCCCGTTTTGGTACAAATTGGAATTTGAAGAAATGTACACAAAATTGGTGACCAAGGAGTAACCAAAGTTCAATATATTAGTATAATAGTTTAAATATAGCTTTGAACCCCTTTAGAATGGATTCTAAGCAATATATAGTCCTAACTATTGTTTTGAAACTTTGGGAAGAAAATCGTCCCGTTTTGGTACAAATTGGAATTTGAAGAAATGTACCAAAATTGGTGACCAAGGAGTAACCAAAGTTCAATATACTAGTATAATAGTCTAAATATAGCTTTGAACCCCTTAAGAATGGATTCGACCCAATATATAGTCCTAACTATAGTTTTGAAACTTTGGGAAGAAAATCGTCGCGTTTGGGTACAAATGTGAATTTGAAGAAATGTAGACATAATTGGTGACCAAGGAGTAACCAAAGTTCAATATACTAGTATAATAGTCTAAATATAGCTTTGAACCCCTTTAGAATGGATTCTACCCAATATATAGTCCTAACTATAGTTTTGAAACTTTGGGAAGCGTTTTGGTACAAATGGGAATTTGAAGAAATGTAGACAAAATTGGTGACCAAGGAGAACCAAAGTTCAATATATTAGTATAATAGTCTAAATATAGCTTTGAACCCCTTTAGAATGGATTCTAAGCAATATATAGTCCTAACTATAGTTTTGAAACTTTGGGAAGAAAATCGTCCATTTTTGGTACAAATTGGAATTTGAAGAAATGTACACAAAATTGGTGACCAAGGAGTAACCAAAGTTCAAAATATTAGTATAATAGTCTAAATATAGCTTTGAACCCCTTTAGAATGGATTCTAAGCAATATATAGTCCTAACTATAGTTTTGAAACTTTGGGAAGAAAATCGTCCCGTTTTGGTACAAATTGGAATTTGAAGAAATGTACACAAAATTGGTGACCAAGGAGTAACCAAAGTTCAATATATTAGTATAATAGTTTAAATATAGCTTTGAACCCCTTTAGAATGGATTCTAAGCAATATATAGTCCTAACTATTGTTTTGAAACTTTGGGAAGAAAATCGTCCCGTTTTGGTACAAATTGGAATTTGAAGAAATGTACCAAAATTGGTGACCAAGGAGTAACCAAAGTTCAATATATTAGTATAATAGTCTAAATATAGCTTTGAACCCCTTTAGAATGGATTCTACCCAATATATAGTCCTAACTATAGTTTTGAAACTTTGGAAAGAAAATCGTCCCATTTTGGTACAAATGGGAATTTGAAGAAATGTAGACATAATTGGTGACCAAGGAGTAACAAAAGTTCAATAAATTAGTATAATAGTCTAAATAAAGCTTTGAACCCCTTTAGAATGGATTCTATGCAATATATAGTCCTAACTATTGTTTTGAAACTTTGGGAAGACAATCGTCCCGTTTTGGTACAAATTGGAATTTGAAGATATGTACCAAAATTGGTGACCAAGGAGTAACCAAAGTTCAATATATTAGTATAATAGTCTAAATATAGCTTTGCACCCCTTTAGAATGGATTCTACCCAATATATAGTCCTAACTATAGTTTTGAAACTTTGGAAAGAAAATCGTCCCATTTTGGTACAAATGGGAATTTGATGAAATGTAGACATAATTGGTGACCAAGGAGTAACCAAAGTTCAATATAGTAGTATAATAGTCTAAATATAGCTTTGAACCCCTTTAGAATGGATTCTAAGCAATATATAGTCCTAACTATTGTTTTGAAGAAAATCGTACCGTTTTGGTACAAATGGGAATTTGAAGAAATGTACACAAAATTTGTGACCAAGGAGTAAAAAAAGTTAAATATATTAGTATAATAGTCTAATTATAGCTTTGAACCCCTTTAGAATGGATTCTAAGCAATATATAGTCCTAACTATTGTTTTGAAACTTTAGGAACCGTTTTGGTACAAATGGGAATTTGAAGAAATGTACACAAAATTTTAGACCAAGGAATAACCAAAGTTCAATATATTAGTATAATAGTCTAAATATAGCTTTGAACCCCTTTAGAATGGATTCTAAGCAATATATAGTCCTACCTATAGTTTTGAAACTTTGGGAAGAAAATCGTCCCGTTCTGGTACAAATTGGAATTTGAAGAAATGTACACAAATTTGGTGACCAAGGAGTAACCAAAGTTCAATATATTAGTATAATAGTGTAAATATAGCTTTGAACCCCTTTAGAATGGATTCTAACTAATATATTGTCCTAACTATAGTTTTGAAACTTTGGGAAGAAAATCGTCCCGTTTGGGTACAAATGTGAATTTGAAGAAATGTAGACATAATTGGTGACCAAGGAGTAACCAAAGTTCAATATACTAGTATAATAGTCTAAATATAGCTTTGAACCCCTTTAGAATGGATTCTACCCAATATATAGTCCTAACTATAGTTTTGAAACTTTGGGATAAAAATCGTCCCGTTTGGGTATAAATGTGAATTTGAAGAAATGTAGACATAATTGGTGACCAAGGAGTAACCAAAGTTCAATATACTAGTATAATAGTCTAAATATAGCTTTGAACTGCTTTAGAATGGATTCTACCCAATATATAGTCCTAACTATAGTTTCGAAACTTTGGGAAGAAAATCGTACCATTTTGTTCCAAATGGGAATTTAAAGAAATGTAGACAAAATTAATGACCAAGGAGTAACTAAAGTTCAATATATTAGTATAATAGTCTAAATATAGCTTTGAACCCCTTTAGAATGGATTCTACCCAATATATAGTCCTAACTATAGTTTCAAAACTTTGGGAAGAAAATCGTACCGTTTTGTTACAAATGGGAATTTGAAGAAATGTAGACAAAATTAATGACCAAGGAGTAACCAAAGTTCAATATATTAGTATAATAGTATAAATATAGCTTTGAACCCCTTTAGAATGGATTCTACCCAATATATAGTCCTAACTATAGTTTTGAAACTTTGGAAAGAAAATCGTCCCATTTTGGTACAAATGGGAATTTGAAGAAATGTAGACATAATTGGTGACCAAGGAGTAACCAAAGTTCAATAAATTAGTATAATAGTCTAAATAAAGCTTTGAACCCCTTTAGAATGGATTCTAAGCAATATATAGTCCAATAGTTTTGAAACTTTGGGAAGAAAATCGTCGAGTTTGGGTACAAATGTGAATTTGAAGAAATGTAGACATAATTGGTGACCAAGGAGTAACCAAAGTTCAATATACTAGTATAATAGTCTAAATATAGCTTTGAACCCCTTTAGAATGGATTCTACCCAATATATAGTCCTAACTATAGTTTTGAAACTTTAGGAAGCGTTTTGGTACAAATGGGAATTTGAAGAAATGTACACAAAATTTGTGACCAAGGAGTAAAAAAAGTTCAATATATTAGTATAATAGTCTAATTATAGCTTTGAACCCGTTTAGAATGGATTCTAAGCAATATATAGTCCTAACTATTGTTTTGAAACTTTAGGAAGCGTTTTGGTACAAATGGGAATTTGAAGAAATGTACACAAAATTTGAGACCAAGGAGTAACCAAAGTTCAATATATTAGTATAATAGTCTAAATATAGCTTTGAACCCCTTTAGAATGGATTCTAAGCAATATATTGTCCTAACTATAGTTTTGAAACTTTGGGAAGAAAATCGTCCCGTTCTGGTACAAATTGGAATTTGAAGAAATGTACACAAAATTTGTGACCAAGGAGTAACCAAAGTTCAATATATTAGTATAATAATCTAAATATAGCTTTGAACCCCTTTAGAATGGATTCTAAGCAATATATAGTCCTAACTATAGTTTTGAAACTTTGGGAAGAAAATCGTCCCGTTTTGGTACAAATTGGAATTTGAAGAAATGTACACAAAATTGGTGACCAAGGAGTAACCAAAGTTCAATATATTAGTATAATAGTTTAAATATAGCTTTGAACCCCTTTAGAATGGATTCTAAGCAATATATAGTCCTAACTATTGTTTTGAAACTTTGGGAAGAAAATCGTCCCGTTTTGGTACAAATTGGAATTTGAAGAAATGTACCAAAATTGGTGACCAAGGAGTAACCAAAGTTCAATATATTAGTATAATAGTCTAAATATAGCTTTGAACCCCTTTAGAATGGATTCTACCCAATATATAGTCCTAACTATAGTTTTGAAACTTTGGAAAGAAAATCGTCCCATTTTGGTACAAATGGGAATTTGAAGAAATGTAGACATAATTGGTGACCAAGGAGTAACAAAAGTTCAATAAATTAGTATAATAGTCTAAATAAAGCTTTGAACCCCTTTAGAATGGATTCTATGCAATATATAGTCCTAACTATTGTTTTGAAACTTTGGGAAGACAATCGTCCCGTTTTGGTACAAATTGGAATTTGAAGATATGTACCAAAATTGGTGACCAAGGAGTAACCAAAGTTCAATATATTAGTATAATAGTCTAAATATAGCTTTGCACCCCTTTAGAATGGATTCTACCCAATATATAGTCCTAACTATAGTTTTGAAACTTTGGAAAGAAAATCGTCCCATTTTGGTACAAATGGGAATTTGATGAAATGTAGACATAATTGGTGACCAAGGAGTAACCAAAGTTCAATATAGTAGTATAATAGTCTAAATATAGCTTTGAACCCCTTTAGAATGGATTCTAAGCAATATATAGTCCTAACTATTGTTTTGAAGAAAATCGTACCGTTTTGGTACAAATGGGAATTTGAAGAAATGTACACAAAATTTGTGACCAAGGAGTAAAAAAAGTTAAATATATTAGTATAATAGTCTAATTATAGCTTTGAACCCCTTTAGAATGGATTCTAAGCAATATATAGTCCTAACTATTGTTTTGAAACTTTAGGAACCGTTTTGGTACAAATGGGAATTTGAAGAAATGTACACAAAATTTTAGACCAAGGAATAACCAAAGTTCAATATATTAGTATAATAGTCTAAATATAGCTTTGAACCCCTTTAGAATGGATTCTAAGCAATATATAGTCCTACCTATAGTTTTGAAACTTTGGGAAGAAAATCGTCCCGTTCTGGTACAAATTGGAATTTGAAGAAATGTACACAAATTTGGTGACCAAGGAGTAACCAAAGTTCAATATATTAGTATAATAGTGTAAATATAGCTTTGAACCCCTTTAGAATGGATTCTAACTAATATATTGTCCTAACTATAGTTTTGAAACTTTGGGAAGAAAATCGTCCCGTTTGGGTACAAATGTGAATTTGAAGAAATGTAGACATAATTGGTGACCAAGGAGTAACCAAAGTTCAATATACTAGTATAATAGTCTAAATATAGCTTTGAACCCCTTTAGAATGGATTCTACCCAATATATAGTCCTAACTATAGTTTTGAAACTTTGGGATAAAAATCGTCCCGTTTGGGTATAAATGTGAATTTGAAGAAATGTAGACATAATTGGTGACCAAGGAGTAACCAAAGTTCAATATACTAGTATAATAGTCTAAATATAGCTTTGAACTGCTTTAGAATGGATTCTACCCAATATATAGTCCTAACTATAGTTTCGAAACTTTGGGAAGAAAATCGTACCATTTTGTTCCAAATGGGAATTTAAAGAAATGTAGACAAAATTAATGACCAAGGAGTAACTAAAGTTCAATATATTAGTATAATAGTCTAAATATAGCTTTGAACCCCTTTAGAATGGATTCTACCCAATATATAGTCCTAACTATAGTTTCAAAACTTTGGGAAGAAAATCGTACCGTTTTGTTACAAATGGGAATTTGAAGAAATGTAGACAAAATTAATGACCAAGGAGTAACCAAAGTTCAATATATTAGTATAATAGTATAAATATAGCTTTGAACCCCTTTAGAATGGATTCTACCCAATATATAGTCCTAACTATAGTTTTGAAACTTTGGAAAGAAAATCGTCCCATTTTGGTACAAATGGGAATTTGAAGAAATGTAGACATAATTGGTGACCAAGGAGTAACCAAAGTTCAATAAATTAGTATAATAGTCTAAATAAAGCTTTGAACCCCTTTAGAATGGATTCTAAGCAATATATAGTCCAATAGTTTTGAAACTTTGGGAAGAAAATCGTCGAGTTTGGGTACAAATGTGAATTTGAAGAAATGTAGACATAATTGGTGACCAAGGAGTAACCAAAGTTCAATATACTAGTATAATAGTCTAAATATAGCTTTGAACCCCTTTAGAATGGATTCTACCCAATATATAGTCCTAACTATAGTTTTGAAACTTTAGGAAGCGTTTTGGTACAAATGGGAATTTGAAGAAATGTACACAAAATTTGTGACCAAGGAGTAAAAAAAGTTCAATATATTAGTATAATAGTCTAATTATAGCTTTGAACCCGTTTAGAATGGATTCTAAGCAATATATAGTCCTAACTATTGTTTTGAAACTTTAGGAAGCGTTTTGGTACAAATGGGAATTTGAAGAAATGTACACAAAATTTGAGACCAAGGAGTAACCAAAGTTCAATATATTAGTATAATAGTCTAAATATAGCTTTGAACCCCTTTAGAATGGATTCTAAGCAATATATTGTCCTAACTATAGTTTTGAAACTTTGGGAAGAAAATCGTCCCGTTCTGGTACAAATTGGAATTTGAAGAAATGTACACAAAATTTGTGACCAAGGAGTAACCAAAGTTCAATATATTAGTATAATAATCTAAATATAGCTTTGAACCCCTTTAGAATGGATTCTAAGCAATATATAGTCCTAACTATAGTTTTGAAACTTTGGGAAGAAAATCGTCCCGTTCTGGTACAAATTGGAATTTGAAGAAATGTACACAAAATTGGTGACCAAGGAGTAACCAAAGTTCAATATATTAGTATAATAGTCTAAATATAGCTTTGAACCCCTTTAGAATGGATTCTAACTAATATATTGTCCTAACTATAGTTTTGAAACTTTGGGAAGAAATCGTCCCGTTTGGGTACAAATGTGAATTTGAAGAAATGTAGACATAATTTGTGACCAAGGAGTAACCAAAGTTCAATATACTAGTATAATAGTCTAAATATAGCTTTGAACCCCTTTAGAATGGATTCTACCCAATATATAGTCCTAACTATAGTTTTGAAACTTTGGGAAGAAAATCGTCGCGTTTGGGTACAAATGTGAATTTGAAGAAATGTAGACATAATTGGTGACCAAGGAGTAACCAAAGTTCAATATACTAGTATAATAGTCTAAATATAGCTTTGAACCCCTTTAGAATGGATTCTACCCAATATATAGTCCTAACTATAGTTTTGAAACTTTAGGAAGCGTTTTGGTACAAATGGGAATTTGAAGAAATGTACACAAAATTTGTGACCAAGGAGTAAAAAAAGTTCAATATATTAGTATAATAGTCTAATTATAGCTTTGAACCCGTTTAGAATGGATTCTAAGCAATATATAGTCCTAACTATTGTTTTGAAACTTTAGGAAGCGTTTTGGTACAAATGGGAATTTGAAGAAATGTACACAAAATTTGAGACCAAGGAGTAACCAAAGTTCAATATATTAGTATAATAGTCTAAATATAGCTTTGAACCCCTTTAGAATGGATTCTAAGCAATATATTGTCCTAACTATAGTTTTGAAACTTTGGGAAGAAAATCGTCCCGTTCTGGTACAAATTGGAATTTGAAGAAATGTACACAAAATTGGTGACCAAGGAGTAACCAAAGTTCAATATATTAGTATAATAATCTAAATATAGCTTTGAACCCCTTTAGAATGGATTCTAAGCAATATATAGTCCTAACTATAGTTTTGAAACTTTGGGAAGAAAATCGTCCCGTTCTGGTACAAATTGGAATTTGAAGAAATGTACACAAAATTGGTGACCAAGGAGTAACCAAAGTTCAATATATTAGTATAATAGTCTAAATATAGCTTTGAACCCCTTTAGAATGGATTCTAACTAATATATTGTCCTAACTATAGTTTTGAAACTTTGGGAAGAAATCGTCCCGTTTGGGTACAAATGTGAATTTGAAGAAATGTAGACATAATTTGTGACCAAGGAGTAACCAAAGTTCAATATACTAGTATAATAGTCTAAATATAGCTTTGAACCCCTTTAGAATGGATTCTACCCAATATATAGTCCTAACTATAGTTTTGAAACTTTGGGAAGAAAATCGTCGCGTTTTGGTACAAATGTGAATTTGAAGAAATGTAGACATAATTGGTGACCAAGGAGTAACCAAAGTTCAATATACTAGTATAATAGTCTAAATATAGCTTTGAACCCCTTTAGAATGGATTCTACCCAATATATAGTCCTAACTATAGTTTTGAAACTTTAGGAAGCGTTTTGGTACAAATGGGAATTTGAAGAAATGTACACAAAATTTGTGACCAAGGAGTAAAAAAAGTTCAATATATTAGTATAATAGTCTAATTATAGCTTTGAACCCGTTTAGAATGGATTCTAAGCAATATATAGTCCTAACTATTGTTTTGAAACTTTAGGAAGCGTTTTGGTACAAATGGGAATTTGAAGAAATGTACACAAAATTTGAGACCAAGGAGTAACCAAAGTTCAATATATTAGTATAATAGTCTAAATATAGCTTTGAACCCCTTTAGAATGGATTCTAAGCAATATATTGTCCTAACTATAGTTTTGAAACTTTGGGAAGAAAATCGTCCCGTTCTAGTACAAATTGGAATTTGAAGAAATGTACACAAAATTGGTGACCAAGGAGTAACCAAAGTTCAATATATTAGTATAATAATCTAAATATAGCTTTGAACCCCTTTAGAATGGATTCTAACTAATATATTGTCCTAACTATAGTTTTGAAACTTTGGGAAGAAATCGTCCCGTTTGGGTACAAATGTGAATTTGAAGAAATGTAGACAAAATTGGTGACCAAGGAGTAACCAAAGTTCAATATACTAGTATAATAGTCTAAATATAGCTTTGAACCCCTTTAGAATGGATTCTAACCAATATATAGTCCTAACTATAGTTTTGAAACTTTGGGAAGAAAATCGTACCACTTTGGTACAAATGGGAATTTGAAGAAATGTAGACATAATTGGTGACCAAGGAGTAACCAAAGTTCAATATACTAGTATAATAGTCTAAATATAGCTTTGAACCCCTTTAGAATGGATTCTACCCAATATATAGTCCTAACTATAGTTTTGAAACTTTGGGAAGAAAATCGTCCCGTTTGGGTACAAATGTGAATTTGAAGAAATGTAGACATAATTGGTGACCAAGGAGTAACCAAAGTTCAATATACTAGTATAATAGTCTAAATATAGCTTTGAACCCCTTTAGAATGGATTCTAACCAATATATAGTCCTAACTATAGTTTTGAAACTTTGGGAAGAAAATTGTACCACTTTGGTACAAATGGGAATTTGAAGAAATGTAGACATAATTGGTGACCAAGGAGTAACCAAAGTTCAATATACTAGTATAATAGTCTAAATATAGCTTTGAACCCGTTTAGAATGGATTCTACCCAATAGATAGTCCTAACTATAGTTTCGAAACTTTGGGAAGAAAATCGTACCGTTTTGTTACAAATGGGAATTTGAAGAAATGTAGACAAAATTAATGACCAAGGAGTAACCAAAGTTCAATATATTAGTATAATAGTCTAAATATAGCTTTGAACCCCTTTAGAATGGATTCTAACCAATATATAGTCCTAACTATAGTTTTGAAACTTTGGGAAGAAAATTGTACCACTTTGGTACAAATGGGAATTTGAAGAAATGTAGACATAATTGGTGACCAAGGAGTAACCAAAGTTCAATATACTAGTATAATAGTCTAAATATAGCTTTGAACCCCTTTAGAATGGATTCTAACCAATATATAGTCCTAACTATAGTTTTGAAACTTTGGGAAGAAAATCGTACCACTTTGGTACAAATGGGAATTTGAAGAAATGTAGACATAATTGGTGACCAAGGAGTAACCAAAGTTCAATATACTAGTATAATAGTCTAAATATAGCTTTGAACCCCTTTAGAATGGATTCTACCCAATATATAGTCCTAACTATAGTTTTGAAACTTTGGGAAGAAAATCGTCCCGTTTGGGTACAAATGTGAATTTGAAGAAATGTAGACATAATTGGTGACCAAGGAGTAACCAAAGTTCAATATACTAGTATAATAGTCTAAATATAGCTTTGAACCCCTTTAGAATGGATTCTAACCAATATATAGTCCTAACTATAGTTTTGAAACTTTGGGAAGAAAATTGTACCACTTTGGTACAAATGGGAATTTGAAGAAATGTAGACATAATTGGTGACCAAGGAGTAACCAAAGTTCAATATACTAGTATAATAGTCTAAATATAGCTTTGAACCCGTTTAGAATGGATTCTACCCAATAGATAGTCCTAACTATAGTTTCGAAACTTTGGGAAGAAAATCGTACCGTTTTGTTACAAATGGGAATTTGAAGAAATGTAGACAAAATTAATGACCAAGGAGTAACCAAAGTTCAATATATTAGTATAATAGTATAAATATAGCTTTGAACCCCTTTAGAATGGATTCTAACAAATATATTGTCCTAACTATAGTTTCGAAACTTTGGGAAGAAAATCGTACCGTTTGGGTACAAATGTGAATTTGAAGAAATGTAGACATAATTGGTGACCAAGGAGTAACCAAAGTTCAATATACTAGTATAATAGTCTAAATATAGCTTTGAACCCCTTTAGAATGGATTCTACCCAATATATAGTCCTAATTATAGTTTTGAAACTTTGGGAAGAAAATCGTCCCGTTTGGGTACAAATGTGAGTTTGAAGAAATGTAGACATAATTGGTGACCAAGGAGTAACCAAAGTTCAATATACTAGTATAATAGTCTAAATATAGCTTTGAACCCCTTTAGAATGGATTCTACCCAGTATATAGTCCTAACTATAGTTTTGAAACTTTGGGAAGAAAATCGTCCCGTTTGGGTACAAATGTGAATTTGAAGAAATGTAGACAAAATTAATGACCAAGGAGTAACCAAAGTTCAATATATTAGTATAATAGTCTAAATATAGCTTTGAACCCCTTTAGAATGGATTCTAACTAATATATTGTCCTAACTATAGTTTTGAAACTTTGGGAAGAAAATCGTCCTGTTTGGGTACAAATGTGAATTTGAAGAAATGTAGACATAATTGGTGACCAAGGAGTAACCAAAGTTCAATATACTAGTATAATAGTCTAAATATAGCTTTGAACCCCTTTAGAATGGATTCTACCCAATATATAGTCCTAACTATAGTTTCGAAACTTTGGGAAGAAAATCGAACCTTTTTGTTACAAATGGGAATTTGAAGAAATGTAGACAAAATTAATGACCAAGGAGTAACCAAAGTTCAATATACTAGTATAATAGTCTAAATATAGCTTTGAACCCCTTTAGAATGGATTCTAACAAATATATTGTCCTAACTATAGTTTTGAAACTTTGGGAAGAAAATCGTCCCGCTTGGGTACAAATGTGAATTTGAAGAAATGTAGACATAATTGGTGACCAAGGAGTAACCAAAGTTCAATATACTAGTACAATAGTCTAAATATAGCTTTGAACCCCTTTAGAATGGATTCTACTTAATATATAGTCCTAACTATAGTTTTGAAACTTTGGGAAGAAAATCGTCGCGTTTGGGTACAAATGTGAATTTGAAGAAATGTAGACATAATTGGTGACCAAGGAGTAACCAAAGTTCAATATACTAGTATAATAGTCTAAATATAGCTTTGAACCCCTTTAGAATGGATTCTACCCAATATATAGTCCAAACTATAGTTTTGAAACTTTGGGAAGCGTTTTGGTACAAATGGGAATTTGAAGAAATGTAGACAAAATTGGTGACCAAGGAGAACCAAAGTTCAATATATTAGTATAATAGTCTAAATATAAGTTTGAACCCCTTTAGAATGGATTCTAAGCAATATATAGTCCTAACTATAGTTTTGAAACTTTGGGAAGAAAATCGTCCCGTTTTGGTACAAATTGGAATTTGAAGAAATGTACACAAAATTGGTGACCAAGGAGTAACCAAAGTTCAAAATATTAGTATAATAGTCTAAATATAGGTTTGAACCCCTTTAGAATGGATTCTAAGCAATATATAGTCCTAACTATAGTTTTGAAACTTTGGGAAGAAAATCGTCCCGTTTTGGTACAAATTGGAATTTGAAGAAATGTACACAAAATTGGTGACCAAGGAGTAACCAAAGTTCAATATATTAGTATAATAGTTTAAATATAGCTTTGAACCCCTTTAGAATGGATTATAAGCAATATATAGTCCTAACTATTGTTTTGAAACTTTGGGAAGAAAATCGTCCCGTTTTGGTACAAATTGGAATTTGAAGAAATGTACCAAAATTGGTGACCAAGGAGTAACCAAAGTTCAATATACTAGTATAATAATCTAAATATAGCTTTGAACCCCTTTAGAATGGATTCTAACTAATATATTGTCCTAACTATAGTTTTGAAACTTTGGGAAGAAATCGTCCCGTTTGGGTACAAATGTGAATTTGAAGAAATGTAGACAAAATTGGTGACCAAGGAGTAACCAAAGTTCAATATACTAGTATAATAGTCTAAATATAGCTTTGAACCCCTTTAGAATGGATTCTACCCAATATATAGTCCTAACTATAGTTTTGAAACTTTAGGAAGCGTTTTGGTACAAATGGGAATTTGAAGAAATGTACACAAAATTTGTGACCAAGGAGTAAAAAAAGTTCAATATATTAGTATAATAGTCTAATTATAGCTTTGAACCCGTTTAGAATGGATTCTAAGCAATATATAGTCCTAACTATTGTTTTGAAACTTTAGGAAGCGTTTTGGTACAAATGGGAATTTGAAGAAATGTACACAAAATTTGAGACCAAGGAGTAACCAAAGTTCAATATATTAGTATAATAGTCTAAATATAGCTTTGAACCCCTTTAGAATGGATTCTAAGCAATATATTGTCCTAACTATAGTTTTGAAACTTTGGGAAGAAAATCGTCCCATTCTGGTACAAATTGGAATTTGAAGAAATGTACACAAAATTGGTGACCAAGGAGTAACCAAAGTTCAATATATTAGTATAATAATCTAAATATAGCTTTGAACCCCTTTAGAATGGATTCTAAGCAATATATAGTCCTAACTATAGTTTTGAAACTTTGGGAAGAAAATCGTCCCGTTTTGGTACAAATTGGAATTTGAAGAAATGTACACAAAATTGGTGACCAAGGAGTAACCAAAGTTCAATATATTAGTATAATAGTCTAAATATAGCTTTGAACCCCTTTAGAATGGATTCTAACTAATATATTGTCCTAACTATAGTTTTGAAACTTTGGGAAGAAATCGTCCCGTTTGGGTACAAATGTGAATTTGAAGAAATGTAGACATAATTTGTGACCAAGGAGTAACCAAAGTTCAATATACTAGTATAATAGTCTAAATATAGCTTTGAACCCCTTTAGAATGGATTCTACCCAATATATAGTCCTAACTATAGTTTTGAAACTTTGGGAAGAAAATCGTCGCGTTTTGGTACAAATGTGAATTTGAAGAAATGTAGACATAATTGGTGACCAAGGAGTAACCAAAGTTCAATATACTAGTATAATAGTCTAAATATAGCTTTGAACCCCTTTAGAATGGATTCTACCCAATATATAGTCCTAACTATAGTTTTGAAACTTTAGGAAGCGTTTTGGTACAAATGGGAATTTGAAGAAATGTACACAAAATTTGTGACCAAGGAGTAAAAAAAGTTCAATATATTAGTATAATAGTCTAATTATAGCTTTGAACCCGTTTAGAATGGATTCTAAGCAATATATAGTCCTAACTATTGTTTTGAAACTTTAGGAAGCGTTTTGGTACAAATGGGAATTTGAAGAAATGTACACAAAATTTGAGACCAAGGAGTAACCAAAGTTCAATATATTAGTATAATAGTCTAAATATAGCTTTGAACCCCTTTAGAATGGATTCTAAGCAATATATTGTCCTAACTATAGTTTTGAAACTTTGGGAAGAAAATCGTCCCGTTCTGGTACAAATTGGAATTTGAAGAAATGTACACAAAATTGGTGACCAAGGAGTAACCAAAGTTCAATATATTAGTATAATAATCTAAATATAGCTTTGAACCCCTTTAGAATGGATTCTAACTAATATATTGTCCTAACTATAGTTTTGAAACTTTGGGAAGAAATCGTCCCGTTTGGGTACAAATGTGAATTTGAAGAAATGTAGACAAAATTGGTGACCAAGGAGTAACCAAAGTTCAATATACTAGTATAATAATCTAAATATAGCTTTGAACCCCTTTAGAATGGATTCTAACTAATATATTGTCCTAACTATAGTTTTGAAACTTTGGGAAGAAATCGTCCCGTTTGGGTACAAATGTGAATTTGAAGAAATGTAGACAAAATTGGTGACCAAGGAGTAACCAAAGTTCAATATACTAGTATAATAGTCTAAATATAGCTTTGAACCCCTTTAGAATGGATTCTACCCAATATATAGTCCTAACTATAGTTTTGAAACTTTAGGAAGCGTTTTGGTACAAATGGGAATTTGAAGAAATGTACACAAAATTTGTGACCAAGGAGTAAAAAAAGTTCAATATATTAGTATAATAGTCTAATTATAGCTTTGAACCCGTTTAGAATGGATTCTAAGCAATATATAGTCCTAACTATTGTTTTGAAACTTTAGGAAGCGTTTTGGTACAAATGGGAATTTGAAGAAATGTACACAAAATTTGAGACCAAGGAGTAACCAAAGTTCAATATATTAGTATAATAGTCTAAATATAGCTTTGAACCCCTTTAGAATGGATTCTAAGCAATATATTGTCCTAACTATAGTTTTGAAACTTTGGGAAGAAAATCGTCCCATTCTGGTACAAATTGGAATTTGAAGAAATGTACACAAAATTGGTGACCAAGGAGTAACCAAAGTTCAATATATTAGTATAATAATCTAAATATAGCTTTGAACCCCTTTAGAATGGATTCTAAGCAATATATAGTCCTAACTATAGTTTTGAAACTTTGGGAAGAAAATCGTCCCGTTTTGGTACAAATTGGAATTTGAAGAAATGTACACAAAATTGGTGACCAAGGAGTAACCAAAGTTCAATATATTAGTATAATAGTCTAAATATAGCTTTGAACCCCTTTAGAATGGATTCTAACTAATATATTGTCCTAACTATAGTTTTGAAACTTTGGGAAGAAATCGTCCCGTTTGGGTACAAATGTGAATTTGAAGAAATGTAGACATAATTTGTGACCAAGGAGTAACCAAAGTTCAATATACTAGTATAATAGTCTAAATATAGCTTTGAACCCCTTTAGAATGGATTCTACCCAATATATAGTCCTAACTATAGTTTTGAAACTTTGGGAAGAAAATCGTCGCGTTTTGGTACAAATGTGAATTTGAAGAAATGTAGACATAATTGGTGACCAAGGAGTAACCAAAGTTCAATATACTAGTATAATAGTCTAAATATAGCTTTGAACCCCTTTAGAATGGATTCTACCCAATATATAGTCCTAACTATAGTTTTGAAACTTTAGGAAGCGTTTTGGTACAAATGGGAATTTGAAGAAATGTACACAAAATTTGTGACCAAGGAGTAAAAAAAGTTCAATATATTAGTATAATAGTCTAATTATAGCTTTGAACCCGTTTAGAATGGATTCTAAGCAATATATAGTCCTAACTATTGTTTTGAAACTTTAGGAAGCGTTTTGGTACAAATGGGAATTTGAAGAAATGTACACAAAATTTGAGACCAAGGAGTAACCAAAGTTCAATATATTAGTATAATAGTCTAAATATAGCTTTGAACCCCTTTAGAATGGATTCTAAGCAATATATTGTCCTAACTATAGTTTTGAAACTTTGGGAAGAAAATCGTCCCGTTCTGGTACAAATTGGAATTTGAAGAAATGTACACAAAATTGGTGACCAAGGAGTAACCAAAGTTCAATATATTAGTATAATAATCTAAATATAGCTTTGAACCCCTTTAGAATGGATTCTAACTAATATATTGTCCTAACTATAGTTTTGAAACTTTGGGAAGAAATCGTCCCGTTTGGGTACAAATGTGAATTTGAAGAAATGTAGACAAAATTGGTGACCAAGGAGTAACCAAAGTTCAATATACTAGTATAATAGTCTAAATATAGCTTTGAACCCCTTTAGAATGGATTCTAACCAATATATAGTCCTAACTATAGTTTTGAAACTTTGGGAAGAAAATCGTACCACTTTGGTACAAATGGGAATTTGAAGAAATGTAGACATAATTGGTGACCAAGGAGTAACCAAAGTTCAATATACTAGTATAATAGTCTAAATATAGCTTTGAACCCCTTTAGAATGGATTCTACCCAATATATAGTCCTAACTATAGTTTTGAAACTATGGAAAGAAAATCGTCCCATTTTGGTACAAATGGGAATTTGAAGAAATGTAGACATAATTGGTGACCAAGGAGTAACAAAAGTTCAATAAATTAGTATAATAGTCTAAATAAAGCTTTGAACCCCTTTAGAATGGATTCTAAGCAATATATAGTCCTAACTATTGTTTTGAAACTTTGGGAAGAAAATCGTCCCGTTTTGGTACAAATTGGAATTTGAAGAAATGTACCAAAATTGGTGACCAAGGAGTAACGAAAGTTCAATATATTAGTATAATAGTCTAAATATAGCTTTGAACCCCTTTAGAATGGATTCTAAGCAATATATAGTCCTACCTATAGTTTTGAAACTTTGGGAAGAAAATCGTCCCGTTCAGGTACAAATTGGAATTTGAAGAAATGTACACAAATTTGGTGACCAAGGAGTAACCAAAGTTCAATATATTAGTATAATAGTCTAAATATAGCTTTGAACCCCTTTAGAATGGATTCTAACTAATATATTGTCCTAACTATAGTTTTGAAACTTTGGGAAGAAATCGTCCCGTTTGGGTACAAATGTGAATTTGAAGAAATGTAGACAAAATTGGTGACCAAGGAGTAACCAAAGTTCAATATACTAGTATAATAGTCTAAATATAGCTTTGAACCCCTTTAGAATGGATTCTACCCAATATATAGTCCTAACTATAGTTTTGAAACTTTAGGAAGCGTTTTGGTACAAATGGGAATTTGAAGAAATGTACACAAAATTTGTGACCAAGGAGTAAAAAAAGTTCAATATATTAGTATAATAGTCTAATTATAGCTTTGAACCCGTTTAGAATGGATTCTAAGCAATATATAGTCCTAACTATTGTTTTGAAACTTTAGGAAGCGTTTTGGTACAAATGGGAATTTGAAGAAATGTACACAAAATTTGAGACCAAGGAGTAACCAAAGTTCAATATATTAGTATAATAGTCTAAATATAGCTTTGAACCCCTTTAGAATGGATTCTAAGCAATATATTGTCCTAACTATAGTTTTGAAACTTTGGGAAGAAAATCGTCCCATTCTGGTACAAATTGGAATTTGAAGAAATGTACACAAAATTGGTGACCAAGGAGTAACCAAAGTTCAATATATTAGTATAATAATCTAAATATAGCTTTGAACCCCTTTAGAATGGATTCTAAGCAATATATAGTCCTAACTATAGTTTTGAAACTTTGGGAAGAAAATCGTCCCGTTTTGGTACAAATTGGAATTTGAAGAAATGTACACAAAATTGGTGACCAAGGAGTAACCAAAGTTCAATATATTAGTATAATAGTCTAAATATAGCTTTGAACCCCTTTAGAATGGATTCTAACTAATATATTGTCCTAACTATAGTTTTGAAACTTTGGGAAGAAATCGTCCCGTTTGGGTACAAATGTGAATTTGAAGAAATGTAGACATAATTTGTGACCAAGGAGTAACCAAAGTTCAATATACTAGTATAATAGTCTAAATATAGCTTTGAACCCCTTTAGAATGGATTCTACCCAATATATAGTCCTAACTATAGTTTTGAAACTTTGGGAAGAAAATCGTCGCGTTTTGGTACAAATGTGAATTTGAAGAAATGTAGACATAATTGGTGACCAAGGAGTAACCAAAGTTCAATATACTAGTATAATAGTCTAAATATAGCTTTGAACCCCTTTAGAATGGATTCTACCCAATATATAGTCCTAACTATAGTTTTGAAACTTTAGGAAGCGTTTTGGTACAAATGGGAATTTGAAGAAATGTACACAAAATTTGTGACCAAGGAGTAAAAAAAGTTCAATATATTAGTATAATAGTCTAATTATAGCTTTGAACCCGTTTAGAATGGATTCTAAGCAATATATAGTCCTAACTATTGTTTTGAAACTTTAGGAAGCGTTTTGGTACAAATGGGAATTTGAAGAAATGTACACAAAATTTGAGACCAAGGAGTAACCAAAGTTCAATATATTAGTATAATAGTCTAAATATAGCTTTGAACCCCTTTAGAATGGATTCTAAGCAATATATTGTCCTAACTATAGTTTTGAAACTTTGGGAAGAAAATCGTCCCGTTCTGGTACAAATTGGAATTTGAAGAAATGTACACAAAATTGGTGACCAAGGAGTAACCAAAGTTCAATATATTAGTATAATAATCTAAATATAGCTTTGAACCCCTTTAGAATGGATTCTAACTAATATATTGTCCTAACTATAGTTTTGAAACTTTGGGAAGAAATCGTCCCGTTTGGGTACAAATGTGAATTTGAAGAAATGTAGACAAAATTGGTGACCAAGGAGTAACCAAAGTTCAATATACTAGTATAATAGTCTAAATATAGCTTTGAACCCCTTTAGAATGGATTCTAACCAATATATAGTCCTAACTATAGTTTTGAAACTTTGGGAAGAAAATCGTACCACTTTGGTACAAATGGGAATTTGAAGAAATGTAGACATAATTGGTGACCAAGGAGTAACCAAAGTTCAATATACTAGTATAATAGTCTAAATATAGCTTTGAACCCCTTTAGAATGGATTCTACCCAATATATAGTCCTAACTATAGTTTTGAAACTTTGGGAAGAAAATCGTCCCGTTTGGGTACAAATGTGAATTTGAAGAAATGTAGACATAATTGGTGACCAAGGAGTAACCAAAGTTCAATATACTAGTATAATAGTCTAAATATAGCTTTGAACCCCTTTAGAATGGATTCTAACCAATATATAGTCCTAACTATAGTTTTGAAACTTTGGGAAGAAAATCGTACCACTTTGGTACAAATGGGAATTTGAAGAAATGTAGACATAATTGGTGACCAAGGAGTAACCAAAGTTCAATATACTAGTATAATAGTCTAAATATAGCTTTGAACTCGTTTAGAATGGATTCTACCCAATAGATAGTCCTAACTATAGTTTCGAAACTTTGGGAAGAAAATCGTACCGTTTTGTTACAAATGGGAATTTGAAGAAATGTAGACAAAATTAATGACCAAGGAGTAACCAAAGTTCAATATATTAGTATAATAGTATAAATATAGCTTTGAACCCCTTTAGAATGGATTCTAACAAATATATTGTCCTAACTATAGTTTCGAAACTTTGGGAAGAAAATCGTACCGTTTGGGTACAAATGTGAATTTGAAGAAATGTAGACATAATTGGTGACCAAGGAGTAACCAAAGTTCAATATACTAGTATAATAGTCTAAATATAGCTTTGAACCCCTTTAGAATGGATTCTACCCAATATATAGTCCTAATTATAGTTTTGAAACTTTGGGAAGAAAATCGTCCCGTTTGGGTACAAATGTGAGTTTGAAGAAATGTAGACATAATTGGTGACCAAGGAGTAACCAAAGTTCAATATACTAGTATAATAGTCTAAATATAGCTTTGAACCCCTTTAGAATGGATTCTACCCAGTATATAGTCCTAACTATAGTTTTGAAACTTTGGGAAGAAAATCGTCCCGTTTGGGTACAAATGTGAATTTGAAGAAATGTAGACAAAATTAATGACCAAGGAGTAACCAAAGTTCAATATATTAGTATAATAGTCTAAATATAGCTTTGAACCCCTTTAGAATGGATTCTAACTAATATATTGTCCTAACTATAGTTTTGAAACTTTGGGAAGAAAATCGTCCCGTTTGGGTACAAATGTGAATTTGAAGAAATGTAGACATAATTGGTGACCAAGGAGTAACCAAAGTTCAATATACTAGTATAATAGTCTAAATATAGCTTTGAACCCCTTTAGAATGGATTCTACCCAATATATAGTCCTAACTATAGTTTCGAAACTTTGGGAAGAAAATCGAACCTTTTTGTTACAAATGGGAATTTGAAGAAATGTAGACAAAATTAATGACCAAGGAGTAACCAAAGTTCAATATACTAGTATAATAGTCTAAATATAGCTTTGAACCCCTTTAGAATGGATTCTAACAAATATATTGTCCTAACTATAGTTTTGAAACTTTGGGAAGAAAATCGTCCCGCTTGGGTACAAATGTGAATTTGAAGAAATGTAGACATAATTGGTGACCAAGGAGTAACCAAAGTTCAATATACTAGTATAATAGTCTAAATATAGCTTTGAACCCCTTTAGAATGAATTCTACTTAATATATAGTCCTAACTATAGTTTTGAAACTTTGGGAAGAAAATCGTCGCGTTTGGGTACAAATGTGAATTTGAAGAAATGTAGACATAATTGGTGACCAAGGAGTAACCAAAGTTCAATATACTAGTATAATAGTCTAAATATAGCTTTGAACCCCTTTAGAATGGATTCTACCCAATATATAGTCCAAACTATAGTTTTGAAACTTTGGGAAGCGTTTTGGTACAAATGGGAATTTGAAGAAATGTAGACAAAATTGGTGACCAAGGAGAACCAAAGTTCAATATATTAGTATAATAGTCTAAATATAAGTTTGAACCCCTTTAGAATGGATTCTAAGCAATATATAGTCCTAACTATAGTTTTGAAACTTTGGGAAGAAAATCGTCCCGTTTTGGTACAAATTGGAATTTGAAGAAATGTACACAAAATTGGTGACCAAGGAGTAACCAAAGTTCAAAATATTAGTATAATAGTCTAAATATAGGTTTGAACCCCTTTAGAATGGATTCTAAGCAATATATAGTCCTAACTATAGTTTTGAAACTTTGGAAAGAAAATCGTCCCGTTTTGGTACAAATTGGAATTTGAAGAAATGTACACAAAATTGGTGACCAAGGAGTAACCAAAGTTCAATATATTAGTATAATAGTTTAAATATAGCTTTGAACCCCTTTAGAATGGATTATAAGCAATATATAGTCCTAACTATTGTTTTGAAACTTTGGGAAGAAAATCGTCCCGTTTTGGTACAAATTGGAATTTGAAGAAATGTACCAAAATTGGTGACCAAGGAGTAACCAAAGTTCAATATATTAGTATAATAGTCTAAATATAGCTTTGAACCCCTTTAGAATGGATTCTACCCAATATATAGTCCTAACTATAGTTTTGAAACTATGGAAAGAAAATCGTCCCATTTTGGTACAAATGGGAATTTGAAGAAATGTAGACATAATTGGTGACCAAGGAGTAACAAAAGTTCAATAAATTAGTATAATAGTCTAAATAAAGCTTTGAACCCCTTTAGAATGGATTCTAAGCAATATATAGTCCTAACTATTGTTTTGAAACTTTGGGAAGAAAATCGTCCCGTTTTGGTACAAATTGGAATTTGAAGAAATGTACCAAAATTGGTGACCAAGGAGTAACGAAAGTTCAATATATTAGTATAATAGTCTAAATATAGCTTTGAACCCCTTTAGAATGGATTCTAAGCAATATATAGTCCTACCTATAGTTTTGAAACTTTGGGAAGAAAATCGTCCCGTTCAGGTACAAATTGGAATTTGAAGAAATGTACACAAATTTGGTGACCAAGGAGTAACCAAAGTTCAATATATTAGTATAATAGTGTAAATATAGCTTTGAACCCCTTTAGAATGGATTCTAACTAATATATTGTCCTAACTATAGTTTTGAAACTTTGGGAAGAAAATCGTCCGTTTGGGTACAAATGTGAATTTGAAGAAATGTAGACATAATTGGTGACCAAGGAGTAACCAAAGTTCAATATACTAGTATAATAGTCTAAATATAGCTTTGAACCCCTTTAGAATGGATTCTACCCAATATATAGTCCTAACTATAGTTTTGAAACTTTTGGAAGAAAATCGTCGCGTTTGGGTACAAATGTGAATTTGAAGAAATGTAGACATAATTGGTGACCAAGGAGTAACCAAAGTTCAATATATTAGTATAATAGTGTAAATATAGCTTTGAACCCCTTTAGAATGGATTCTAAGCAATATATAGTCCTAACTATAGTTTTGAAACTTTGGGAAGAAAATCGTCCCGTTTGGGTACAAATGTGAATTTGAAGAAATGTAGACATAATTGGTGACCAAGGAGTAACCAAAGTTCAATATACTAGTATAATAGTCTAAATATAGCTTTGAACCCCTTTAGAATGGATTCTACCCAATATATAGTCCTAACTATAGTTTCGAAACTTTGGGAAGAAAATCGAACCTTTTTGTTACAAATGGGAATTTAAAGAAATGTAGACAAAATTAATGACCAAGGAGTAACCAAAGTTCAATATATTAGTATAATAGTCTAAATATAGCTTTGAACCCCTTTAGAATGGATTCTAACAAATATATTGTCCTAACTATAGTTTTGAAACTTTGGGAAGAAAATCGTCCCGCTTGGGTACAAATGTGAATTTGAAGAAATGTAGACATAATTGGTGACCAAGGAGTAACCAAAGTTCAATATACTAGTATAATAGTCTAAATATAGCTTTGAACCCCTTTAGAATGGATTCTACTTAATATATAGTCCTAACTATAGTTTTGAAACTTTGGGAAGAAAATCGTCGCGTTTGGGTACAAATGTGAATTTGAAGAAATGTAGACATAATTGGTGACCAAGGAGTAACCAAAGTTCAATATACTAGTATAATAGTCTAAATATAGCTTTGAACCCCTTTAGAATGGATTCTACCCAATATATAGTCCTAACTATAGTTTTGAAACTTTGGGAAGCGTTTTGGTACAAATGGGAATTTGAAGAAATGTAGACAAAATTGGTGACCAAGGAGAACCAAAGTTCAATATATTAGTATAATAGTCTAAATATAAGTTTGAACCCCTTTAGAATGGATTCTAAGCAATATATAGTCCTAACTATAGTTTTGAAACTTTGGGAAGAAAATCGTCCCGTTTTGGTACAAATTGGAATTTGAAGAAATGTACACAAAATTGGTGACCAAGGAGTAACCAAAGTTCAATATATTAGTATAATAGTTTAAATATAGCTTTGAACCCCTTTAGAATGGATTCTAAGCAATATATAGTCCTAACTATTGTTTTGAAACTTTGGGAAGAAAATCGTCCCGTTTTGGTACAAATTGGAATTTGAAGAAATGTACCAAAATTGGTGACCAAGGAGTAACCAAAGTTCAATATATTAGTATAATAGTCTAAATATAGCTTTGAACCCCTTTAGAATGGATTCTACCCAATATATAGTCCTAACTATAGTTTTGAAACTTTGGAAAGAAAATCGTCCCATTTTGGTACAAATGGGAATTTGAAGAAATGTAGACATAATTGGTGACCAAGGAGTAACCAAAGTTCAATAAATTAGTATAATAGTCTAAATAAAGCTTTGAACCCCTTTAGAATGGATTCTAAGCAATATATAGTCCTAACTATTGTTTTGAAACTTTGGGAAGAAAATCGTCCCGTTTTGGTACAAATTGGAATTTGAAGAAATGTACCAAAATTGGTGACCAAGGAGTAACGAAAGTTCAATATATTAGTATAATAGTCTAAATATAGCTTTGAACCCCTTTAGAATGGATTCTAAGCAATATATAGTCCTACCTATAGTTTTGAAACTTTGGGAAGAAAATCGTCCCGTTCTGGTACAAATTGGAATTTGAAGAAATGTACACAAATTTGGTGACCAAGGAGTAACCAAAGTTCAATATATTAGTATAATAGTGTAAATATAGCTTTGAACCCCTTTAGAATGGATTCTAACTAATATATTGTCCTAACTATAGTTTTGAAACTTTGGGAAGAAAATCGTCCGTTTGGGTACAAATGTGAATTTGAAGAAATGTAGACATAATTGGTGACCAAGGAGTAACCAAAGTTCAATATACTAGTATAATAGTCTAAATATAGCTTTGAACCCCTTTAGAATGGATTCTACCCAATATATAGTCCTAACTATAGTTTTGAAACTTTGGGAAGAAAATCGTCCCGTTTGGGTACAAATGTGAATTTGAAGAAATGTAGACATAATTGGTGACCAAGGAGTAACCAAAGTTCAATATACTAGTATAATAGTCTAAATATAGCTTTGAACCCCTTTAGAATGGATTCTAACCAATATATAGTCCTAACTATAGTTTTGAAACTTTGGGAAGAAAATCGTACCACTTTGGTACAAATGGGAATTTGAAGAAATGTAGACATAATTGGTGACCATGGAGTAACCAAAGTTCAATATACTAGTATAATAGTCTAAATATAGCTTTGAACCCGTTTAGAATGGATTCTACCCAATAGATAGTCCTAACTATAGTTTCGAAACTTTGGGAAGAAAATCGTACCGTTTTGTTACAAATGGGAATTTGAAGAAATGTAGACAAAATTAATGACCAAGGAGTAACCAAAGTTCAATATATTAGTATAATAGTATAAATATAGCTTTGAACCCCTTTAGAATGGATTCTAACAAATATATTGTCCTAACTATAGTTTCGAAACTTTGGGAAGAAAATCGTACCGTTTGGGTACAAATGTGAATTTGAAGAAATGTAGACATAATTGGTGACCAAGGAGTAACCAAAGTTCAATATACTAGTATAATAGTCTAAATATAGCTTTGAACCCCTTTAGAATGGATTCTTCCCAATATATAGTCCTAATTATAGTTTTGAAACTTTGGGAAGAAAATCGTCCCGTTTGGGTACAAATGTGAGTTTGAAGAAATGTAGACATAATTGGTGACCAAGGAGTAACCAAAGTTCAATATACTAGTATAATAGTCTAAATATAGCTTTGAACCCCTTTAGAATGGATTCTACCCAGTATATAGTCCTAACTATAGTTTTGAAACTTTGGGAAGAAAATCGTCGCGTTTGGGTACAAATGTGAATTTGAAGAAATGTAGACAAAATTAATGACCAAGGAGTAACCAAAGTTCAATATATTAGTATAATAGTCTAAATATAGCTTTGAACCCCTTTAGAATGGATTCTAACTAATATATTGTCCTAACTATAGTTTTGAAACTTTGGGAAGAAAATCGTCCCGTTTGGGTACAAATGTGAATTTGAAGAAATGTAGACATAATTGGTGACCAAGGAGTAACCAAAGTTCAATATATTAGAATAATAGTCTAAATATAGCTTTGAACCCCTTTAGAATGGATTCTATCTAATATATTGTCCTAACTATAGTTTTGAAACTTTGGGAAGAAAATCGTACCGTTTGGGTACAAATGTGAATTTGAAGAAATGTAGACATAATTGGTGACCAAGGAGTAACCAAAGTTCAATATATTAGAATAATAGTCTAAATATAGCTTTGAACCCCTTTAGAATGGATTCTAACTAATATATTGTCCTAACTATAGTTTTGAAACTTTGGGAAGAAAATCGTCCCGTTTGGGTACAAATGTGAATTTGAAGAAATGTAGACATAATTGGTGACCAAGGAGTAACGAAAGTTCAATATACTAGTATAATAGTCTAAATATAGCTTTGAACCCCTTTAGAATGGATTCTACTCATTATATAGTCCTAACTATAGTTTTGAAACTTTGGGAAGAAAATCGTCGCGTTTGGGTACAAATGTGAATTTGAAGAAACGTAGACATAATTGGTGACCAAGGAGTAACCAAAGTTCAATATACTAGTATAATAGTCTAAATATAGCTTTGAACCCCTTTAGAATGGATCCTACCCAATATATAGTCCTAACTATAGTTTTGAAACTTTGGGAAGCGTTTTGGTACAAATGGGAATTTGAAGAAATGTAGACAAAATTGGTGACCAAGGAGAACCAAAGTTCAATATATTAGTATAATAGTCTAAATATAGCTTTGAACCCCTTTAGAATGGATTCTAAGCAATATATAGTCCTAACTATAGTTTTGAAACTTTGGGAAGAAAATCGTCCCGTTTTGGTACAAATAGGAATTTGAAGAAATGTACACAAAATTGGTGACCAAGGAGTAACCAAAGTTCAAAATATTAGTATAATAGTCTAAATATAGCTTTGAACCCCTTTAGAATGGATTCTAAGCAATATATAGTCCTAACTATAGTTTTGAAACTTTGGGAAGAAAATCGTCGCGTTTGGGTACAAATGTGAATTTGAAGAAATGTAGACATAATTGGTGACCAAGGAGTAACCAAAGTTCAATATACTAGTATAATAGTCTAAATATAGCTTTGAACCCCTTTAGAATGGATTCTAACCAATATATAGTCCTAACTATAGTTTTGAAACTTTGGGAAGAAAATCGTCCCGTTTTGGTACAAATTGGAATTTGAAGAAATGTACACAAAATTGGTGACCAAGGAGTAACCAAAGTTCAATATATTAGTATAATAGTTTAAATATAGCTTTGAACCCCTTTAGAATGGATTCTAAGCAATATATAGTCCTAACTATTGTTTTGAAACTTTGGGAAGAAAATCGTCCCGTTTTGGTACAAATTGGAATTTGAAGAAATGTACCAAAATTGGTGACCAAGGAGTAACCAAAGTTCAATATATTAGTATAATAGTCTAAATATAGCTTTGAACCCCTTTAGAATGGATTCTACCCAATATATAGTCCTAACTATAGTTTTGAAACTTTGGAAAGAAAATCGTCCCATTTTGGTACAAATGGGAATTTGAAGAAATGTAGACATAATTGGTGACCAAGGAGTAACCAAAGTTCAATAAATTAGTATAATAGTCTAAATATAGCTTTGAACCCCTTTAGAATGGATTCTACCCAGTATATAGTCCTAACTATAGTTTTGAAACTTTGGGAAGAAAATCGTCGCGTTTGGGTACAAATGTGAATTTGAAGAAATGTAGACAAAATTAATGACCAAGGAGTAACCAAAGTTCAATATATTAGTATAATAGTCTAAATATAGCTTTGAACCCCTTTAGAATGGATTCTAACTAATATATTGTCCTAACTATAGTTTTGAAACTTTGGGAAGAAAATCGTCCCGTTTGGGTACAAATGTGAATTTGAAGAAATGTAGACATAATTGGTGACCAAGGAGTAACCAAAGTTCAATATATTAGAATAATAGTCTAAATATAGCTTTGAACCCCTTTAGAATGGATTCTATCTAATATATTGTCCTAACTATAGTTTTGAAACTTTGGGAAGAAAATCGTACCGTTTGGGTACAAATGTGAATTTGAAGAAATGTAGACATAATTGGTGACCAAGGAGTAACCAAAGTTCAATATATTAGAATAATAGTCTAAATATAGCTTTGAACCCCTTTAGAATGGATTCTAACTAATATATTGTCCTAACTATAGTTTTGAAACTTTGGGAAGAAAATCGTCCCGTTTGGGTACAAATGTGAATTTGAAGAAATGTAGACATAATTGGTGACCAAGGAGTAACGAAAGTTCAATATACTAGTATAATAGTCTAAATATAGCTTTGAACCCCTTTAGAATGGATTCTACTCATTATATAGTCCTAACTATAGTTTTGAAACTTTGGGAAGAAAATCGTCGCGTTTGGGTACAAATGTGAATTTGAAGAAATGTAGACATAATTGGTGACCAAGGAGTAACCAAAGTTCAATATACTAGTATAATAGTCTAAATATAGCTTTGAACCCCTTTAGAATGGATCCTACCCAATATATAGTCCTAACTATAGTTTTGAAACTTTGGGAAGCGTTTTGGTACAAATGGGAATTTGAAGAAATGTAGACAAAATTGGTGACCAAGGAGAACCAAAGTTCAATATATTAGTATAATAGTCTAAATATAGCTTTGAACCCCTTTAGAATGGATTCTAAGCAATATATAGTCCTAACTATAGTTTTGAAACTTTGGGAAGAAAATCGTCCCGTTTTGGTACAAATAGGAATTTGAAGAAATGTACACAAAATTGGTGACCAAGGAGTAACCAAAGTTCAAAATATTAGTATAATAGTCTAAATATAGCTTTGAACCCCTTTAGAATGGATTCTAAGCAATATATAGTCCTAACTATAGTTTTGAAACTTTGGGAAGAAAATCGTCGCGTTTGGGTACAAATGTGAATTTGAAGAAATGTAGACATAATTGGTGACCAAGGAGTAACCAAAGTTCAATATACTAGTATAATAGTCTAAATATAGCTTTGAACCCCTTTAGAATGGATTCTAACCAATATATAGTCCTAACTATAGTTTTGAAACTTTGGGAAGAAAATCGTCCCGTTTTGGTACAAATTGGAATTTGAAGAAATGTACACAAAATTGGTGACCAAGGAGTAACCAAAGTTCAATATATTAGTATAATAGTTTAAATATAGCTTTGAACCCCTTTAGAATGGATTCTAAGCAATATATAGTCCTAACTATTGTTTTGAAACTTTGGGAAGAAAATCGTCCCGTTTTGGTACAAATTGGAATTTGAAGAAATGTACCAAAATTGGTGACCAAGGAGTAACCAAAGTTCAATATATTAGTATAATAGTCTAAATATAGCTTTGAACCCCTTTAGAATGGATTCTACCCAATATATAGTCCTAACTATAGTTTTGAAACTTTGGAAAGAAAATCGTCCCATTTTGGTACAAATGGGAATTTGAAGAAATGTAGACATAATTGGTGACCAAGGAGTAACCAAAGTTCAATAAATTAGTATAATAGTCTAAATAAAGCTTTGATACCCTTTAGAATGGATTCTAAGCAATATATAGTCCTAACTATTGTTTTGAAACTTTGGGAAGAAAATCGTCCCGTTTTGGTACAAATTGGAATTTGAAGAAATGTACCAAAATTGGTGACCAAGGAGTAACGAAAGTTCAATATATTAGTATAATAGTCTAAATATAGCTTTGAACCCCTTTAGAATGGATTCTAAGCAATATATAGTCCTACCTATAGTTTTGAAACTTTGGGAAGAAAATCGTCCCGTTCTGGTACAAATTGGAATTTGAAGAAATGTACACAAATTTTGTGACCAAGGAGTAACCAAAGTTCAATATATTAGTATAATAGTGTAAATATAGCTTTGAACCCCTTTAGAATGGATTCTAACTAATATATTGTCCTAACTATAGTTTTGAAACTTTGGGAAGAAAATCATCCGTTTGGGTACAAATGTGAATTTGAAGAAATGTAGACATAATTGGTGACCAAGGAGTAACCAAAGTTCAATATACTAGTATAATAGTCTAAATATAGCTTTGAACCCCTTTAGAATGGATTCTACCCAATATATAGTCCTAACTATAGTTTTGAAACTTTGGGAAGTAAATCGTCCCGTTTGGGTACAAATGTGAATTTGAAGAAATGTAGACATAATTGGTGACCAAGGAGTAACCAAAGTTCAATATACTAGTATAATAGTCTAAATATAGCTTTGAACCCCTTTAGAATGGATTCTAACCAATATATAGTCCTAACTATAGTTTTGAAACTTTGGGAAGAAAATCGTACCACTTTGGTACAAATGGGAATTTGAAGAAATGTAGACATAATTGGTGACCAAGGAGTAACCAAAGTTCAATATACTAGTATAATAGTCTAAATATAGCTTTGAACCCGTTTAGAATGGATTCTACCCAATAGATAGTCCTAACTATAGTTTCGAAACTTTGGGAAGAAAATCGTCCCGTTTGGGTACAAATGTGAATTTGAAGAAATGTAGACATAATTGGTGACCAAGGAGTAACGAAAGTTCAATATACTAGTATAATAGTCTAAATATAGCTTTGAACCCCTTTAGAATGGATTCTACTCAATATATAGTCCTAACTATAGTTTTGAAACTTTGGGAAGAAAATCGTCGCGTTTGGGTACAAATGTGAATTTGAAGAAATGTAGACATAATTGGTGACCAAGGAGTAACCAAAGTTCAATATACAAGTATAATAGTCTAAATATAGCTTTGAACCCCTTTAGAATGGATCCTACCCAATATATAGTCCTAACTATAGTTTTGAAACTTTGGGAAGCGTTTTGGTACAAATGGGAATTTGAAGAAATGTAGACAAAATTGGTGACCAAGGAGAACCAAAGTTCAATATATTAGTATAATAGTCTAAATATAGCTTTGAACCCCTTTAGAATGGATGCTAAGCAATATATAGTCCTAACTATAGTTTTGAAACTTTGGGAAGATAATCGTCCCGTTTTGGTACAAATTGGAATTTGAAGAAATGTACACAAAATTGGTGACCAAGGAGTAACCAAAGTTCAAAATATTAGTATAATAGTCTAAATATAGCTTTGAACCCCTTTAGAATGGATTCTAAGCAATATATAGTCCTAACTATAGTTTTGAAACTTTGGGAAGAAAATCGTCGCGTTTGGGTACAAATGTGAATTTGAAGAAATGTAGACATAATTGGTGACCAAGGAGTAACCAAAGTTCAATATACTAGTATAATAGTCTAAATATAGCTTTGAACCCCTTTAGAATGGATTCTAACCAATATATAGTCCTAACTATAGTTTTGAAACTTTGGGAAGAAAATCGTCCCGTTTTGGTACAAATTGGAATTTGAAGAAATGTACACAAAATTGGTGACCAAGGAGTAACCAAAGTTCAATATATTAGTATAATAGTTTAAATATAGCTTTGAACCCCTTTAGAATGGATTCTAAGCAATATATAGTCCTAACTATTGTTTTGAAACTTTGGGAAGAAAATCGTCCCGTTTTGGTACAAATTGGAATTTGAAGAAATGTACCAAAATTGGTGACCAAGGAGTAACCAAAGTTCAATATATTAGTATAATAGTCTAAATATAGCTTTGAACCCCTTTAGAATGGATTCTACCCAATATATAGTCCTAACTATAGTTTTGAAACTTTGGAAAGAAAGTCGTCCCATTTTGGTACAAATGGGAATTTGAAGAAATGTAGACATAATTGGTGACCATGGAGTAACCAAAGTTCAATAAATTAGTATAATAGTCTAAATAAAGCTTTGAACCCCTTTAGAATGGATTCTAAGCAATATATAGTCCTAACTATTGTTTTGAAACTTTGGGAAGAAAATCGTCCCGTTTTGGTACAAATTGGAATTTGAAGAAATGTACCAAAATCGGTGACCAAGGAGTAACGAAAGTTCAATATATTAGTATAATAGTCTAAATATAGCTTTGAACCCCTTTAGAATGGATTCTAAGCAATATATAGTCCTACCTATAGTTTTGAAACTTTGGGAAGAAAATCGTCCCGTTCTGGTACAAATTGGAATTTGAAGAAATGTACACAAATTTGGTGACCAAGGAGTAACCAAAGTTCAATATATTAGTATAATAGTGTAAAAATAGCTTTGAACCCCTTTAGAATGGATTCTAACTAATATATTGTCCTAACTATAGTTTTGAAACTTTGGGAAGAAAATCGTCCGTTTGGGTACAAATGTGAATTTGAAGAAATGTAGACATAATTGGTGACCAAGGAGTAACCAAAGTTCAATATACTAGTATAATAGTCTAAATATAGCTTTGAACCCCTTTAGAATGGATTCTACCCAATATATAGTCCTAACTATAGTTTTGAAACTTTGGGAAGTAAATCGTCCCGTTTGGGTACAAATGTGAATTTGAAGAAATGTAGACATAATTGGTGACCAAGGAGTAACCAAAGTTCAATATACTAGTATAATAGTCTAAATATAGCTTTGAACCCCTTTAGAATGGATTCTAACCAATATATAGTCCTAACTATAGTTTTGAAACTTTGGGAAGAAAATCGTACCACTTTGGTACAAATGGGAATTTGAAGAAATGTAGACATAATTGGTGACCAAGGAGTAACCAAAGTTCAATATACTAGTATAATAGTCTAAATATAGCTTTGAACCCGTTTAGAATGGATTCTACCCAATAGATAGTCCTAACTATAGTTTCGAAACTTTGGGAAGAAAATCGTACCGTTTTGTTACAAATGGGAATTTGAAGAAATGTAGACAAAATTAATGACCAAGGAGTAACCAAAGTTCAATATATTAGTTTAATAGTATAAATATAGCTTTGAACCCCTTTAGAATGGATTCTAACAAATATATTGTCCTAACTATAGTTTCGAAACTTTGGGAAGAAAATCGTACCGTTTGGGTACAAATGTGAATTTGAAGAAATGTAGACATAATTGGTGACCAAGGAGTAACCAAAGTTCAATATACTAGTATAATAGTCTAAATATAGCTTTGAACCCCTTTAGAATGGATTCTACCCAATATATAGTCCTAATTATAGTTTTGAAACTTTGGGAAGAAAATCGTCCCGTTTGGGTACAAATGTGAGTTTGAAGAAATGTAGACATAATTGGTGACCAAGGAGTAACCAAAGTTCAATATACTAGTATAATAGTCTAAATATAGCTTTGAACCCCTTTAGAATGGATTCTAACCAATATATAGTCCTAACTATAGTTTTGAAACTTTGGGAAGAAAATCGTACCACTTTGGTACAAATGGGAATTTGAAGAAATGTAGACATAATTGGTGACCAAGGAGTAACCAAAGTTCAATATACTAGTATAATAGTCTAAATATAGCTTTGAACCCGTTTAGAATGGATTCTACCCAATAGATAGTCCTAACTATAGTTTCGAAACTTTGGGAAGAAAATCGTCCCATTTGGGTACAAATGTGAATTTGAAGAAATGTAGACATAATTGGTGACCAAGGAGTAACGAAAGTTCAATATACTAGTATAATAGTCTAAATATAGCTTTGAACCCCTTTAGAATGGATTCTACTCAATATATAGTCCTAACTATAGTTTTGAAACTTTGGGAAGAAAATCGTCGCGTTTGGGTACAAATGTGAATTTGAAGAAATGTAGACATAATTGGTGACCAAGGAGTAACCAAAGTTCAATATACTAGTATAATAGTCTAAATATAGCTTTGAACCCCTTTAGAATGGATCCTACCCAATATATAGTCCTAACTATAGTTTTGAAACTTTGGGAAGCGTTTTGGTACAAATGGGAATTTGAAGAAATGTAGACAAAATTGGTGACCAAGGAGAACCAAAGTTCAATATATTAGTATAATAGTCTAAATATAGCTTTGAACCCCTTTAGAATGGATTCTAAGCAATATATAGTCCTAACTATAGTTTTGAAACTTTGGGAAGAAAATCGTCCCGTTTTGGTACAAATTGGAATTTGAAGAAATGTACACAAAATTGGTGACCAAGGAGTAACTAAAGTTCAAAATATTAGTATAATAGTCTAAATATAGCTTTGAACCCCTTTAGAATGGATTCTAAGCAATATATAGTCCTAACTATAGTTTTGAAACTTTGGGAAGAAAATCGTCGCAATTGGGTACAAATGTGAATTTGAAGAAATGTAGACATAATTGGTGACCAAGGAGTAACCAAAGTTCAATATACTAGTATAATAGTCTAAATATAGCTTTGAACCCCTTTAGAATGGATTCTAACCAATATATAGTCCTAACTATAGTTTTGAAACTTTGGGAAGAAAATCGTCCCGTTTTGGTACAAATTGGAATTTGAAGAAATGTACACAAAATTGGTGACCAAGGAGTAACCAAAGTTCAATATATTAGTATAATAGTTTAAATATAGCTTTGAACCCCTTTAGAATGGATTCTAAGCAATATATAGTCCTAACTATTGTTTTGAAACTTTGGGAAGAAAATCGTCCCGTTTTGGTACAAATTGGAATTTGAAGAAATGTACCAAAATTGGTGACCAAGGAGTAACCAAAGTTCAATATATTAGTATAATAGTCTAAATATAGCTTTGAACCCCTTTAGAATGGATTCTACCCAATATATAGTCCTAACTATAGTTTTGAAACTTTGGAAAGAAAGTCGTCCCATTTTGGTACAAATGGGAATTTGAAGAAATGTAGACATAATTGGTGACCATGGAGTAACCAAAGTTCAATAAATTAGTATAATAGTCTAAATAAAGCTTTGAACCCCTTTAGAATGGATTCTAAGCAATATATAGTCCTAACTATTGTTTTGAAACTTTGGGAAGAAAATCGTCCCGTTTTGGTACAAATTGGAATTTGAAGAAATGTACCAAAATCGGTGACCAAGGAGTAACGAAAGTTCAATATATTAGTATAATAGTCTAAATATAGCTTTGAACCCCTTTAGAATGGATTCTAAGCAATATATAGTCCTACCTATAGTTTTGAAACTTTGGGAAGAAAATCGTCCCGTTCTGGTACAAATTGGAATTTGAAGAAATGTACACAAATTTGGTGACCAAGGAGTAACCAAAGTTCAATATATTAGTATAATAGTGTAAAAATAGCTTTGAACCCCTTTAGAATGGATTCTAACTAATATATTGTCCTAACTATAGTTTTGAAACTTTGGGAAGAAAATCGTCCGTTGGGGTACAAATGTGAATTTGAAGAAATGTAGACATAATTGGTGACCAAGGAGTAACCAAAGTTCAATATACTAGTATAATAGTCTAAATATAGCTTTGAACCCCTTTAGAATGGATTCTACCCAATATATAGTCCTAACTATAGTTTTGAAACTTTGGGAAGTAAATCGTCCCGTTTGGGTACAAATGTGAATTTGAAGAAATGTAGACATAATTGGTGACCAAGGAGTAACCAAAGTTCAATATACTAGTATAATAGTCTAAATATAGCTTTGAACCCCTTTAGAATGGATTCTAACCAATATATAGTCCTAACTATAGTTTTGAAACTTTGGGAAGAAAATCGTACCACTTTGGTACAAATGGGAATTTGAAGAAATGTAGACATAATTGGTGACCAAGGAGTAACCAAAGTTCAATATACTAGTATAATAGTCTAAATATAGCTTTGAACCCGTTTAGAATGGATTCTACCCAATAGATAGTCCTAACTATAGTTTCGAAACTTTGGGAAGAAAATCGTACCGTTTTGTTACAAATGGGAATTTGAAGAAATGTAGACAAAATTAATGACCAAGGAGTAACCAAAGTTCAATATATTAGTTTAATAGTATAAATATAGCTTTGAACCCCTTTAGAATGGATTCTAACAAATATATTGTCCTAACTATAGTTTCGAAACTTTGGGAAGAAAATCGTACCGTTTGGGTACAAATGTGAATTTGAAGAAATGTAGACATAATTGGTGACCAAGGAGTAACCAAAGTTCAATATACTAGTATAATAGTCTAAATATAGCTTTGAACCCCTTTAGAATGGATTCTACCCAATATATAGTCCTAATTATAGTTTTGAAACTTTGGGAAGAAAATCGTCCCGTTTGGGTACAAATGTGAGTTTGAAGAAATGTAGACATAATTGGTGACCAAGGAGTAACCAAAGTTCAATATACTAGTATAATAGTCTAAATATAGCTTTGAACCCCTTTAGAATGGATTCTAACCAATATATAGTCCTAACTATAGTTTTGAAACTTTGGGAAGAAAATCGTACCACTTTGGTACAAATGGGAATTTGAAGAAATGTAGACATAATTGGTGACCAAGGAGTAACCAAAGTTCAATATACTAGTATAATAGTCTAAATATAGCTTTGAACCCGTTTAGAATGGATTCTACCCAATAGATAGTCCTAACTATAGTTTCGAAACTTTGGGAAGAAAATCATCCCATTTGGGTACAAATGTGAATTTGAAGAAATGTAGACATAATTGGTGACCAAGGAGTAACGAAAGTTCAATATACTAGTATAATAGTCTAAATATAGCTTTGAACCCCTTTAGAATGGATTCTACTCAATATATAGTCCTAACTATAGTTTTGAAACTTTGGGAAGAAAATCGTCGCGTTTGGGTACAAATGTGAATTTGAAGAAATGTAGACATAATTGGTGACCAAGGAGTAACCAAAGTTCAATATACTAGTATAATAGTCTAAATATAGCTTTGAACCCCTTTAGAATGGATCCTACCCAATATATAGTCCTAACTATAGTTTTGAAACTTTGGGAAGCGTTTTGGTACAAATGGGAATTTGAAGAAATGTAGACAAAATTGGTGACCAAGGAGAACCAAAGTTCAATATATTAGTATAATAGTCTAAATATAGCTTTGAACCCCTTTAGAATGGATTCTAAGCAATATATAGTCCTAACTATAGTTTTGAAACTTTGGGAAGAAAATCGTCCCGTTTTGGTACAAATTGGAATTTGAAGAAATGTACACAAAATTGGTGACCAAGGAGTAACTAAAGTTCAAAATATTAGTATAATAGTCTAAATATAGCTTTGAACCCCTTTAGAATGGATTCTAAGCAATATATAGTCCTAACTATAGTTTTGAAACTTTGGGAAGAAAATCGTCGCGTTTGGGTACAAATGTGAATTTGAAGAAATGTAGACATAATTGGTGACCAAGGAGTAACCAAAGTTCAATATACTAGTATAATAGTCAAAATATAGCTTTGAACCCCTTTAGAATGGATTCTAACCAATATATAGTCCTAACTATAGTTTTGAAACTTTGGGAAGAAAATCGTCCCGTTTTGGTACAAATTGGAATTTGAAGAAATGTACACAAAATTGGTGACCAAGGAGTAACCAAAGTTCAATATATTAGTATAATAGTTTAAATATAGCTTTGAACCCCTTTAGAATGGATTCTAAGCAATATATAGTCCTAACTATTGTTTTGAAACTTTGGGAAGAAAATCGTCCCGTTTTGGTACAAATTGGAATTTGAAGAAATGTACCAAAATTGGTGACCAAGGAGTAACCAAAGTTCAATATATTAGTATAATAGTCTAAATATAGCTTTGAACCCCTTTAGAATGGATTCTACCCAATATATAGTCCTAACTATAGTTTTGAAACTTTGGAAAGAAAGTCGTCCCATTTTGGTACAAATGGGAATTTGAAGAAATGTAGACATAATTGGTGACCATGGAGTAACCAAAGTTCAATAAATTAGTATAATAGTCTAAATAAAGCTTTGAACCCCTTTAGAATGGATTCTAAGCAATATATAGTCCTAACTATTGTTTTGAAACTTTGGGAAGAAAATCGTCCCGTTTTGGTACAAATTGGAATTTGAAGAAATGTACCAAAATCGGTGACCAAGGAGTAACGAAAGTTCAATATATTAGTATAATAGTCTAAATATAGCTTTGAACCCCTTTAGAATGGATTCTAAGCAATATATAGTCCTACCTATAGTTTTGAAACTTTGGGAAGAAAATCGTCCCGTTCTGGTACAAATTGGAATTTGAAGAAATGTACACAAATTTGGTGACCAAGGAGTAACCAAAGTTCAATATATTAGTATAATAGTGTAAAAATAGCTTTGAACCCCTTTAGAATGGATTCTAACTAATATATTGTCCTAACTATAGTTTTGAAACTTTGGAAAGAAAGTCGTCCCATTTTGGTACAAATGGGAATTTGAAGAAATGTAGACATAATTGGTGACCAAGGAGTAACCAAAGTTCAATATACTAGTATAATAGTCTAAATATAGCTTTGAACCCCTTTAGAATGGATTCTACCCAATATATAGTCCTAATTATAGTTTTGAAACTTTGGGAAGAAAATCGTCCCGTTTGGGTACAAATGTGAGTTTGAAGAAATGTAGACATAATTGGTGACCAAGGAGTAACCAAAGTTCAATATACTAGTATAATAGTCTAAATATAGCTTTGAACCCCTTTAGAATGGATTCTAACCAATATATAGTCCTAACTATAGTTTTGAAACTTTGGGAAGAAAATCGTACCACTTTGGTACAAATGGGAATTTGAAGAAATGTAGACATAATTGGTGACCAAGGAGTAACCAAAGTTCAATATACTAGTATAATAGTCTAAATATAGCTTTGAACCCGTTTAGAATGGATTCTACCCAATAGATAGTCCTAACTATAGTTTCGAAACTTTGGGAAGAAAATCGTCCCGTTTGGGTACAAATGTGAATTTGAAGAAATGTAGACATAATTGGTGACCAAGGAGTAACGAAAGTTCAATATACTAGTATAATAGTCTAAATATAGCTTTGAACCCCTTTAGAATGGATTCTACTCAATATATAGTCCTAACTATAGTTTTGAAACTTTGGGAAGAAAATCGTCGCGTTTGGGTACAAATGTGAATTTGAAGAAATGTAGACATAATTGGTGACCAAGGAGTAACCAAAGTTCAATATACAAGTATAATAGTCTAAATATAGCTTTGAACCCCTTTAGAATGGATCCTACCCAATATATAGTCCTAACTATAGTTTTGAAACTTTGGGAAGCGTTTTGGTACAAATGGGAATTTGAAGAAATGTAGACAAAATTGGTGACCAAGGAGAACCAAAGTTCAATATATTAGTATAATAGTCTAAATATAGCTTTGAACCCCTTTAGAATGGATGCTAAGCAATATATAGTCCTAACTATAGTTTTGAAACTTTGGGAAGAAAATCGTCCCGTTTTGGTACAAATTGGAATTTGAAGAAATGTACACAAAATTGGTGACCAAGGAGTAACCAAAGTTCAAAATATTAGTATAATAGTCTAAATATAGCTTTGAACCCCTTTAGAATGGATTCTAAGCAATATATAGTCCTAACTATAGTTTTGAAACTTTGGGAAGAAAATCGTCGCGTTTGGGTACAAATGTGAATTTGAAGAAATGTAGACATAATTGGTGACCAAGGAGTAACCAAAGTTCAATATACTAGTATAATAGTCTAAATATAGCTTTGAACCCCTTTAGAATGGATTCTAACCAATATATAGTCCTAACTATAGTTTTGAAACTTTGGGAAGAAAATCGTCCCGTTTTGGTACAAATTGGAATTTGAAGAAATGTACACAAAATTGGTGACCAAGGAGTAACCAAAGTCCAATATATTAGTATAATAGTTTAAATATAGCTTTGAACCCCTTTAGAATGGATTCTAAGCAATATATAGTCCTAACTATTGTTTTGAAACTTTGGGAAGAAAATCGTCCCGTTTTGGTACAAATTGGAATTTGAAGAAATGTACCAAAATTGGTGACCAAGGAGTAACCAAAGTTCAATATATTAGTATAATAGTCTAAATATAGCTTTGAACCCCTTTAGAATGGATTCTACCCAATATATAGTCCTAACTATAGTTTTGAAACTTTGGAAAGAAAGTCGTCCCATTTTGGTACAAATGGGAATTTGAAGAAATGTAGACATAATTGGTGACCATGGAGTAACCAAAGTTCAATAAATTAGTATAATAGTCTAAATAAAGCTTTGAACCCCTTTAGAATGGATTCTAAGCAATATATAGTCCTAACTATTGTTTTGAAACTTTGGGAAGAAAATCGTCCCGTTTTGGTACAAATTGGAATTTGAAGAAATGTACCAAAATCGGTGACCAAGGAGTAACGAAAGTTCAATATATTAGTATAATAGTCTAAATATAGCTTTGAACCCCTTTAGAATGGATTCTAAGCAATATATAGTCCTACCTATAGTTTTGAAACTTTGGGAAGAAAATCGTCCCGTTCTGGTACAAATTGGAATTTGAAGAAATGTACACAAATTTGGTGACCAAGGAGTAACCAAAGTTCAATATATTAGTATAATAGTGTAAAAATAGCTTTGAACCCCTTTAGAATGGATTCTAACTAATATATTGTCCTAACTATAGTTTTGAAACTTTGGGAAGAAAATCGTCCGTTTGGGTACAAATGTGAATTTGAAGAAATGTAGACATAATTGGTGACCAAGGAGTAACCAAAGTTCAATATACTAGTATAATAGTCTAAATATAGCTTTGAACCCCTTTAGAATGGATTCTACCCAATATATAGTCCTAACTATAGTTTTGAAACTTTGGGAAGTAAATCGTCCCGTTTGGGTACAAATGTGAATTTGAAGAAATGTAGACATAATTGGTGACCAAGGAGTAACCAAAGTTCAATATACTAGTATAATAGTCTAAATATAGCTTTGAACCCCTTTAGAATGGATTCTAACCAATATATAGTCCTAACTATAGTTTTGAAACTTTGGGAAGAAAATCGTACCACTTTGGTACAAATGGGAATTTGAAGAAATGTAGACATAATTGGTGACCAAGGAGTAACCAAAGTTCAATATACTAGTATAATAGTCTAAATATAGCTTTGAACCCGTTTAGAATGGATTCTACCCAATAGATAGTCCTAACTATAGTTTCGAAACTTTGGGAAGAAAATCGTACCGTTTTGTTACAAATGGGAATTTGAAGAAATGTAGACAAAATTAATGACCAAGGAGTAACCAAAGTTCAATATATTAGTTTAATAGTATAAATATAGCTTTGAACCCCTTTAGAATGGATTCTAACAAATATATTGTCCTAACTATAGTTTCGAAACTTTGGGAAGAAAATCGTACCGTTTGGGTACAAATGTGAATTTGAAGAAATGTAGACATAATTGGTGACCAAGGAGTAACCAAAGTTCAATATACTAGTATAATAGTCTAAATATAGCTTTGAACCCCTTTAGAATGGATTCTACCCAATATATAGTCCTAATTATAGTTTTGAAACTTTGGGAAGAAAATCGTCCCGTTTGGGTACAAATGTGAGTTTGAAGAAATGTAGACATAATTGGTGACCAAGGAGTAACCAAAGTTCAATATACTAGTATAATAGTCTAAATATAGCTTTGAACCCCTTTAGAATGGATTCTAACCAATATATAGTCCTAACTATAGTTTTGAAACTTTGGGAAGAAAATCGTACCACTTTGGTACAAATGGGAATTTGAAGAAATGTAGACATAATTGGTGACCAAGGAGTAACCAAAGTTCAATATACTAGTATAATAGTCTAAATATAGCTTTGAACCCGTTTAGAATGGATTCTACCCAATAGATAGTCCTAACTATAGTTTCGAAACTTTGGGAAGAAAATCGTCCCATTTGGGTACAAATGTGAATTTGAAGAAATGTAGACATAATTGGTGACCAAGGAGTAACGAAAGTTCAATATACTAGTATAATAGTCTAAATATAGCTTTGAACCCCTTTAGAATGGATTCTACTCAATATATAGTCCTAACTATAGTTTTGAAACTTTGGGAAGAAAATCGTCGCGTTTGGGTACAAATGTGAATTTGAAGAAATGTAGACATAATTGGTGACCAAGGAGTAACCAAAGTTCAATATACTAGTATAATAGTCTAAATATAGCTTTGAACCCCTTTAGAATGGATCCTACCCAATATATAGTCCTAACTATAGTTTTGAAACTTTGGGAAGCGTTTTGGTACAAATGGGAATTTGAAGAAATGTAGACAAAATTGGTGACCAAGGAGAACCAAAGTTCAATATATTAGTATAATAGTCTAAATATAGCTTTGAACCCCTTTAGAATGGATTCTAAGCAATATATAGTCCTAACTATAGTTTTGAAACTTTGGGAAGAAAATCGTCCCGTTTTGGTACAAATTGGAATTTGAAGAAATGTACACAAAATTGGTGACCAAGGAGTAACTAAAGTTCAAAATATTAGTATAATAGTCTAAATATAGCTTTGAACCCCTTTAGAATGGATTCTAAGCAATATATAGTCCTAACTATAGTTTTGAAACTTTGGGAAGAAAATCGTCGCGTTTGGGTACAAATGTGAATTTGAAGAAATGTAGACATAATTGGTGACCAAGGAGTAACCAAAGTTCAATATACTAGTATAATAGTCAAAATATAGCTTTGAACCCCTTTAGAATGGATTCTAACCAATATATAGTCCTAACTATAGTTTTGAAACTTTGGGAAGAAAATCGTCCCGTTTTGGTACAAATTGGAATTTGAAGAAATGTACACAAAATTGGTGACCAAGGAGTAACCAAAGTTCAATATATTAGTATAATAGTTTAAATATAGCTTTGAACCCCTTTAGAATGGATTCTAAGCAATATATAGTCCTAACTATTGTTTTGAAACTTTGGGAAGAAAATCGTCCCGTTTTGGTACAAATTGGAATTTGAAGAAATGTACCAAAATTGGTGACCAAGGAGTAACCAAAGTTCAATATATTAGTATAATAGTCTAAATATAGCTTTGAACCCCTTTAGAATGGATTCTACCCAATATATAGTCCTAACTATAGTTTTGAAACTTTGGAAAGAAAGTCGTCCCATTTTGGTACAAATGGGAATTTGAAGAAATGTAGACATAATTGGTGACCATGGAGTAACCAAAGTTCAATAAATTAGTATAATAGTCTAAATAAAGCTTTGAACCCCTTTAGAATGGATTCTAAGCAATATATAGTCCTAACTATTGTTTTGAAACTTTGGGAAGAAAATCGTCCCGTTTTGGTACAAATTGGAATTTGAAGAAATGTACCAAAATCGGTGACCAAGGAGTAACGAAAGTTCAATATATTAGTATAATAGTCTAAATATAGCTTTGAACCCCTTTAGAATGGATTCTAAGCAATATATAGTCCTACCTATAGTTTTGAAACTTTGGGAAGAAAATCGTCCCGTTCTGGTACAAATTGGAATTTGAAGAAATGTACACAAATTTGGTGACCAAGGAGTAACCAAAGTTCAATATATTAGTATAATAGTGTAAAAATAGCTTTGAACCCCTTTAGAATGGATTCTAACTAATATATTGTCCTAACTATAGTTTTGAAACTTTGGGAAGAAAATCGTCCGTTTGGGTACAAATGTGAATTTGAAGAAATGTAGACATAATTGGTGACCAAGGAGTAACCAAAGTTCAATATACTAGTATAATAGTCTAAATATAGCTTTGAACCCCTTTAGAATGGATTCTACCCAATATATAGTCCTAACTATAGTTTTGAAACTTTGGGAAGTAAATCGTCCCGTTTGGGTACAAATGTGAATTTGAAGAAATGTAGACATAATTGGTGACCAAGGAGTAACCAAAGTTCAATATACTAGTATAATAGTCTAAATATAGCTTTGAACCCCTTTAGAATGGATTCTAACCAATATATAGTCCTAACTATAGTTTTGAAACTTTGGGAAGAAAATCGTACCACTTTGGTACAAATGGGAATTTGAAGAAATGTAGACATAATTGGTGACCAAGGAGTAACCAAAGTTCAATATACTAGTATAATAGTCTAAATATAGCTTTGAACCCCTTTAGAATGGATTCTACCCAATATATAGTCCTAATTATAGTTTTGAAACTTTGGGAAGAAAATCGTCCCGTTTGGGTACAAATGTGAGTTTGAAGAAATGTAGACATAATTGGTGACCAAGGAGTAACCAAAGTTCAATATACTAGTATAATAGTCTAAATATAGCTTTGAACCCCTTTAGAATGGATTCTAACCAATATATAGTCCTAACTATAGTTTTGAAACTTTGGGAAGAAAATCGTACCACTTTGGTACAAATGGGAATTTGAAGAAATGTAGACATAATTGGTGACCAAGGAGTAACCAAAGTTCAATATACTAGTATAATAGTCTAAATATAGCTTTGAACCCGTTTAGAATGGATTCTACCCAATAGATAGTCCTAACTATAGTTTCGAAACTTTGGGAAGAAAATCGTCCCATTTGGGTACAAATGTGAATTTGAAGAAATGTAGACATAATTGGTGACCAAGGAGTAACGAAAGTTCAATATACTAGTATAATAGTCTAAATATAGCTTTGAACCCCTTTAGAATGGATTCTACTCAATATATAGTCCTAACTATAGTTTTGAAACTTTGGGAAGAAAATCGTCGCGTTTGGGTACAAATGTGAATTTGAAGAAATGTAGACATAATTGGTGACCAAGGAGTAACCAAAGTTCAATATACTAGTATAATAGTCTAAATATAGCTTTGAACCCCTTTAGAATGGATCCTACCCAATATATAGTCCTAACTATAGTTTTGAAACTTTGGGAAGCGTTTTGGTACAAATGGGAATTTGAAGAAATGTAGACAAAATTGGTGACCAAGGAGAACCAAAGTTCAATATATTAGTATAATAGTCTAAATATAGCTTTGAACCCCTTTAGAATGGATTCTAAGCAATATATAGTCCTAACTATAGTTTTGAAACTTTGGGAAGAAAATCGTCCCGTTTTGGTACAAATTGGAATTTGAAGAAATGTACACAAAATTGGTGACCAAGGAGTAACTAAAGTTCAAAATATTAGTATAATAGTCTAAATATAGCTTTGAACCCCTTTAGAATGGATTCTAAGCAATATATAGTCCTAACTATAGTTTTGAAACTTTGGGAAGAAAATCGTCGCGTTTGGGTACAAATGTGAATTTGAAGAAATGTAGACATAATTGGTGACCAAGGAGTAACCAAAGTTCAATATACTAGTATAATAGTCTAAATATAGCTTTGAACCCCTTTAGAATGGATTCTAACCAATATATAGTCCTAACTATAGTTTTGAAACTTTGGGAAGAAAATCGTCCCGTTTTGGTACAAATTGGAATTTGAAGAAATGTACACAAAATTGGTGACCAAGGAGTAACCAAAGTTCAATATATTAGTATAATAGTTTAAATATAGCTTTGAACCCCTTTAGAATGGATTCTAAGCAATATATAGTCCTAACTATTGTTTTGAAACTTTGGGAAGAAAATCGTCCCGTTTTGGTACAAATTGGAATTTGAAGAAATGTACCAAAATTGGTGACCAAGGAGTAACCAAAGTTCAATATATTAGTATAATAGTCTAAATATAGCTTTGAACCCCTTTAGAATGGATTCTACCCAATATATAGTCCTAACTATAGTTTTGAAACTTTGGAAAGAAAATCGTCCCATTTTGGTACAAATGGGAATTTGAAGAAATGTAGACATAATTGGTGACCATGGAGTAACCAAAGTTCAATAAATTAGTATAATAGTCTAAATAAAGCTTTGAACCCCTTTAGAATGGATTCTAAGCAATATATAGTCCTAACTATTGTTTTGAAACTTTGGGAAGAAAATCGTCCCGTTTTGGTACAAATTGGAATTTGAAGAAATGTACCAAAATTGGTGACCAAGGAGTAACGAAAGTTCAATATATTAGTATAATAGTCTAAATATAGCTTTGAACCCCTTTAGAATGGATTCTAAGCAATATATAGTCCTACCTATAGTTTTGAAACTTTGGGAAGAAAATCGTCCCGTTCTGGTACAAATTGGAATTTGAAGAAATGTACACAAATTTGGTGACCAAGGAGTAACCAAAGTTCAATATATTAGTATAATAGTGTAAATATAGCTTTGAACCCCTTTAGAATGGATTCTAACTAATATATTGTCCTAACTATAGTTTTGAAACTTTGGGAAGAAAATCGTCCGTTTGGGTACAAATGTGAATTTGAAGAAATGTAGACATAATTGGTGACCAAGGAGTAACCAAAGTTCAATATACTAGTATAATAGTCTAAATATAGCTTTGAACCCCTTTAGAATGGATTCTACCCAATATATAGTCCTAACTATAGTTTTGAAACTTTGGGAAGTAAATCGTCCCGTTTGGGTACAAATGTGAATTTGAAGAAATGTAGACATAATTGGTGACCAAGGAGTAACCAAAGTTCAATATATTAGTATAATAGTATAAATATAGCTTTGAACCCCTTTAGAATGGATTCTAACAAATATATTGTCCTAACTATAGTTTCGAAACTTTGGGAAGAAAATCGTACCGTTTGGGTACAAATGTGAATTTGAAGAAATGTAGACATAATTGGTGACCAAGGAGTAACCAAAGTTCAATATACTAGTATAATAGTCTAAATATAGCTTTGAACCCCTTTAGAATGGATTCTACCCAATATATAGTCCTAATTATAGTTTTGAAACTTTGGGAAGAAAATCGTCCCGTTTGGGTACAAATGTGAGTTTGAAGAAATGTAGACATAATTGGTGACCAAGGAGTAACCAAAGTTCAATATACTAGTATAATAGTCTAAATATAGCTTTGAACCCCTTTAGAATGGATTCTACCCAGTATATAGTCCTAACTATAGTTTTGAAACTTTGGGAAGAAAATCGTCCCGTTTGGGTACAAATGTGAATTTGAAGAAATGTAGACAAAATTAATGACCAAGGAGTAACCAAAGTTCAATATATTAGTATAATAGTCTAAATATAGCTTTGAACCCCTTTAGAATGGATTCTAACTAATATATTGTCCTAACTATAGTTTTGAAACTTTGGGAAGAAAATCGTCCCGTTTGGGTACAAATGTGAATTTGAAGAAATGTAGACATAATTGGTGACCAAGGAGTAACCAAAGTTCAATATACTAGTATAATAGTCTAAATATAGCTTTGAACCCCTTTAGAATGGATTCTACCCAATATATAGTCCTAACTATAGTTTCGAAACTTTGGGAAGAAAATCGAACCTTTTTGTTACAAATGGGAATTTGAAGAAATGTAGACAAAATTAATGACCAAGGAGTAACCAAAGTTCAATATATTAGTATAATAGTCTAAATATAGCTTTGAACCCCTTTAGAATGGATTCTAACAAATATATTGTCCTAACTATAGTTTTGAAACTTTGGGAAGAAAATCGTCCCGCTTGGGTACAAATGTGAATTTGAAGAAATGTAGACAATATTGGTGACCAAGGAGTAACCAAAGTTCAATATACTAGTATAATAGTCTAAATATAGCTTTGAACCCCTTTAGAATGGATTCTACTTAATATATAGTCCTAACTATAGTTTTGAAACTTTGGGAAGAAAATCGTCGCGTTTGGGTACAAATGTGAATTTGAAGAAATGTAGACATAATTGGTGACAAAGGAGTAACCAAAGTTCAATATACTAGTATAATAGTCTAAATATAGCTTTGAACCCCTTTAGAATGGATTCTACCCAATATATAGTCCTAACTATAGTTTTGAAACTTTGGGAAGCGTTTTGGTACAAATGGGAATTTGAAGAAATGTAGACAAAATTGGTGACCAAGGAGAACCAAAGTTCAATATATTAGTATAATAGTCTAAATATAAGTTTGAACCCCTTTAGAATGGATTCTAAGCAATATATAGTCCTAACTATAGTTTTGAAACTTTGGGAAGAAAATCGTCCCGTTTTGGTACAAATTGGAATTTGAAGAAATGTACACAAAATTGGTGACCAAGGAGTAACCAAAGTTCAAAATATTAGTATAATAGTCTAAATATAGGTTTGAACCCCTTTAGAATGGATTCTAAGCAATATATAGTCCTAACTATAGTTTTGAAACTTTGGGAAGAAAATCGTCCCGTTTTGGTACAAATTGGAATTTGAAGAAATGTACACAAAATTGGTGACCAAGGAGTAACTAAAGTTCAAAATATTAGTATAATAGTCTAAATATAGCTTTGAACCCCTTTAGAATGGATTCTAAGCAATATATAGTCCTAACTATAGTTTTGAAACTTTGGGAAGAAAATCGTCGCGTTTGGGTACAAATGTGAATTTGAAGAAATGTAGACATAATTGGTGACCAAGGAGTAACCAAAGTTCAATATACTAGTATAATAGTCTAAATATAGCTTTGAACCCCTTTAGAATGGATTCTAACCAATATATAGTCCTAACTATAGTTTTGAAACTTTGGGAAGAAAATCGTCCCGTTTTGGTACAAATTGGAATTTGAAGAAATGTACACAAAATTGGTGACCAAGGAGTAACCAAAGTTCAATATATTAGTATAATAGTTTAAATATAGCTTTGAACCCCTTTAGAATGGATTCTAAGCAATATATAGTCCTAACTATTGTTTTGAAACTTTGGGAAGAAAATCGTCCCGTTTTGGTACAAATTGGAATTTGAAGAAATGTACCAAAATTGGTGACCAAGGAGTAACCAAAGTTCAATATATTAGTATAATAGTCTAAATATAGCTTTGAACCCCTTTAGAATGGATTCTACCCAATATATAGTCCTAACTATAGTTTTGAAACTTTGGAAAGAAAATCGTCCCATTTTGGTACAAATGGGAATTTGAAGAAATGTAGACATAATTGGTGACCATGGAGTAACCAAAGTTCAATAAATTAGTATAATAGTCTAAATAAAGCTTTGAACCCCTTTAGAATGGATTCTAAGCAATATATAGTCCTAACTATTGTTTTGAAACTTTGGGAAGAAAATCGTCCCGTTTTGGTACAAATTGGAATTTGAAGAAATGTACCAAAATTGGTGACCAAGGAGTAACGAAAGTTCAATATATTAGTATAATAGTCTAAATATAGCTTTGAACCCCTTTAGAATGGATTCTAAGCAATATATAGTCCTACCTATAGTTTTGAAACTTTGGGAAGAAAATCGTCCCGTTCTGGTACAAATTGGAATTTGAAGAAATGTACACAAATTTGGTGACCAAGGAGTAACCAAAGTTCAATATATTAGTATAATAGTGTAAATATAGCTTTGAACCCCTTTAGAATGGATTCTAACTAATATATTGTCCTAACTATAGTTTTGAAACTTTGGGAAGAAAATCGTCCGTTTGGGTACAAATGTGAATTTGAAGAAATGTAGACATAATTGGTGACCAAGGAGTAACCAAAGTTCAATATACTAGTATAATAGTCTAAATATAGCTTTGAACCCCTTTAGAATGGATTCTACCCAATATATAGTCCTAACTATAGTTTTGAAACTTTGGGAAGTAAATCGTCCCGTTTGGGTACAAATGTGAATTTGAAGAAATGTAGACATAATTGGTGACCAAGGAGTAACCAAAGTTCAATATATTAGTATAATAGTATAAATATAGCTTTGAACCCCTTTAGAATGGATTCTAACAAATATATTGTCCTAACTATAGTTTCGAAACTTTGGGAAGAAAATCGTACCGTTTGGGTACAAATGTGAATTTGAAGAAATGTAGACATAATTGGTGACCAAGGAGTAACCAAAGTTCAATATACTAGTATAATAGTCTAAATATAGCTTTGAACCCCTTTAGAATGGATTCTACCCAATATATAGTCCTAATTATAGTTTTGAAACTTTGGGAAGAAAATCGTCCCGTTTGGGTACAAATGTGAGTTTGAAGAAATGTAGACATAATTGGTGACCAAGGAGTAACCAAAGTTCAATATACTAGTATAATAGTCTAAATATAGCTTTGAACCCCTTTAGAATGGATTCTACCCAGTATATAGTCCTAACTATAGTTTTGAAACTTTGGGAAGAAAATCGTCCCGTTTGGGTACAAATGTGAATTTGAAGAAATGTAGACAAAATTAATGACCAAGGAGTAACCAAAGTTCAATATATTAGTATAATAGTCTAAATATAGCTTTGAACCCCTTTAGAATGGATTCTAACTAATATATTGTCCTAACTATAGTTTTGAAACTTTGGGAAGAAAATCGTCCCGTTTGGGTACAAATGTGAATTTGAAGAAATGTAGACATAATTGGTGACCAAGGAGTAACCAAAGTTCAATATACTAGTATAATAGTCTAAATATAGCTTTGAACCCCTTTAGAATGGATTCTACCCAATATATAGTCCTAACTATAGTTTCGAAACTTTGGGAAGAAAATCGAACCTTTTTGTTACAAATGGGAATTTGAAGAAATGTAGACAAAATTAATGACCAAGGAGTAACCAAAGTTCAATATATTAGTATAATAGTCTAAATATAGCTTTGAACCCCTTTAGAATGGATTCTAACAAATATATTGTCCTAACTATAGTTTTGAAACTTTGGGAAGAAAATCGTCCCGCTTGGGTACAAATGTGAATTTGAAGAAATGTAGACATAATTGGTGACCAAGGAGTAACCAAAGTTCAATATACTAGTATAATAGTCTAAATATAGCTTTGAACCCCTTTAGAATGGATTCTACTTAATATATAGTCCTAACTATAGTTTTGAAACTTTGGGAAGAAAATCGTCGCGTTTGGGTACAAATGTGAATTTGAAGAAATGTAGACATAATTGGTGACCAAGGAGTAACCAAAGTTCAATATACTAGTATAATAGTCTAAATATAGCTTTGAACCCCTTTAGAATGGATTCTACCCAATATATAGTCCTAACTATAGTTTTGAAACTTTGGGAAGCGTTTTGGTACAAATGGGAATTTGAAGAAATGTAGACAAAATTGGTGACCAAGGAGAACCAAAGTTCAATATATTAGTATAATAGTCTAAATATAAGTTTGAACCCCTTTAGAATGGATTCTAAGCAATATATAGTCCTAACTATAGTTTTGAAACTTTGGGAAGAAAATCGTCCCGTTTTGGTACAAATTGGAATTTGAAGAAATGTACACAAAATTGGTGACCAAGGAGTAACCAAAGTTCAAAATATTAGTATAATAGTCTAAATATAGGTTTGAACCCCTTTAGAATGGATTCTAAGCAATATATAGTCCTAACTATTGTTTTGAAACTTTGGGAAGAAAATCGTCCCGTTTTGGTACAAATTGGAATTTGAAGAAATGTACACAAAATTGGTGACCAAGGAGTAACCAAAGTTCAATATATTAGTATAATAGTTTAAATATAGCTTTGAACCCCTTTAGAATGGATTCTAAGCAATATAAAGTCCTAACTATTGTTTTGAAACTTTGGGAAGAAAATCGTCCCGTTTTGGTACAAATTGGAATTTGAAGAAATGTACCAAAATTGGTGACCAAGGAGTAACCAAAGTTCAATATATTAGTATAATAGTCTAAATATAGCTTTGAACCCCTTTAGAATGGATTCTACCCAATATATAGTCCTAACTATAGTTTTGAAACTTTGGAAAGAAAATCTTCCCATTTTGGTACAAATGGGAATTTGAAGAAATGTAGACATAATTGGTGACCAAGGAGTAACCAAAGTTCAATAAATTAGTATAATAGTCTAAATAAAGCTTTGAACCCCTTTAGAATGGATTCTAAGCAATATATAGTCCTAACTATTGTTTTGAAACTTTGGGAAGAAAATCGTCCCGTTTTGGTACAAATTGGAATTTGAAGAAATGTACCAAAATTGGTGACCAAGGAGTAACGAAAGTTCAATATATTAGTATAATAGTCTAAATATAGCTTTGAACCCCTTTAGAATGGATTCTAAGCAATATATAGTCCTACCTATAGTTTTGAAACTTTGGGAAGAAAATCGTCCCGTTCTGGTACAAATTGGAATTTGAAGAAATGTACACAAATTTGGTGACCAAGGAGTAACCAAAGTTCAATATATTAGTATAATAGTGTAAATATAGCTTTGAACCCCTTTAGAATGGATTCTAACTAATATATTGTCCTAACTATAGTTTTGAAACTTTGGGAAGAAAATCGTCGCGTTTGGGTACAAATGTGAATTTGAAGAAATGTAGACATAATTGGTGACCAAGGAGTAACCAAAGTTCAATATATTAGTATAATAGTGTAAATATAGCTTTGAACCCCTTTAGAATGGATTCTAAGCAATATATAGTCCTAACTATAGTTTTGAAACTTTGGGAAGAAAATCGTCCCGTTTGGGTACAAATGTGAATTTGAAGAAATGTAGACATAATTGGTGACCAAGGAGTAACCAAAGTTCAATATACTAGTATAATAGTCTAAATATAGCTTTGAACCCCTTTAGAATGGATTCTACCCAATATATAGTCCTAACTATAGTTTCGAAACTTTGGGAAGAAAATCGAACCTTTTTGTTACAAATGGGAATTTGAAGAAATGTAGACAAAATTAATGACCAAGGAGTAACCAAAGTTCAATATATTAGTATAATAGTCTAAATATAGCTTTGAACCCCTTTAGAATGGATTCTAACAAATATATTGTCCTAACTATAGTTTTGAAACTTTGGGAAGAAAATCGTCCCGCTTGGGTACAAATGTGAATTTGAAGAAATGTAGACATAATTGGTGACCAAGGAGTAACCAAAGTTCAATATACTAGTATAATAGTCTAAATATAGCTTTGAACCCCTTTAGAATGGATTCTACTTAATATATAGTCCTAACTATAGTTTTGAAACTTTGGGAAGAAAATCGTCGCGTTTGGGTACAAATGTGAATTTGAAGAAATGTAGACATAATTGGTGACCAAGGAGTAACCAAAGTTCAATATACTAGTATAATAGTCTAAATATAGCTTTGAACCCCTTTAGAATGGATTCTACCCAATATATAGTCCTAACTATAGTTTTGAAACTTTGGGAAGCGTTTTGGTACAAATGGGAATTTGAAGAAATGTAGACAAAATTGGTGACCAAGGAGAACCAAAGTTCAATATATTAGTATAATAGTCTAAATATAAGTTTGAACCCCTTTAGAATGGATTCTAAGCAATATATAGTCCTAACTATAGTTTTGAAACTTTGGGAAGAAAATCGTCCCGTTTTGGTACAAATTGGAATTTGAAGAAATGTACACAAAATTGGTGACCAAGGAGTAACCAAAGTTCAAAATATTAGTATAATAGTCTAAATATAGGTTTGAACCCCTTTAGAATGGATTCTAAGCAATATATAGTCCTAACTATAGTTTTGAAACTTTGGGAAGAAAATCGTCCCGTTTTGGTACAAATTGGAATTTGAAGAAATGTACACAAAATTGGTGACCAAGGAGTAACCAAAGTTCAATATATTAGTATAATAGTTTAAATATAGCTTTGAACCCCTTTAGAATGGATTCTAAGCAATATAAAGTCCTAACTATTGTTTTGAAACTTTGGGAAGAAAATCGTCCCGTTTTGGTACAAATTGGAATTTGAAGAAATGTACCAAAATTGGTGACCAAGGAGTAACCAAAGTTCAATATATTAGTATAATAGTCTAAATATAGCTTTGAACCCCTTTAGAATGGATTCTACCCAATATATAGTCCTAACTATAGTTTTGAAACTTTGGAAAGAAAATCGTCCCATTTTGGTACAAATGGGAATTTGAAGAAATGTAGACATAATTGGTGACCAAGGAGTAACCAAAGTTCAATAAATTAGTATAATAGTCTAAATAAAGCTTTGAACCCCTTTAGAATGGATTCTAAGCAATATATAGTCCTAACTATTGTTTTGAAACTTTGGGAAGAAAATCGTCCCGTTTTGGTACAAATTGGAATTTGAAGAAATGTACCAAAATTGGTGACCAAGGAGTAACGAAAGTTCAATATATTAGTATAATAGTCTAAATATAGCTTTGAACCCCTTTAGAATGGATTCTAAGCAATATATAGTCCTACCTATAGTTTTGAAACTTTGGGAAGAAAATCGTCCCGTTCTGGTACAAATTGGAATTTGAAGAAATGTACACAAATTTGGTGACCAAGGAGTAACCAAAGTTCAATATATTAGTATAATAGTGTAAATATAGCTTTGAACCCCTTTAGAATGGATTCTAACTAATATATTGTCCTAACTATAGTTTTGAAACTTTGGGAAGAAAATCGTCCGTTTGGGTACAAATGTGAATTTGAAGAAATGTAGACATAATTGGTGACCAAGGAGTAACCAAAGTTCAATATACTAGTATAATAGTCTAAATATAGCTTTGAACCCCTTTAGAATGGATTCTACCCAATATATAGTCCTAACTATAGTTTTGAAACTTTTGGAAGAAAATCGTCGCGTTTGGGTACAAATGTGAATTTGAAGAAATGTAGACATAATTGGTGACCAAGGAGTAACCAAAGTTCAATATATTAGTATAATAGTGTAAATATAGCTTTGAACCCCTTTAGAATGGATTCTAAGCAATATATAGTCCTAACTATAGTTTTGAAACTTTGGGAAGAAAATCGTCCCGTTCGGGTACAAATGTGAATTTGAAGAAATGTAGACATAATTGGTGACCAAGGAGTAACCAAAGTTCAATATACTAGTATAATAGTCTAAATATAGCTTTGAACCCCTTTAGAATGGATTCTACCCAATATATAGTCCTAACTATAGTTTCGAAACTTTGGGAAGAAAATCGAACCTTTTTGTTACAAATGGGAATTTGAAGAAATGTAGACAAAATTAATGACCAAGGAGTAACCAAAGTTCAATATATTAGTATAATAGTCTAAATATAGCTTTGAACCCCTTTAGAATGGATTCTAACAAATATATTGTCCTAACTATAGTTTTGAAACTTTGGGAAGAAAATCGTCCCGCTTGGGTACAAATGTGAATTTGAAGAAATGTAGACATAATTGGTGACCAAGGAGTAACCAAAGTTCAATATACTAGTATAATAGTCTAAATATAGCTTTGAACCCCTTTAGAATGGATTCTACTTAATATATAGTCCTAACTATAGTTTTGAAACTTTGGGAAGAAAATCGTCGCGTTTGGGTACAAATGTGAATTTGAAGAAATGTAGACATAATTGGTGACCAAGGAGTAACCAAAGTTCAATATACTAGTATAATAGTCTAAATATAGCTTTGAACCCCTTTAGAATGGATTCTACCCAATATATAGTCCTAACTATAGTTTTGAAACTTTGGGAAGCGTTTTGGTACAAATGGGAATTTGAAGAAATGTAGACAAAATTGGTGACCAAGGAGAACCAAAGTTCAATATATTAGTATAATAGTCTAAATATAAGTTTGAACCCCTTTAGAATGGATTCTAAGCAATATATAGTCCTAACTATAGTTTTGAAACTTTGGGAAGAAAATCGTCCCGTTTTGGTACAAATTGGAATTTGAAGAAATGTACACAAAATTGGTGACCAAGGAGTAACCAAAGTTCAAAATATTAGTATAATAGTCTAAATATAGGTTTGAACCCCTTTAGAATGGATTCTAAGCAATATATAGTCCTAACTATAGTTTTGAAACTTTGGGAAGAAAATCGTCCCGTTTTGGTACAAATTGGAATTTGAAGAAATGTACACAAAATTGGTGACCAAGGAGTAACCAAAGGTCAATATATTAGTATAATAGTTTAAATATAGCTTTGAACCCCTTTAGAATGGATTCTAAGCAATATATAGTCCTAACTATTGTTTTGAAACTTTGGGAAGAAAATCGTCCCGTTTTGGTACAAATTGGAATTTGAAGAAATGTACCAAAATTGGTGACCAAGGAGTAACCAAAGTTCAATATATTAGTATAATAGTCTAAATATAGCTTTGAACCCCTTTAGAATGGATTCTACCCAATATATAGTCCTAACTATAGTTTTGAAACTTTGGAAAGAAAATCGTCCCATTTTGGTACAAATGGGAATTTGAAGAAATGTAGACATAATTGGTGACCAAGGAGTAACCAAAGTTCAATAAATTAGTATAATAGTCTAAATAAAGCTTTGAACCCCTTTAGAATGGATTCTAAGCAATATATAGTCCTAACTATTGTTTTGAAACTTTGGGAAGAAAATCGTCCCGTTTTGGTACAAATTGGAATTTGAAGAAATGTACCAAAATTGGTGACCAAGGAGTAACGAAAGTTCAATATATTAGTATAATAGTCTAAATATAGCTTTGAACCCCTTTAGAATGGATTCTAAGCAATATATAGTCCTACCTATAGTTTTGAAACTTTGGGAAGAAAATCGTCCCGTTCTGGTACAAATTGGAATTTGAAGAAATGTACACAAATTTGGTGACCAAGGAGTAACCAAAGTTCAATATATTAGTATAATAGTGTAAATATAGCTTTGAACCCCTTTAGAATGGATTCTAACTAATATATTGTCCTAACTATAGTTTTGAAACTTTGGGAAGAAAATCGTCCGTTTGGGTACAAATGTGAATTTGAAGAAATGTAGACATAATTGGTGACCAAGGAGTAACCAAAGTTCAATATACTAGTATAATAGTCTAAATATAGCTTTGAACCCCTTTAGAATGGATTCTACCCAATATATAGTCCTAACTATAGTTTTGAAACTTTTGGAAGAAAATCGTCGCGTTTGGGTACAAATGTGAATTTGAAGAAATGTAGACATAATTGGTGACCAAGGAGTAACCAAAGTTCAATATATTAGTATAATAGTGTAAATATAGCTTTGAACCCCTTTAGAATGGATTCTAAGCAATATATAGTCCTAACTATAGTTTTGAAACTTTGGGAAGAAAATCGTCCCGTTTGGGTACAAATGTGAATTTGAAGAAATGTAGACATAATTGGTGACCAAGGAGTAACCAAAGTTCAATATACTAGTATAATAGTCTAAATATAGCTTTGAACCCCTTTAGAATGGATTCTACCCAATATATAGTCCTAACTATAGTTTCGAAACTTTGGGAAGAAAATCGAACCTTTTTGTTACAAATGGGAATTTGAAGAAATGTAGACAAAATTAATGACCAAGGAGTAACCAAAGTTCAATATATTAGTATAATAGTCTAAATATAGCTTTGAACCCCTTTAGAATGGATTCTAACAAATATATTGTCCTAACTATAGTTTTGAAACTTTGGGAAGAAAATCGTCCCGCTTGGGTACAAATGTGAATTTGAAGAAATGTAGACATAATTGGTGACCAAGGAGTAACCAAAGTTCAATATACTAGTATAATAGTCTAAATATAGCTTTGAACCCCTTTAGAATGGATTCTACTTAATATATAGTCCTAACTATAGTTTTGAAACTTTGGGAAGAAAATCGTCGCGTTTGGGTACAAATGTGAATTTGAAGAAATGTAGACATAATTGGTGACCAAGGAGTAACCAAAGTTCAATATACTAGTATAATAGTCTAAATATAGCTTTGAACCCCTTTAGAATGGATTCTACCCAATATATAGTCCTAACTATAGTTTTGAAACTTTGGGAAGCGTTTTGGTACAAATGGGAATTTGAAGAAATGTAGACAAAATTGGTGACCAAGGAGAACCAAAGTTCAATATATTAGTATAATAGTCTAAATATAAGTTTGAACCCCTTTAGAATGGATGCTAAGCAATATATAGTCCTAACTATAGTTTTGAAACTTTGGGAAGAAAATCGTCCCGTTTTGGTACAAATTGGAATTTGAAGAAATGTACACAAAATTGGTGACCAAGGAGTAACCAAAGTTCAAAATATTAGTATAATAGTCTAAATATAGGTTTGAACCCCTTTAGAATGGATTCTAAGCAATATATAGTCCTAACTATAGTTTTGAAACTTTGGGAAGAAAATCGTCCCGTTTTGGTACAAATTGGAATTTGAAGAAATGTACACAAAATTGGTGACCAAGGAGTAACCAAAGGTCAATATATTAGTATAATAGTTTAAATATAGCTTTGAACCCCTTTAGAATGGATTCTAAGCAATATATAGTCCTAACTATTGTTTTGAAACTTTGGGAAGAAAATCGTCCCGTTTTGGTACAAATTGGAATTTGAAGAAATGTACCAAAATTGGTGACCAAGGAGTAACCAAAGTTCAATATATTAGTATAATAGTCTAAATATAGCTTTGAACCCCTTTAGAATGGATTCTACCCAATATATAGTCCTAACTATAGTTTTGAAACTTTGGAAAGAAAATCGTCCCATTTTGGTACAAATGGGAATTTGAAGAAATGTAGACATAATTGGTGACCAAGGAGTAACCAAAGTTCAATAAATTAGTATAATAGTCTAAATAAAGCTTTGAACCCCTTTAGAATGGATTCTAAGCAATATATAGTCCTAACTATTGTTTTGAAACTTTGGGAAGAAAATCGTCCCGTTTTGGTACAAATTGGAATTTGAAGAAATGTACCAAAATTGGTGACTAAGGAGTAACGAAAGTTCAATATATTAGTATAATAGTCTAAATATAGCTTTGAACCCCTTTAGAATGGATTCTAAGCAATATATAGTCCTACCTATAGTTTTGAAACTTTGGGAAGAAAATCGTCCCGTTCTGGTACAAATTGGAATTTGAAGAAATGTACACAAATTTGGTGACCAAGGAGTAACCAAAGTTCAATATATTAGTATAATAGTGTAAATATAGCTTTGAACCCCTTTAGAATGGATTCTAACTAATATATTGTCCTAACTATAGTTTTGAAACTTTGGGAAGAAAATCGTCCGTTTGGGTACAAATGTGAATTTGAAGAAATGTAGACATAATTGGTGACCAAGGAGTAACCAAAGTTCAATATACTAGTATAATAGTCTAAATATAGCTTTGAACCCCTTTAGAATGGATTCTACTTAATATATAGTCCTAACTATAGTTTTGAAACTTTGGGAAGAAAATCGTCGCGTTTGGGTACAAATGTGAATTTGAAGAAATGTAGACATAATTGGTGACCAAGGAGTAACCAAAGTTCAATATACTAGTATAATAGTCTAAATATAGCTTTGAACCCCTTTAGAATGGATTCTACCCAATATATAGTCCTAACTATAGTTTTGAAACTTTGGGAAGCGTTTTGGTACAAATGGGAATTTGAAGAAATGTAGACAAAATTGGTGACCAAGGAGAACCAAAGTTCAATATATTAGTATAATAGTCTAAATATAAGTTTGAACCCCTTTAGAATGGATTCTAAGCAATATATAGTCCTAACTATAGTTTTGAAACTTTGGGAAGAAAATCGTCCCGTTTTGGTACAAATTGGAATTTGAAGAAATGTACACAAAATTGGTGACCAAGGAGTAAACAAAGTTCAAAATATTAGTATAATAGTCTAAATATAGGTTTGAACCCCTTTAGAATGGATTCTAAGCAATATATAGTCCTAACTATAGTTTTGAAACTTTGGGAAGAAAATCGTCCCGTTTTGGTACAAATTGGAATTTGAAGAAATGTACACAAAATTGGTGACCAAGGAGTAACCAAAGGTCAATATATTAGTATAATAGTTTAAATATAGCTTTGAACCCCTTTAGAATGGATTCTAAGCAATATATAGTCCTAACTATTGTTTTGAAACTTTGGGAAGAAAATCGTCCCGTTTTGGTACAAATTGGAATTTGAAGAAATGTACCAAAATTGGTGACCAAGGAGTAACCAAAGTTCAATATATTAGTATAATAGTCTAAATATAGCTTTGAACCCCTTTAGAATGGATTCTACCCAATATATAGTCCTAACTATAGTTTTGAAACTTTGGAAAGAAAATCGTCCCATTTTGGTACAAATGGGAATTTGAAGAAATGTAGACATAATTGGTGACCAAGGAGTAACCAAAGTTCAATAAATTAGTATAATAGTCTAAATAAAGCTTTGAACCCCTTTAGAATGGATTCTAAGCAATATATAGTCCTAACTATTGTTTTGAAACTTTGGGAAGAAAATCGTCCCGTTTTGGTACAAATTGGAATTTGAAGAAATGTACCAAAATTGGTGACTAAGGAGTAACGAAAGTTCAATATATTAGTATAATAGTCTAAATATAGCTTTGAACCCCTTTAGAATGGATTCTAAGCAATATATAGTCCTACCTATAGTTTTGAAACTTTGGGAAGAAAATCGTCCCGTTCTGGTACAAATTGGAATTTGAAGAAATGTACACAAATTTGGTGACCAAGGAGTAACCAAAGTTCAATATATTAGTATAATAGTGTAAATATAGCTTTGAACCCCTTTAGAATGGATTCTAACTAATATATTGTCCTAACTATAGTTTTGAAACTTTGGGAAGAAAATCGTCCGTTTGGGTACAAATGTGAATTTGAAGAAATGTAGACATAATTGGTGACCAAGGAGTAACCAAAGTTCAATATACTAGTATAATAGTCTAAATATAGCTTTGAACCCCTTTAGAATGGATTCTACCCAATATATAGTCCTAACTATAGTTTTGAAACTTTTGGAAGAAAATCGTCGCGTTTGGGTACAAATGTGAATTTGAAGAAATGTAGACATAATTGGTGACCAAGGAGTAACCAAAGTTCAATATATTAGTATAATAGTGTAAATATAGCTTTGAACCCCTTTAGAATGGATTCTAAGCAATATATAGTCCTAACTATAGTTTTGAAACTTTGGGAAGAAAATCGTCCCGTTTGGGTACAAATGTGAATTTGAAGAAATGTAGACATAATTGGTGACCAAGGAGTAACCAAAGTTCAATATACTAGTATAATAGTCTAAATATAGCTTTGAACCCCTTTAGAATGGATTCTACCCAATATATAGTCCTAACTATAGTTTCGAAACTTTGGGAAGAAAATCGAACCTTTTTGTTACAAATGGGAATTTGAAGAAATGTAGACAAAATTAATGACCAAGGAGTAACCAAAGTTCAATATATTAGTATAATAGTCTAAATATAGCTTTGAACCCCTTTAGAATGGATTCTAACAAATATATTGTCCTAACTATAGTTTTGAAACTTTGGGAAGAAAATCGTCCCGCTTGGGTACAAATGTGAATTTGAAGAAATGTAGACATAATTGGTGACCAAGGAGTAACCAAAGTTCAATATACTAGTATAATAGTCTAAATATAGCTTTGAACCCCTTTAGAATGGATTCTACTTAATATATAGTCCTAACTATAGTTTTGAAACTTTGGGAAGAAAATCGTCGCGTTTGGGTACAAATGTGAATTTGAAGAAATGTAGACATAATTGGTGACCAAGGAGTAACCAAAGTTCAATATACTAGTATAATAGTCTAAATATAGCTTTGAACCCCTTTAGAATGGATTCTACCCAATATATAGTCCTAACTATAGTTTTGAAACTTTGGGAAGCGTTTTGGTACAAATGGGAATTTGAAGAAATGTAGACAAAATTGGTGACCAAGGAGAACCAAAGTTCAATATATTAGTATAATAGTCTAAATATAAGTTTGAACCCCTTTAGAATGGATTCTAAGCAATATATAGTCCTAACTATAGTTTTGAAACTTTGGGAAGAAAATCGTCCCGTTTTGGTACAAATTGGAATTTGAAGAAATGTACACAAAATTGGTGACCAAGGAGTAACCAAAGTTCAAAATATTAGTATAATAGTCTAAATATAGGTTTGAACCCCTTTAGAATGGATTCTAAGCAATATATAGTCCTAACTATAGTTTTGAAACTTTGGGAAGAAAATCGTCCCGTTTTGGTACAAATTGGAATTTGAAGAAATGTACACAAAATTGGTGACCAAGGAGTAACCAAAGGTCAATATATTAGTATAATAGTTTAAATATAGCTTTGAACCCCTTTAGAATGGATTCTAAGCAATATATAGTCCTAACTATTGTTTTGAAACTTTGGGAAGAAAATCGTCCCGTTTTGGTACAAATTGGAATTTGAAGAAATGTACCAAAATTGGTGACCAAGGAGTAACCAAAGTTCAATATATTAGTATAATAGTCTAAATATAGCTTTGAACCCCTTTAGAATGGATTCTACCCAATATATAGTCCTAACTATAGTTTTGAAACTTTGGAAAGAAAATCGTCCCATTTTGGTACAAATGGGAATTTGAAGAAATGTAGACATAATTGGTGACCAAGGAGTAACCAAAGTTCAATAAATTAGTATAATAGTCTAAATAAAGCTTTGAACCCCTTTAGAATGGATTCTAAGCAATATATAGTCCTAACTATTGTTTTGAAACTTTGGGAAGAAAATCGTCCCGTTTTGGTACAAATTGGAATTTGAAGAAATGTACCAAAATTGGTGACTAAGGAGTAACGAAAGTTCAATATATTAGTATAATAGTCTAAATATAGCTTTGAACCCCTTTAGAATGGATTCTAAGCAATATATAGTCCTACCTATAGTTTTGAAACTTTGGGAAGAAAATCGTCCCGTTCTGGTACAAATTGGAATTTGAAGAAATGTACACAAATTTGGTGACCAAGGAGTAACCAAAGTTCAATATATTAGTATAATAGTGTAAATATAGCTTTGAACCCCTTTAGAATGGATTCTAACTAATATATTGTCCTAACTATAGTTTTGAAACTTTGGGAAGAAAATCGTCCGTTTGGGTACAAATGTGAATTTGAAGAAATGTAGACATAATTGGTGACCAAGGAGTAACCAAAGTTCAATATACTAGTATAATAGTCTAAATATAGCTTTGAACCCCTTTAGAATGGATTCTACCCAATATATAGTCCTAACTATAGTTTTGAAACTTTTGGAAGAAAATCGTCGCGTTTGGGTACAAATGTGAATTTGAAGAAATGTAGACATAATTGGTGACCAAGGAGTAACCAAAGTTCAATATATTAGTATAATAGTGTAAATATAGCTTTGAACCCCTTTAGAATGGATTCTAAGCAATATATAGTCCTAACTATAGTTTTGAAACTTTGGGAAGAAAATCGTCCCGTTTGGGTACAAATGTGAATTTGAAGAAATGTAGACATAATTGGTGACCAAGGAGTAACCAAAGTTCAATATACTAGTATAATAGTCTAAATATAGCTTTGAACCCCTTTAGAATGGATTCTACCCAATATATAGTCCTAACTATAGTTTCGAAACTTTGGGAAGAAAATCGAACCTTTTTGTTACGAATGGGAATTTGAAGAAATGTAGACAAAATTAATGACCAAGGAGTAACCAAATTTCAATATATTAGTATAATAGTCTAAATATAGCTTTGAACCCCTTTAGAATGGATTCTAACAAATATATTGTCCTAACTATAGTTTTGAAACTTTGGGAAGAAAATCGTCCCGCTTGGGTACAAATGTGAATTTGAAGAAATGTAGACATAATTGGTGACCAAGGAGTAACCAAAGTTCAATATACTAGTATAATAGTCTAAATATAGCTTTGAACCCCTTTAGAATGGATTCTACTTAATATATAGTCCTAACTATAGTTTTGAAACTTTGGGAAGAAAATCGTCGCGTTTGGGTACAAATGTGAATTTGAAGAAATGTAGACATAATTGGTGACCAAGGAGTAACCAAAGTTCAATATACTAGTATAATAGTCTAAATATAGCTTTGAACCCCTTTAGAATGGATTCTACCCAATATATAGTCCTAACTATAGTTTTGAAACTTTGGGAAGCGTTTTGGTACAAATGGGAATTTGAAGAAATGTAGACAAAATTGGTGACCAAGGAGAACCAAAGTTCAATATATTAGTATAATAGTCTAAATATAAGTTTGAACCCCTTTAGAATGGATTCTAAGCAATATATAGTCCTAACTATAGTTTTGAAACTTTGGGAAGAAAATCGTCCCGTTTTGGTACAAATTGGAATTTGAAGAAATGTACACAAAATTGGTGACCAAGGAGTAACCAAAGTTCAATATATTAGTATAATAGTTTAAATATAGCTTTGAACCCCTTTAGAATGGATTCTAAGCAATATATAGTCCTAACTATTGTTTTGAAACTTTGGGAAGAAAATCGTCCCGTTTTGGTACAAATTGGAATTTGAAGAAATGTACCAAAATTGGTGACCAAGGAGTAACCAAAGTTCAATATATTAGTATAATAGTCTAAATATAGCTTTGAACCCCTTTAGAATGGATTCTACCCAATATATAGTCCTAACTATAGTTTTGAAACTTTGGAAAGAAAATCGTCCCATTTTGGTACAAATGGGAATTTGAAGAAATGTAGACATAATTGGTGACCAAGGAGTAACCAAAGTTCAATAAATTAGTATAATAGTCTAAATAAAGCTTTGAACCCCTTTAGAATGGATTCTAAGCAATATATAGTCCTAACTATTGTTTTGAAACTTTGGGAAGAAAATCGTCCCGTTTTGGTACAAATTGGAATTTGAAGAAATGTACCAAAATTGGTGACCAAGGAGTAACGAAAGTTCAATATATTAGTATAATAGTCTAAATATAGCTTTGAACCCCTTTAGAATGGATTCTAAGCAATATATAGTCCTACCTATAGTTTTGAAACTTTGGGAAGAAAATCGTCCCGTTCTGGTACAAATTGGAATTTGAAGAAATGTACACAAATTTGGTGACCAAGGAGTAACCAAAGTTCAATATATTAGTATAATAGTGTAAATATAGCTTTGAACCCCTTTAGAATGGATTCTAACTAATATATTGTCCTAACTATAGTTTTGAAACTTTGGGAAGAAAATCGTCCGTTTGGGTACAAATGTGAATTTGAAGAAATGTAGACATAATTGGTGACCAAGGAGTAACCAAAGTTCAATATACTAGTATAATAGTCTAAATATAGCTTTGAACCCCTTTAGAATGGATTCTACCCAATATATAGTCCTAACTATAGTTTTGAAACTTTTGGAAGAAAATCGTCGCGTTTGGGTACAAATGTGAATTTGAAGAAATGTAGACATAATTGGTGACCAAGGAGTAACCAAAGTTCAATATATTAGTATAATAGTGTAAATATAGCTTTCAACCCCTTTAGAATGGATTCTAAGCAATATATAGTCCTAACTATAGTTTTGAAACTTTGGGAAGAAAATCGTCCCGTTTGGGTACAAATGTGAATTTGAAGAAATGTAGACATAATTGGTGACCAAGGAGTAACCAAAGTTCAATATACTAGTATAATAGTCTAAATATAGCTTTGAACCCCTTTAGAATGGATTCTAACCAATATATAGTCCTAACTATAGTTTTGAAACTTTGGGAAGAAAATCGTCCCGTTTGGGTACAAATGTGAATTTGAAGAAATGTAGACATAATTGGTGACCAAGGAGTAACCAAAGTTCAATATACTAGTATAATAGTCTAAATATAGCTTTGAACCCCTTTAGAATAGATTCTACCCAATATATAGTCCTAACTATAGTTTTGAAACTTTGGGAAGCGTTTTGGTACAAATGGGAATTTGAAGAAATGTAGACAAAATTGGTGACCAAGGAGAACCAAAGTTCAATATATTAGTATAATAGTCTAAATATAGCTTTGAACCCCTTTAGAATGGATTCTAAGCAATATATAGTCCTAACTATAGTTTTGAAACTTTGGGAAGAAAATCGTCCCGTTTTGGTACAAATGTGAATTTGAAGAAATGTAGACATAATTGGTGACCAAGGAGTAACCAAAGTTCAATATACTAGTATAATAGTCTAAATATAGCTTTGAACCCCTTTAGAATGGATTCTACCCAATATATAGTCCTAACTATAGTTTTGAAACTTTGGGAAGAAAATCGTCCCGTTTGGGTACAAATGTGAATTTGAAGAAATGTAGACATAATTGGTGACCAAGGAGTAACCAAAGTTCAATATACTAGTATAATAGTCTAAATATAGCTTTGAACCCCTTTAGAATAGATTCTACCCAATATATAGTCCTAACTATAGTTTTGAAACTTTGGGAAGCGTTTTGGTACAAATGGGAATTTGAAGAAATGTAGACAAAATTGGTGACCAAGGAGAACCAAAGTTCAATATATTAGTATAATAGTCTAAATATAGCTTTGAACCCCTTTAGAATGGATTCTAAGCAATATATAGTCCTAACTATAGTTTTGAAACTTTGGGAAGAAAATCGTCCCGTTTTGGTACAAATGTGAATTTGAAGAAATGTAGACATAATTGGTGACCAAGGAGTAACCAAAGTTCAATATACTAGTATAATAGTCTAAATATAGCTTTGAACCCCTTTAGAATGGATTCTACCCAATATATAGTCCTAACTATAGTTTTGAAACTTTTGGAAGAAAATCGTCGCGTTTGGGTACAAATGTGAATTTGAAGAAATGTAGACATAATTGGTGACCAAGGAGTAACCAAAGTTCAATATATTAGTATAATAGTGTAAATATAGCTTTCAACCCCTTTAGAATGGATTCTAAGCAATATATAGTCCTAACTATAGTTTTGAAACTTTGGGAAGAAAATCGTCCCGTTTGGGTACAAATGTGAATTTGAAGAAATGTAGACATAATTGGTGACCAAGGAGTAACCAAAGTTCAATATACTAGTATAATAGTCTAAATATAGCTTTGAACCCCTTTAGAATGGATTCTAACCAATATATAGTCCTAACTATAGTTTTGAAACTTTGGGAAGAAAATCGTCCCGTTTGGGTACAAATGTGAATTTGAAGAAATGTAGACATAATTGGTGACCAAGGAGTAACCAAAGTTCAATATACTAGTATAATAGTCTAAATATAGCTTTGAACCCCTTTAGAATAGATTCTACCCAATATATAGTCCTAACTATAGTTTTGAAACTTTGGGAAGCGTTTTGGTACAAATGGGAATTTGAAGAAATGTAGACAAAATTGGTGACCAAGGAGAACCAAAGTTCAATATATTAGTATAATAGTCTAAATATAGCTTTGAACCCCTTTAGAATGGATTCTAAGCAATATATAGTCCTAACTATAGTTTTGAAACTTTGGGAAGAAAATCGTCCCGTTTTGGTACAAATGTGAATTTGAAGAAATGTAGACATAATTGGTGACCAAGGAGTAACCAAAGTTCAATATACTAGTATAATAGTCTAAATATAGCTTTGAACCCCTTTAGAATGGATTCTACCCAATATATAGTCCTAACTATAGTTTTGAAACTTTGGGAAGAAAATCGTCCCGTTTGGGTACAAATGTGAATTTGAAGAAATGTAGACATAATTGGTGACCAAGGAGTAACCAAAGTTCAATATACTAGTATAATAGTCTAAATATAGCTTTGAACCCCTTTAGAATAGATTCTACCCAATATATAGTCCTAACTATAGTTTTGAAACTTTGGGAAGCGTTTTGGTACAAATGGGAATTTGAAGAAATGTAGACAAAATTGGTGACCAAGGAGAACCAAAGTTCAATATATTAGTATAATAGTCTAAATATAGCTTTGAACCCCTTTAGAATGGATTCTAAGCAATATATAGTCCTAACTATAGTTTTGAAACTTTGGGAAGAAAATCGTCCCGTTTTGGTACAAATGTGAATTTGAAGAAATGTAGACATAATTGGTGACCAAGGAGTAACCAAAGTTCAATATACTAGTATAATAGTCTAAATATAGCTTTGAACCCCTTTAGAATGGATTCTACCCAATATATAGTCCTAACTATAGTTTTGAAACTTTGGGAAGAAAATCGTCCCATTTTGGTACAAATTGGAATTTGAAGAAATGTACACAAAATTGGTGACCAAGGAGTAACCAAAGTTCAATATATTAGTATAATAGTGTAAATATAGCTTTGAACCCCTTTAGAATGGATTCTAAGCAATATATAGTCCTAACTATAGTTTTGAAACTTTGGGAAGAAAATCGTCCCGTTTGGGTACAAATGTGAATTTGAAGAAATGTAGACATAATTGGTGACCAAGGAGTAACCAAAGTTCAATATACTAGTATAATAGTCTAAATATAGCTTTGAACCCCTTTAGAATGGATTCTAACCAATATATAGTCCTAACTATAGTTTTGAAACTTTGGGAAGAAAATCGTCCCGTTTGGGTACAAATGTGAATTTGAAGAAATGTAGACATAATTGGTGACCAAGGAGTAACCAAAGTTCAATATACTAGTATAATAGTCTAAATATAGCTTTGAACCCCTTTAGAATGGATTCTACCCAATTTATAGTCCTAACTATAGTTTTGAAACTTTGGGAAGCGTTTTGGTACAAATGGGAATTTGAAGAAATGTAGACAAAATTGGTGACCAAGGAGAACCAAAGTTCAATATATTAGTATAATAGTCTAAATATAGCTTTGAACCCCTTTAGAATGGATTCTAAGCAATATATAGTCCTAACTATAGTTTTGAAACTTTGGGAAGAAAATCGTCCCGTTTTGGTACAAATGTGAATTTGAAGAAATGTAGACATAATTGGTGACCAAGGAGTAACCAAAGTTCAATATACTAGTATAATAGTCTAAATATAGCTTTGAACCCCTTTAGAATGGATTCTACCCAATATATAGTCCTAACTATAGTTTTGAAACTTTGGGAAGAAAATCGTCCCGTTTGGGTACAAATGTGAATTTGAAGAAATGTAGACATAATTGGTGACCAAGGAGTAACCAAAGTTCAATATACTAGTATAATAGTCTAAATATAGCTTTGAACCCCTTTAGAATGGATTCTAACCAATATATAGTCCTAACTATAGTTTTGAAACTTTGGGAAGAAAATCGTCCCGTTTGGGTACAAATGTGAATTTGAAGAAATGTAGACATAATTGGTGACCAAGGAGTAACCAAAGTTCAATATACTAGTATAATAGTCTAAATATAGCTTTGAACCCCTTTAGAATGGATTCTACCCAATTTATAGTCCTAACTATAGTTTTGAAACTTTGGGAAGCGTTTTGGTACAAATGGGAATTTAAAGAAATGTAGACAAAATTGGTGACCAAGGAGAACCAAAGTTCAATATATTAGTATAATAGTCTAAATATAGCTTTGAACCCCTTTAGAATGGATTCTAAGCAATATATATTCCTAACTATAGTTTTGAAACTTTGGGAAGAAAATCGTCCCGTTTTGGTACAAATGTGAATTTGAAGAAATGTAGACATAATTGGTGACCAAGGAGTAACCAAAGTTCAATATACTAGTATAATAGTCTAAATATAGCTTTGAACCCCTTTAGAATGGATTCTACCCAATATATAGTCCTAACTATAGTTTTGAAACTTTGGGAAGAAAATCGTCCCATTTTGGTACAAATTGGAATTTGAAGAAATGTACACAAAATTGGTGACCAAGGAGTAACCAAAGTTCAATATATTAGTATAATAGTGTAAATATAGCTTTGAACCCCTTTAGAATGGATTCTAAGCAATATATAGTCCTAACTATAGTTTTGAAACTTTGGGAAGCGTTTTGGTACAAATGGGAATTTGAAGAAATGTAGACAAAATTGGAGAACCAAAGTTCAATATATTAGTATAATAGTCTAAATATAGCTTTGAACCCCTTTAGAATGGATTCTAAGCAATATATATTCCTAACTATAGTTTTGAAACTTTGGGAAGAAAATCGTCCCGTTTTGGTACAAATGTGAATTTGAAGAAATGTAGACATAATTGGTGACCAAGGAGTAACCAAAGTTCAATATACTAGTATAATAGTCTAAATATAGCTTTGAACCCCTTTAGAATGGATTCTACCCAATATATAGTCCTAACTATAGTTTTGAAACTTTGGGAAGAAAATCGTCCCATTTTGGTACAAATTGGAATTTGAAGAAATGTACACAAAATTGGTGACCAAGGAGTAACAAAAGTTCAATATATTAGTATAATAGTGTAAATATAGCTTTGAACCCCTTTAGAATGGATTCTACCCAATATATAGTCCTAACTATAGTTTTGAAACTTTGGGAAGCGTTTTGGTACAAATGGGAATTTGAAGAAATGTAGACAAAATTGGTGACCAAGGAGAACCAAAGTTCAATATATTAGTATAATAGTCTAAATATAGCTTTGAACCCCTTTAGAATGGATTCTAAGCAATATATAGTCCTAACTATAGTTTTGAAACTTTGGGAAGAAAATCGTCCCGTTTTGGTACAAATGTGAATTTGAAGAAATGTAGACATAATTGGTGACCAAGGAGTAACCAAAGTTCAATATACTAGTATAATAGTCTAAATATAGCTTTGAACCCCTTTAGAATGGATTCTACCCAATATATAGTCCTAACTATAGTTTTGAAACTTTGGGAAGAAAATCGTCCCATTTTGGTACAAATTGGAATTTGAAGAAATGTACACAAAATTGGTGACCAAGGAGTAACCAAAGTTCAATATATTAGTATAATAGTGTAAATATAGCTTTGAACCCCTTTAGAATGGATTCTAAGCAATATATAGTCCTAACTATAGTTTTGAAACTTTGGGAAGCGTTTTGGTACAAATGGGAATTTGAAGAAATGTAGACAAAATTGGTGACCAAGGAGAACCAAAGTTCAATATATTAGTATAATAGTCTAAATATAGCTTTGAACCCGTTTAGAATGGATTCTAAGCAATATATAGTCCTAACTATAGTTTTGAAACTTTGGGAAGAAAATCGTCCCGTTTTGGTACAAATGTGAATTTGAAGAAATGTAGACATAATTGGTGACCAAGGAGTAACCAAAGTTCAATATACTAGTATAATAGTCTAAATATAGCTTTGAACCCCTTTAGAATGGATTCTACCCAATATATAGTCCTAACTATAGTTTTGAAACTTTGGGAAGAAAATCGTCCCATTTTGGTACAAATTGGAATTTGAAGAAATGTACACAAAATTGGTGACCAAGGAGTAACAAAAGTTCAATATATTAGTATAATAGTGTAAATATAGCTTTGAACCCCTTTAGAATGGATTCTACCCAATATATAGTCCTAACTATAGTTTTGAAACTTTTGGAAGAAAATCGTCGCGTTTGGGTACAAATGTGAATTTGAAGAAATGTAGACATAATTGGTGACCAAGGAGTAACCAAAGTTCAATATACTAGTATAATAGTCTAAATATAGCTTTGAACCCCTTTAGAATGGATTCTAACTAATATATTGTCCTAACTATAGTTTTGAAACTTTGGGAAGAAAATCGTCCGTTTGGGTACAAATGTGAATTTGAAGAAATGTAGACATAATTGGTGACCAAGGAGTAACCAAAGTTCAATATACTAGTATAATAGTCTAAATATAGCTTTGAACCCCTTTAGAATGGATTCTACCCAATATATAGTCCTAACTATAGTTTTGAAACTTTTGGAAGAAAATCGTCGCGTTTGGGTACAAATGTGAATTTGAAGAAATGTAGACATAATTGGTGACCAAGGAGTAACCAAAGTTCAATATACTAGTATAATAGTCTAAATATAGCTTTGAACCCCTTTAGAATGGATTCTACCCAATATATAGTCCTAACTATAGTTTTGAAACTTTGGGAAGCGTTTTGGTACAAATGGGAATTTGAAGAAATGTAGACAAAATTGGTGACCAAGGAGAACCAAAGTTCAATATATTAGTATAATAGTCTAAATATAGCTTTGAACCCCTTTAGAATGGATTCTAAGCAATATATAGTCCTAACTATAGTTTTGAAACTTTGGGAAGAAAATCGTCCCGTTTTGGTACAAATGTGAATTTGAAGAAATGTAGACATAATTGGTGACCAAGGAGTAACCAAAGTTCAATATACTAGTATAATAGTCTAAATATAGCTTTGAACCCCTTTAGAATGGATTCTACCCAATATATAGTCCTAACTATAGTTTGGAAACTTTGGGAAGAAAATCGTCCCGTTTGGGTACAAATGTGAATTTGAAGAAATGTACACAAATTTGGTGACCAAGGAGTAACCAAAGTTCAATATATTAGTATAATAGTGTAAATATAGCTTTGAACCCCTTTAGAATGGATTCTAACTAATATATTGTCCTAACTATAGTTTTGAAACTTTGGGAAGAAAATCGTGCCGTTTTGGTACAAATTGGAATTTGAAGAAATGTACACAAAATTGGTGACCAAGGAGTAACCAAAGTTCAAAATATTAGTATAATAGTGTAAATATAGCTTTGAACCCCTTTAGAATGGATTCTAACTAATATATTGTCCTAACTATAGTTTTGAAACTTTGGGAAGAAAATCGTCCGTTTGGGTACAAATGTGAATTTGAAGAAATGTAGACATAATTGGTGACCAAGGAGTAACCAAAGTTCAATATACTAGTATAATAGTCTTAATATAGCTTTGAACCCCTTTAGAATGGATTCTACCCAATATAAAGTCATAACTATAGTTTTGAAACTTTTGGAAGAAAATCGTCGCGTTTGGGTACAAATGTGAATTTGAAGAAATGTAGACATAATTGGTGACCAAGGAGTAACCAAAGTTCAATATACTAGTATAATAGTCTAAATATAGCTTTGAACCCCTTTAGAATGGATTCTACCCAATATATAGTCCTAACTATAGTTTTGAAACTTTGGGAAGCGTTTTGGTACAAATGGGAATTTGAAGAAATGTAGACAAAATTGGTGACCAAGGAGAACCAAAGTTCAATATATTAGTATAATAGTCTAAATATAGCTTTGAACCCCTTTAGAATGGATTCTAAGCAATATATAGTCCTAACTATAGTTTTGAAACTTTGGGAAGAAAATCGTCCCGTTTTGGTACAAATGTGAATTTGAAGAAATGTAGACATAATTGGTGACCAAGGAGTAACCAAAGTTCAATATACTAGTATAATAGTCTAAATATAGCTTTGAACCCCTTTAGAATGGATTCTACCCAATATATAGTCCTAACTATAGTTTTGAAACTTTGGGAAGAAAATCGTCCCATTTTGGTACAAATTGGAATTTGAAGAAATGTACACAAAATTGGTGACCAAGGAGTAACCAAAGTTCAATATATTAGTATAATAGTGTAAATATAGCTTTGAACCCCTTTAGAATGGATTCTATGCAATATATAGTCCTAACTATAGTTTTGAAACTTTGGGAAGAAAATCGTCCCGTTTGGGTACAAATGTGAATTTGAAGAAATGTAGACATAATTGGTGACCAAGGAGTAACCAAAGTTCAATATACTAGTATAATAGTCTAAATATAGCTTTGAACCCCTTTAGAATGGATTCTACCCAATATATAGTCCTAACTATAGTTTTGAAACTTTGGGAAGAAAATCGTCCCATTTTGGTACAAATTGGAATTTGAAGAAATGTACACAAAATTGGTGACCAAGGAGTAACCAAAGTTCAATATATTAGTATAATAGTGTAAATATAGCTTTGAACCCCTTTAGAATGGATTCTAAGCAATATATAGTCCTAACTATAGTTTTGAAACTTTGGGAAGCGTTTTGGTACAAATGGGAATTTGAAGAAATGTAGACAAAATTGGTGACCAAGGAGAACCAAAGTTCAATATATTAGTATAATAGTCTAAATATAGCTTTGAACCCCTTTAGAATGGATTCTAAGCAATATATAGTCCTAACTATAGTTTTGAAACTTTGGGAAGAAAATCGTCCCGTTTTGGTACAAATGTGAATTTGAAGAAATGTAGACATAATTGGTGACCAAGGAGTAACCAAAGTTCAATATACTAGTATAATAGTCTAAATATAGCTTTGAACCCCTTTAGAATGGATTCTACCCAATATATAGTCCTAACTATAGTTTGGAAACTTTGGGAAGAAAATCGTCCCGTTTGGGTACAAATGTGAATTTGAAGAAATGTACACAAATTTGGTGACCAAGGAGTAACCAAAGTTCAATATATTAGTATAATAGTGTAAATATAGCTTTGAACCCCTTTAGAATGGATTCTAACTAATATATTGTCCTAACTATAGTTTTGAAACTTTGGGAAGAAAATCGTCCCGTTTTGGTACAAATTGGAATTTGAAGAAATGTACACAAAATTGGTGACCAAGGAGTAACCAAAGTTCAAAATATTAGTATAATAGTGTAAATATAGCTTTGAACCCCTTTAGAATGGATTCTAACTAATATATTGTCCTAACTATAGTTTTGAAACTTTGGGAAGAAAATCGTCCGTTTGGGTACAAATGTGAATTTGAAGAAATGTAGACATAATTGGTGACCAAGGAGTAACCAAAGTTCAATATACTAGTATAATAGTCTTAATATAGCTTTGAACCCCTTTAGAATGGATTCTACCCAATATATAGTCCTAACTATAGTTTTGAAACTTTTGGAAGAAAATCGTCGCGTTTGGGTACAAATGTGAATTTGAAGAAATGTAGACATAATTGGTGACCAAGGAGTAACCAAAGTTCAATATACTAGTATAATAGTCTAAATATAGCTTTGAACCCCTTTAGAATGGATTCTACCCAATATATAGTCCTAACTATAGTTTTGAAACTTTGGGAAGCGTTTTGGTACAAATGGGAATTTGAAGAAATGTAGACAAAATTGGTGACCAAGGAGAACCAAAGTTCAATATATTAGTATAATAGTCTAAATATAGCTTTGAACCCCTTTAGAATGGATTCTAAGCAATATATAGTCCTAACTATAGTTTTGAAACTTTGGGAAGAAAATCGTCCCGTTTTGGTACAAATGTGAATTTGAAGAAATGTAGACATAATTGGTGACCAAGGAGTAACCAAAGTTCAATATACTAGTATAATAGTCTAAATATAGCTTTGAACCCCTTTAGAATGGATTCTACCCAATATATAGTCCTAACTATAGTTTTGAAACTTTGGGAAGAAAATCGTCCCATTTTGGTACAAATTGGAATTTGAAGAAATGTACACAAAATTGGTGACCAAGGAGTAACCAAAGTTCAATATATTAGTATAATAGTGTAAATATAGCTTTGAACCCCTTTAGAATGGATTCTATGCAATATATAGTCCTAACTATAGTTTTGAAACTTTGGGAAGAAAATCGTCCCGTTTGGGTACAAATGTGAATTTGAAGAAATGTAGACATAATTGGTGACCAAGGAGTAACCAAAGTTCAATATACTAGTATAATAGTCTAAATATAGCTTTGAACCCCTTTAGAATGGATTCTACCCAATATATAGTCCTAACTATAGTTTTGAAACTTTGGGAAGAAAATCGTCCCATTTTGGTACAAATTGGAATTTGAAGAAATGTACACAAAATTGGTGACCAAGGAGTAACCAAAGTTCAATATATTAGTATAATAGTGTAAATATAGCTTTGAACCCCTTTAGAATGGATTCTAAGCAATATATAGTCCTAACTATAGTTTTGAAACTTTGGGAAGCGTTTTGGTACAAATGGGAATTTGAAGAAATGTAGACAAAATTGGTGACCAAGGAGAACCAAAGTTCAATATATTAGTATAATAGTCTAAATATAGCTTTGAACCCCTTTAGAATGGATTCTAAGCAATATATAGTCCTAACTATAGTTTTGAAACTTTGGGAAGAAAATCGTCCCGTTTTGGTACAAATGTGAATTTGAAGAAATGTAGACATAATTGGTGACCAAGGAGTAACCAAAGTTCAATATACTAGTATAATAGTCTAAATATAGCTTTGAACCCCTTTAGAATGGATTCTACCCAATATATAGTCCTAACTATAGTTTTGAAACTTTGGGAAGAAAATCGTCCCATTTTGGTACAAATTGGAATTTGAAGAAATGTACACAAAATTGGTGACCAAGGAGTAACAAAAGTTCAATATATTAGTATAATAGTGTAAATATAGCTTTGAACCCCTTTAGAATGGATTCTACCCAATATATAGTCCTAACTATAGTTTTGAAACTTTGGGAAGCGTTTTGGTACAAATGGGAATTTGAAGAAATGTAGACAAAATTGGTGACCAAGGAGAACCAAAGTTCAATATATTAGTATAATAGTCTAAATATAGCTTTGAACCCCTTTAGAATGGATTCTAAGCAATATATAGTCCTAACTATAGTTTTGAAACTTTGGGAAGAAAATCGTCCCGTTTTGGTACAAATGTGAATTTGAAGAAATGTAGACATAATTGGTGACCAAGGAGTAACCAAAGTTCAATATACTAGTATAATAGTCTAAATATAGCTTTGAACCCCTTTAGAATGGATTCTACCCAATATATAGTCCTAACTATAGTTTTGAAACTTTGGGAAGAAAATCGTCCCATTTTGGTACAAATTGGAATTTGAAGAAATGTACACAAAATTGGTGACCAAGGAGTAACCAAAGTTCAATATATTAGTATAATAGTGTAAATATAGCTTTGAACCCCTTTAGAATGGATTCTAAGCAATATATAGTCCTAACTATAGTTTTGAAACTTTGGGAAGCGTTTTGGTACAAATGGGAATTTGAAGAAATGTAGACAAAATTGGTGACCAAGGAGAACCAAAGTTCAATATATTAGTATAATAGTCTAAATATAGCTTTGAACCCCTTTAGAATGGATTCTAAGCAATATATAGTCCTAACTATAGTTTTGAAACTTTGGGAAGAAAATCGTCCCGTTTTGGTACAAATGTGAATTTGAAGAAATGTAGACATAATTGGTGACCAAGGAGTAACCAAAGTTCAATATACTAGTATAATAGTCTAAATATAGCTTTGAACCCCTTTAGAATGGATTCTACCCAATATATAGTCCTAACTATAGTTTTGAAACTTTGGGAAGAAAATCGTCCCATTTTGGTACAAATTGGAATTTGAAGAAATGTACACAAAATTGGTGACCAAGGAGTAACAAAAGTTCAATATATTAGTATAATAGTGTAAATATAGCTTTGAACCCCTTTAGAATGGATTCTACCCAATATATAGTCCTAACTATAGTTTTGAAACTTTTGGAAGAAAATCGTCGCGTTTGGGTACAAATGTGAATTTGAAGAAATGTAGACATAATTGGTGACCAAGGAGTAACCAAAGTTCAATATACTAGTATAATAGTCTAAATATAGCTTTGAACCCCTTTAGAATGGATTCTAACTAATATATTGTCCTAACTATAGTTTTGAAACTTTGGGAAGAAAATCGTCCGTTTGGGTACAAATGTGAATTTGAAGAAATGTAGACATAATTGGTGACCAAGGAGTAACCAAAGTTCAATATACTAGTATAATAGTCTAAATATAGCTTTGAACCCCTTTAGAATGGATTCTACCCAATATATAGTCCTAACTATAGTTTTGAAACTTTTGGAAGAAAATCGTCGCGTTTGGGTACAAATGTGAATTTGAAGAAATGTAGACATAATTGGTGACCAAGGAGTAACCAAAGTTCAATATACTAGTATAATAGTCTAAATATAGCTTTGAACCCCTTTAGAATGGATTCTACCCAATATATAGTCCTAACTATAGTTTTGAAACTTTGGGAAGCGTTTTGGTACAAATGGGAATTTGAAGAAATGTAGACAAAATTGGTGACCAAGGAGAACCAAAGTTCAATATATTAGTATAATAGTCTAAATATAGCTTTGAACCCCTTTAGAATGGATTCTAAGCAATATATAGTCCTAACTATAGTTTTGAAACTTTGGGAAGAAAATCGTCCCGTTTTGGTACAAATGTGAATTTGAAGAAATGTAGACATAATTGGTGACCAAGGAGTAACCAAAGTTCAATATACTAGTATAATAGTCTAAATATAGCTTTGAACCCCTTTAGAATGGATTCTACCCAATATATAGTCCTAACTATAGTTTGGAAACTTTGGGAAGAAAATCGTCCCGTTTGGGTACAAATGTGAATTTGAAGAAATGTACACAAATTTGGTGACCAAGGAGTAACCAAAGTTCAATATATTAGTATAATAGTGTAAATATAGCTTTGAACCCCTTTAGAATGGACTCTAACTAATATATTGTCCTAACTATAGTTTTGAAACTTTGGGAAGAAAATCGTCCCGTTTTGGTACAAATTGGAATTTGAAGAAATGTACACAAAATTGGTGACCAAGGAGTAACCAAAGTTCAAAATATTAGTATAATAGTGTAAATATAGCTTTGAACCCCTTTAGAATGGATTCTAACTAATATATTGTCCTAACTATAGTTTTGAAACTTTGGGAAGAAAATCGTCCGTTTGGGTACAAATGTGAATTTGAAGAAATGTAGACATAATTGGTGACCAAGGAGTAACCAAAGTTCAATATACTAGTATAATAGTCTTAATATAGCTTTGAACCCCTTTAGAATGGATTCTACCCAATATATAGTCCTAACTATAGTTTTGAAACTTTTGGAAGAAAATCGTCGCGTTTGGGTACAAATGTGAATTTGAAGAAATGTAGACATAATTGGTGACCAAGGAGTAACCAAAGTTCAATATACTAGTATAATAGTCTAAATATAGCTTTGAACCCCTTTAGAATGGATTCTACCCAATATATAGTCCTAACTATAGTTTTGAAACTTTGGGAAGCGTTTTGGTACAAATGGGAATTTGAAGAAATGTAGACAAAATTGGTGACCAAGGAGAACCAAAGTTCAATATATTAGTATAATAGTCTAAATATAGCTTTGAACCCCTTTAGAATGGATTCTAAGCAATATATAGTCCTAACTATAGTTTTGAAACTTTGGGAAGAAAATCGTCCCGTTTTGGTACAAATGTGAATTTGAAGAAATGTAGACATAATTGGTGACCAAGGAGTAACCAAAGTTCAATATACTAGTATAATAGTCTAAATATAGCTTTGAACCCCTTTAGAATGGATTCTACCCAATATATAGTCCTAACTATAGTTTTGAAACTTTGGGAAGAAAATCGTCCCATTTTGGTACAAATTGGAATTTGAAGAAATGTACACAAAATTGGTGACCAAGGAGTAACCAAAGTTCAATATATTAGTATAATAGTGTAAATATAGCTTTGAACCCCTTTAGAATGGATTCTATGCAATATATAGTCCTAACTATAGTTTTGAAACTTTGGGAAGAAAATCGTCCCGTTTGGGTACAAATGTGAATTTGAAGAAATGTAGACATAATTGGTGACCAAGGAGTAACCAAAGTTCAATATACTAGTATAATAGTCTAAATATAGCTTTGAACCCCTTTAGAATGGATTCTAACCAATATATAGTCCTAACTATAGTTTTGAAACTTTGGGAAGAAAATCGTCCCGTTTGGGTACAAATGTGAATTTGAAGAAATGTAGACATAATTGGTGACCAAGGAGTAACCAAAGTTCAATATACTAGTATAATAGTCTAAATATAGCTTTGAACCCCTTTAGAATGGATTCTACCCAATATATAGTCCTAACTATAGTTTTGAAACTTTGGGAAGCGTTTTGGTACAAATGGGAATTTGAAGAAATGTAGACAAAATTGGTGACCAAGGAGAACCAAAGTTCAATATATTAGTATAATAGTCTAAATATAGCTTTGAACCCCTTTAGAATGGATTCTAAGCAATATATAGTCCTAACTATAGTTTTGAAACTTTGGGAAGAAAATCGTCCCGTTTGGGTACAAATGTGAATTTGAAGAAATGTAGACATAATTGGTGACCAAGGAGTAACCAAAGTTCAATATACTAGTATAATAGTCTAACTATAGCTTTGAACCCCTTTAGAATGGATTCTAACCAATATATAGTCCTAACTATAGTTTTGAAACTTTGGGAAGAAAATCGTCCCGTTTGGGTACAAATGTGAATTTGAAGAAATGTAGACATAATTGGTGACCAAGGAGTAACCAAAGTTCAATATACTAGTATAATAGTCTAAATATAGCTTTGAACCCCTTTAGAATGGATTCTACCCAATATATAGTCCTAACTATAGTTTCGAAACTTTGGGAAGAAAATCGTACCGTTTTGTTACAAATGGGAATTTGAAGAAATGTAGACAAAATTAATGACCAAGGAGTAACCAAAGTTCAATATATTAGTATAATAGTCTAAATATAGCTTTGAACCCCTTTAGAATGGATTCTAACAAATATATTCTCCTAACTATAGTTTTGAAACTTTGGGAAGAAAATCGTCCCGTTTGGGTACAAATGTGAATTTGATGAAATGTAGACATAATTGGTGACCAAGGAGTAACCAAAGTTCAATATACTAGTATAATAGTCTAAATATAGCTTTGAACCCCTTTAGAATGGATTCTACCCAATATATAGTCCTAACTATAGTTTGGAAACTTTGGGAAGAAAATCGTCCCGTTTGGGTACAAATGTGAATTTGAAGAAATGTACACAAATTTGGTGACCAAGGAGTAACCAAAGTTCAATATATTAGTATAATAGTGTAAATATAGCTTTGAACCCCTTTAGAATGGATTCTAACTAATATATTGTCCTAACTATAGTTTTGAAACTTTGGGAAGAAAATCGTCCCGTTTTGGTACAAATTGGAATTTGAAGAAATGTACACAAAATTGGTGACCAAGGAGTAACCAAAGTTCAAAATATTAGTATAATAGTGTAAATATAGCTTTGAACCCCTTTAGAATGGATTCTAACTAATATATTGTCCTAACTATAGTTTTGAAACTTTGGGAAGAAAATCGTCCGTTTGGGTACAAATGTGAATTTGAAGAAATGTAGACATAATTGGTGACCAAGGAGTAACCAAAGTTCAATATACTAGTATAATAGTCTTAATATAGCTTTGAACCCCTTTAGAATGGATTCTACCCAATATATAGTCCTAACTATAGTTTTGAAACTTTTGGAAGAAAATCGTCGCGTTTGGGTACAAATGTGAATTTGAAGAAATGTAGACATAATTGGTGACCAAGGAGTAACCAAAGTTCAATATACTAGTATAATAGTCTAAATATAGCTTTGAACCCCTTTAGAATGGATTCTACCCAATATATAGTCCTAACTATAGTTTTGAAACTTTGGGAAGCGTTTTGGTACAAATGGGAATTTGAAGAAATGTAGACAAAATTGGTGACCAAGGAGAACCAAAGTTCAATATATTAGTATAATAGTCTAAATATAGCTTTGAACCCCTTTAGAATGGATTCTAAGCAATATATAGTCCTAACTATAGTTTTGAAACTTTGGGAAGAAAATCGTCCCGTTTGGGTACAAATGTGAATTTGAAGAAATGTAGACATAATTGGTGACCAAGGAGTAACCAAAGTTCAATATACTAGTATAATAGTCTAACTATAGCTTTGAACCCCTTTAGAATGGATTCTAACCAATATATAGTCCTAACTATAGTTTTGAAACTTTGGGAAGAAAATCGTCCCGTTTGGGTACAAATGTGAATTTGAAGAAATGTAGACATAATTGGTGACCAAGGAGTAACCAAAGTTCAATATACTAGTATAATAGTCTAAATATAGCTTTGAACCCCTTTAGAATGGATTCTACCCAATATATAGTCCTAACTATAGTTTGGAAACTTTGGGAAGAAAATCGTCCCGTTTGGGTACAAATGTGAATTTGAAGAAATGTACACAAATTTGGTGACCAAGGAGTAACCAAAGTTCAATATATTAGTATAATAGTGTAAATATAGCTTTGAACCCCTTTAGAATGGATTCTAACTAATATATTGTCCTAACTATAGTTTTGAAACTTTGGGAAGAAAATCGTCCCGTTTTGGTACAAATTGGAATTTGAAGAAATGTACACAAAATTGGTGACCAAGGAGTAACCAAAGTTCAAAATATTAGTATAATAGTGTAAATATAGCTTTGAACCCCTTTAGAATGGATTCTAACTAATATATTGTCCTAACTATAGTTTTGAAACTTTGGGAAGAAAATCGTCCGTTTGGGTACAAATGTGAATTTGAAGAAATGTAGACATAATTGGTGACCAAGGAGTAACCAAAGTTCAATATACTAGTATAATAGTCTTAATATAGCTTTGAACCCCTTTAGAATGGATTCTACCCAATATATAGTCCTAACTATAGTTTTGAAACTTTTGGAAGAAAATCGTCGCGTTTGGGTACAAATGTGAATTTGAAGAAATGTAGACATAATTGGTGACCAAGGAGTAACCAAAGTTCAATATACTAGTATAATAGTCTAAATATAGCTTTGAACCCCTTTAGAATGGATTCTACCCAATATATAGTCCTAACTATAGTTTTGAAACTTTGGGAAGCGTTTTGGTACAAATGGGAATTTGAAGAAATGTAGACAAAATTGGTGACCAAGGAGAACCAAAGTTCAATATATTAGTATAATAGTCTAAATATAGCTTTGAACCCCTTTAGAATGGATTCTAAGCAATATATAGTCCTAACTATAGTTTTGAAACTTTGGGAAGAAAATCGTCCCGTTTTGGTACAAATGTGAATTTGAAGAAATGTAGACATAATTGGTGACCAAGGAGTAACCAAAGTTCAATATACTAGTATAATAGTCTAAATATAGCTTTGAACCCCTTTAGAATGGATTCTACCCAATATATAGTCCTAACTATAGTTTTGAAACTTTGGGAAGAAAATCGTCCCATTTTGGTACAAATTGGAATTTGAAGAAATGTACACAAAATTGGTGACCAAGGAGTAACCAAAGTTCAATATATTAGTATAATAGTGTAAATATAGCTTTGAACCCCTTTAGAATGGATTCTATGCAATATATAGTCCTAACTATAGTTTTGAAACTTTGGGAAGAAAATCGTCCCGTTTGGGTACAAATGTGAATTTGAAGAAATGTAGACATAATTGGTGACCAAGGAGTAACCAAAGTTCAATATACTAGTATAATAGTCTAAATATAGCTTTGAACCCCTTTAGAATGGATTCTAACCAATATATAGTCCTAACTATAGTTTTGAAACTTTGGGAAGAAAATCGTCCCGTTTGGGTACAAATGTGAATTTGAAGAAATGTAGACATAATTGGTGACCAAGGAGTAACCAAAGTTCAATATACTAGTATAATAGTCTAAATATAGCTTTGAACCCCTTTAGAATGGATTCTACCCAATATATAGTCCTAACTATAGTTTTGAAACTTTGGGAAGCGTTTTGGTACAAATGGGAATTTGAAGAAATGTAGACAAAATTGGTGACCAAGGAGAACCAAAGTTCAATATATTAGTATAATAGTCTAAATATAGCTTTGAACCCCTTTAGAATGGATTCTAAGCAATATATAGTCCTAACTATAGTTTTGAAACTTTGGGAAGAAAATCGTCCCGTTTGGGTACAAATGTGAATTTGAAGAAATGTAGACATAATTGGTGACCAAGGAGTAACCAAAGTTCAATATACTAGTATAATAGTCTAACTATAGCTTTGAACCCCTTTAGAATGGATTCTAACCAATATATAGTCCTAACTATAGTTTTGAAACTTTGGGAAGAAAATCGTCCCGTTTGGGTACAAATGTGAATTTGAAGAAATGTAGACATAATTGGTGACCAAGGAGTAACCAAAGTTCAATATACTAGTATAATAGTCTAAATATAGCTTTGAACCCCTTTAGAATGGATTCTACCCAATATATAGTCCTAACTATAGTTTCGAAACTTTGGGAAGAAAATCGTACCGTTTTGTTACAAATGGGAATTTGAAGAAATGTAGACAAAATTAATGACCAAGGAGTAACCAAAGTTCAATATATTAGTATAATAGTCTAAATATAGCTTTGAACCCCTTTAGAATGGATTCTAACAAATATATTCTCCTAACTATAGTTTTGAAACTTTGGGAAGAAAATCGTCCCGTTTGGGTACAAATGTGAATTTGATGAAATGTAGACATAATTGGTGACCAAGGAGTAACCAAAGTTCAATATACTAGTATAATAGTCTAAATATAGCTTTGAACCCCTTTAGAATGGATTCTACCCAATATATAGTCCTAACTATAGTTTGGAAACTTTGGGAAGAAAATCGTCCCGTTTGGGTACAAATGTGAATTTGAAGAAATGTACACAAATTTGGTGACCAAGGAGTAACCAAAGTTCAATATATTAGTATAATAGTGTAAATATAGCTTTGAACCCCTTTAGAATGGATTCTAACTAATATATTGTCCTAACTATAGTTTTGAAACTTTGGGAAGAAAATCGTCCCGTTTTGGTACAAATTGGAATTTGAAGAAATGTACACAAAATTGGTGACCAAGGAGTAACCAAAGTTCAAAATATTAGTATAATAGTGTAAATATAGCTTTGAACCCCTTTAGAATGGATTCTAACTAATATATTGTCCTAACTATAGTTTTGAAACTTTGGGAAGAAAATCGTCCGTTTGGGTACAAATGTGAATTTGAAGAAATGTAGACATAATTGGTGACCAAGGAGTAACCAAAGTTCAATATACTAGTATAATAGTCTTAATATAGCTTTGAACCCCTTTAGAATGGATTCTACCCAATATATAGTCCTAACTATAGTTTTGAAACTTTTGGAAGAAAATCGTCGCGTTTGGGTACAAATGTGAATTTGAAGAAATGTAGACATAATTGGTGACCAAGGAGTAACCAAAGTTCAATATACTAGTATAATAGTCTAAATATAGCTTTGAACCCCTTTAGAATGGATTCTACCCAATATATAGTCCTAACTATAGTTTTGAAACTTTGGGAAGCGTTTTGGTACAAATGGGAATTTGAAGAAATGTAGACAAAATTGGTGACCAAGGAGAACCAAAGTTCAATATATTAGTATAATAGTCTAAATATAGCTTTGAACCCCTTTAGAATGGATTCTAAGCAATATATAGTCCTAACTATAGTTTTGAAACTTTGGGAAGAAAATCGTCCCGTTTGGGTACAAATGTGAATTTGAAGAAATGTAGACATAATTGGTGACCAAGGAGTAACCAAAGTTCAATATACTAGTATAATAGTCTAACTATAGCTTTGAACCCCTTTAGAATGGATTCTAACCAATATATAGTCCTAACTATAGTTTTGAAACTTTGGGAAGAAAATCGTCCCGTTTGGGTACAAATGTGAATTTGAAGAAATGTAGACATAATTGGTGACCAAGGAGTAACCAAAGTTCAATATACTAGTATAATAGTCTAAATATAGCTTTGAACCCCTTTAGAATGGATTCTACCCAATATATAGTCCTAACTATAGTTTCGAAACTTTGGGAAGAAAATCGTACCGTTTTGTTACAAATGGGAATTTGAAGAAATGTAGACAAAATTAATGACCAAGGAGTAACCAAAGTTCAATATATTAGTATAATAGTCTAAATATAGCTTTGAACCCCTTTAGAATGGATTCTAACAAATATATTGTCCTAACTATAGTTTTGAAACTTTGGGAAGAAAATCGTCCCGTTTGGGTACAAATGTGAATTTGATGAAATGTAGACATAATTGGTGACCAAGGAGTAACCAAAGTTCAATATACTAGTATAATAGTCTCAATATAGCTTTGAACCCCTTTAGAATGGATTCTACCCAATATATAGTCCTAATTATAGTTTTGAAACTTTGGGAAGAAAATCGTCGCGTTTGGGTACAAATGTGAATTTGAAGAAATGTAGACATAATTGGTGACCAAGGAGTAACCAAAGTTCAATATACTAGTATAATAGTCTAAATATAGCTTTGAACCCCTTTAGAATGGATCCTACCCAATATATAGTCCTAACTATAGTTTTGAAACTTTGGGAAGCGTTTTGGTACAAATGGGAATTTGAAGAAATGTAGACAAAATTGGTGACCAAAGAGAACCAAAGTTCAATATATTAGTATAATAGTCTAAATATAGCTTTGAACCCCTTTAGAATGGATTCTAAGCAATATATAGTCCTAACTATAGTTTTGAAACTTTGGGAAGAAAATCGTCCCGTTTTGGTACAAATTGGAATTTGAAGAAATGTACACAAAATTGGTGACCAAGGAGTAACCAAAGTTCAAAATATTAGTATAATAGTGTAAATATAGCTTTGAACCCCTTTAGAATGGATTCTAACTAATATATTGTCCTAACTATAGTTTTGAAACTTTGGGAAGAAAATCGTCCGTTTGGGTACAAATGTGAATTTGAAGAAATGTAGACATAATTGGTGACCAAGGAGTAACCAAAGTTCAATATACTAGTATAATAGTCTTAATATAGCTTTGAACCCCTTTAGAATGGATTCTACCCAATATATAGTCCTAACTATAGTTTTGAAACTTTTGGAAGAAAATCGTCGCGTTTGGGTACAAATGTGAATTTGAAGAAATGTAGACATAATTGGTGACCAAGGAGTAACCAAAGTTCAATATACTAGTATAATAGTCTAAATATAGCTTTGAACCCCTTTAGAATGGATTCTACCCAATATATAGTCCTAACTATAGTTTTGAAACTTTGGGAAGCGTTTTGGTACAAATGTGAATTTGAAGAAATGTAGACATAATTGGTGACCAAGGAGTAACCAAAGTTCAATATACTAGTATAATAGTCTAAATATAGCTTTGAACCCCTTTAGAATGGATTCTACCCAATATATAGTCCTAACTATAGTTTGGAAACTTTGGGAAGAAAATCGTCCCGTTTGGGTACAAATGTGAATTTGAAGAAATGTACACAAATTTGGTGACCAAGGAGTAACCAAAGTTCAATATATTAGTATAATAGTGTAAATATAGCTTTGAACCCCTTTAGAATGGATTCTAACTAATATATTGTCCTAACTATAGTTTTGAAACTTTGGGAAGAAAATCGTCCGTTTGGGTACAAATGTGAATTTGAAGAAATGTAGACATAATTGGTGACCAAGGAGTAACCAAAGTTCAATATACTAGTATAATAGTCTAAATATAGCTTTGAACCCCTTTAGAATGGATTCTACCCAATATATAGACCTAACTATAGTTTTGAAACTTTTGGAAGAAAATCGTCGCGTTTGGGTACAAATGTGAATTTGAAGAAATGTAGACATAATTGGTGACCAAGGAGTAACCAAAGTTCAATATACTAGTATAATAGTCTAAATATAGCTTTGAACCCCTTTAGAATGGATTCTACCCAATATATAGTCCTAACTATAGTTTTGAAACTTTGGGAAGCGTTTTGGTACAAATGGGAATTTGAAGAAATGTAGACAAAATTGGTGACCAAGGAGAACCAAAGTTCAATATATTAGTATAATAGTCTAAATATAGCTTTGAACCCCTTTAGAATGGATTCTAAGCAATATATAGTCCTAACTATAGTTTTGAAACTTTGGGAAGAAAATCGTCCCGTTTTGGTACAAATGTGAATTTGAAGAAATGTAGACATAATTGGTGACCAAGGAGTAACCAAAGTTCAATATACGAGTATAATAGTCTAAATATAGCTTTGAACCCCTTTAGAATGGATTCTACCCAATATATAGTCCTAACTATAGTTTTGAAACTTTGGGAAGAAAATCGTCCCATTTTGGTACAAATGTGAATTTGAAGAAATGTAGACATAATTGGTGACCAAGGAGTAACCAAAGTTCAATATACTAGTATAATAGTCTAAATATAGCTTTGAACCCCTTTAGAATGGATTCTACCCAATATATAGTCCTAACTATAGTTTTGAAACTTTGGGAAGCGTTTTGGTACAAATGGGAATTTGAAGAAATGTAGACAAAATTGGTGACCAAGGAGAACCAAAGTTCAATATATTAGTATAATAGTCTAAATATAGCTTTGAACCCCTTTAGAATGGATTCTAAGCAATATATAGTCCTAACTATAGTTTTGAAACTTTGGGAAGAAAATCGTCCCGTTTTGGTACAAATGTGAATTTGAAGAAATGTAGACATAATTGGTGACCAAGGAGTAACCAAAGTTCAATATACTAGTATAATAGTCTAAATATAGCTTTGAACCCCTTTAGAATGGATTCTACCCAATATATAGTCCTAACTATAGTTTTGAAACTTTTGGAAGAAAATCGTCGCGTTTGGGTACAAATGTGAATTTGAAGAAATGTAGACATAATTGGTGACCAAGGAGTAACCAAAGTTCAATATACTAGTATAATAGTCTAAATATGGCCTTGAACCCCTTTAGAATGGATTCTACCCAATATATAGTCCTAACTATAGTTTTGAAACTTTGGGAAGCGTTTTGGTACAAATGGGAATTTGAAGAAATGTAGACAAAATTGGTGACCAAGGAGAACCAAAGTTCAATATATTAGTATAATAGTCTAAATATAGCTTTGAACCCCTTTAGAATGGATTCTAAGCAATATATAGTCCTAACTATAGTTTTGAAACTTTGGGAAGAAAATCGTCCCGTTTTGGTACAAATGTGAATTTGAAGAAATGTAGACATAATTGGTGACCAAGGAGTAACCAAAGTTCAATATACTAGTATAATAGTCTAAATATAGCTTTGAACCCCTTTAGAATGGATTCTACCCAATATATAGTCCTAACTATAGTTTTGAAACTTTGGGAAGAAAATCGTCCCATTTTGGTACAAATGTGAATTTGAAGAAATGTAGACATAATTGGTGACCAAGGAGTAACCAAAGTTCAATATACTAGTATAATAGTCTAAATATAGCTTTGAACCCCTTTAGAATGGATTCTACCCAATATATAGTCCTAACTATAGTTTTGAAACTTTGGGAAGCGTTTTGGTACAAATGGGAATTTGAAGAAATGTAGACAAAATTGGTGACCAAGGAGAACCAAAGTTCAATATATTAGTATAATAGTCTAAATATAGCTTTGAACCCCTTTAGAATGGATTCTAAGCAATATATAGTCCTAACTATAGTTTTGAAACTTTGGGAAGAAAATCGTCCCGTTTTGGTACAAATGTGAATTTGAAGAAATGTAGACATAATTGGTGACCAAGGAGTAACCAAAGTTCAATATACTAGTATAATAGTCTAAATATAGCTTTGAACCCCTTTAGAATGGATTCTACCCAATATATAGTCCTAACTATAGTTTTGAAACTTTGGGAAGAAAATCGTCCCATTTTGGTACAAATTGGAATTTGAAGAAATGTACACAAAATTGGTGACCAAGGAGTAACCAAAGTTCAATATATTAGTATAATAGTGTAAATATAGCTTTGAACCCCTTTAGAATGGATTCTATGCAATATATAGTCCTAACTATAGTTTTGAAACTTTGGGAAGAAAATCGTCCCGTTTGGGTACAAATGTGAATTTGAAGAAATGTAGACATAATTGGTGACCAAGGAGTAACCAAAGTTCAATATACTAGTATAATAGTCTAAATATAGCTTTGAACCCCTTTAGAATGGATTCTAACCAATATATAGTCCTAACTATAGTTTTGAAACTTTGGGAAGAAAATCGTCCCGTTTGGGTACAAATGTGAATTTGAAGAAATGTAGACATAATTGGTGACCAAGGAGTAACCAAAGTTCAATATACTAGTATAATAGTCTAAATATAGCTTTGAACCCCTTTAGAATGGATTCTACCCAATATATAGTCCTAACTATAGTTTTGAAACTTTGGGAAGCGTTTTGGTACAAATGGGAATTTGAAGAAATGTAGACAAAATTGGTGACCAAGGAGAACCAAAGTTCAATATATTAGTATAATAGTCTAAATATAGCTTTGAACCCCTTTAGAATGGATTCTAAGCAATATATAGTCCTAACTATAGTTTTGAAACTTTGGGAAGAAAATCGTCCCGTTTGGGTACAAATGTGAATTTGAAGAAATGTAGACATAATTGGTGACCAAGGAGTAACCAAAGTTCAATATACTAGTATAATAGTCTAACTATAGCTTTGAACCCCTTTAGAATGGATTCTAACCAATATATAGTCCTAACTATAGTTTTGAAACTTTGGGAAGAAAATCGTCCCGTTTGGGTACAAATGTGAATTTGAAGAAATGTAGACATAATTGGTGACCAAGGAGTAACCAAAGTTCAATATACTAGTATAATAGTCTAAATATAGCTTTGAACCCCTTTAGAATGGATTCTACCCAATATATAGTCCTAACTATAGTTTCGAAACTTTGGGAAGAAAATCGTACCGTTTTGTTACAAATGGGAATTTGAAGAAATGTAGACAAAATTAATGACCAAGGAGTAACCAAAGTTCAATATATTAGTATAATAGTCTAAATATAGCTTTGAACCCCTTTAGAATGGATTCTAACAAATATATTGTCCTAACTATAGTTTTGAAACTTTGGGAAGAAAATCGTCCCGTTTGGGTACAAATGTGAATTTGATGAAATGTAGACATAATTGGTGACCAAGGAGTAACCAAAGTTCAATATACTAGTATAATAGTCTAAATATAGCTTTGAACCCCTTTAGAATGGATTCTACCCAATATATAGTCCTAATTATAGTTTTGAAACTTTGGGAAGAAAATCGTCGCGTTTGGGTACAAATGTGAATTTGAAGAAATGTAGACATAATTGGTGACCAAGGAGTAACCAAAGTTCAATATACTAGTATAATAGTCTAAATATAGCTTTGAACCCCTTTAGAATGGATCCTACCCAATATATAGTCCTAACTATAGTTTTGAAACTTTGGGAAGCGTTTTGGTACAAATGGGAATTTGAAGAAATGTAGACAAAATTGGTGACCAAAGAGAACCAAAGTTCAATATATTAGTATAATAGTCTAAATATAGCTTTGAACCCCTTTAGAATGGATTCTAAGCAATATATAGTCCTAACTATAGTTTTGAAACTTTGGGAAGAAAATCGTCCCGTTTTGGTACAAATTGGAATTTGAAGAAATGTACACAAAATTGGTGACCAAGGAGTAACCAAAGTTCAAAATATTAGTATAATAGTGTAAATATAGCTTTGAACCCCTTTAGAATGGATTCTAACTAATATATTGTCCTAACTATAGTTTTGAAACTTTGGGAAGAAAATCGTCCGTTTGGGTACAAATGTGAATTTGAAGAAATGTAGACATAATTGGTGACCAAGGAGTAACCAAAGTTCAATATACTAGTATAATAGTCTTAATATAGCTTTGAACCCCTTTAGAATGGATTCTACCCAATATATAGTCCTAACTATAGTTTTGAAACTTTTGGAAGAAAATCGTCGCGTTTGGGTACAAATGTGAATTTGAAGAAATGTAGACATAATTGGTGACCAAGGAGTAACCAAAGTTCAATATACTAGTATAATAGTCTAAATATAGCTTTGAACCCCTTTAGAATGGATTCTACCCAATATATAGTCCTAACTATAGTTTTGAAACTTTGGGAAGCGTTTTGGTACAAATGTGAATTTGAAGAAATGTAGACATAATTGGTGACCAAGGAGTAACCAAAGTTCAATATACTAGTATAATAGTCTAAATATAGCTTTGAACCCCTTTAGAATGGATTCTACCCAATATATAGTCCTAACTATAGTTTGGAAACTTTGGGAAGAAAATCGTCCCGTTTGGGTACAAATGTGAATTTGAAGAAATGTACACAAATTTGGTGACCAAGGAGTAACCAAAGTTCAATATATTAGTATAATAGTGTAAATATAGCTTTGAACCCCTTTAGAATGGATTCTAACTAATATATTGTCCTAACTATAGTTTTGAAACTTTGGGAAGAAAATCGTCCGTTTGGGTACAAATGTGAATTTGAAGAAATGTAGACATAATTGGTGACCAAGGAGTAACCAAAGTTCAATATACTAGTATAATAGTCTAAATATAGCTTTGAACCCCTTTAGAATGGATTCTACCCAATATATAGTCCTAACTATAGTTTTGAAACTTTTGGAAGAAAATCGTCGCGTTTGGGTACAAATGTGAATTTGAAGAAATGTAGACATAATTGGTGACCAAGGAGTAACCAAAGTTCAATATACTAGTATAATAGTCTAAATATAGCTTTGAACCCCTTTAGAATGGATTCTACCCAATATATAGTCCTAACTATAGTTTTGAAACTTTGGGAAGCGTTTTGGTACAAATGGGAATTTGAAGAAATGTAGACAAAATTGGTGACCAAGGAGAACCAAAGTTCAATATATTAGTATAATAGTCTAAATATAGCTTTGAACCCCTTTAGAATGGATTCTAAGCAATATATAGTCCTAACTATAGTTTTGAAACTTTGGGAAGAAAATCGTCCCGTTTTGGTACAAATGTGAATTTGAAGAAATGTAGACATAATTGGTGACCAAGGAGAAACCAAAGTTCAATATACTAGTATAATAGTCTAAATATAGCTTTGAACCCCTTTAGAATGGATTCTAAGCAATATATAGTCCTAACTATAGTTTTGAAACTTTGGGAAGAAAATCGTCCCGTTTGGGTACAAATGTGAATTTGAAGAAATGTAGACATAATTGGTGACCAAGGAGTAACCAAAGTTCAATATACTAGTATAATAGTCTAACTATAGCTTTGAACCCCTTTAGAATGGATTCTAACCAATATATAGTCCTAACTATAGTTTTGAAACTTTGGGAAGAAAATCGTCCCGTTTGGGTACAAATGTGAATTTGAAGAAATGTAGACATAATTGGTGACCAAGGAGTAACCAAAGTTCAATATATTAGTATAATAGTCTAAATATAGCTTTGAACCCCTTTAGAATGGATTCTAAGCAATATATAGTCCTAACTATAGTTTTGAAACTTTGGGAAGAAAATCGTCCCGTTTTGGTACAAATGTGAATTTGAAGAAATGTAGACATAATTGGTGACCAAGGAGTAACCAAAGTTCAATATACTAGTATAATAGTCTAAATATAGCTTTGAACCCCTTTAGAATGGATTCTACCCAATATATAGTCCTAACTATAGTTTTGAAACTTTGGGAAGAAAATCGTCCCATTTTGGTACAAATTGGAATTTGAAGAAATGTACACAAAATTGGTGACCAAGGAGTAACCAAAGTTCAATATATTAGTATAATAGTGTAAATATAGCTTTGAACCCCTTTAGAATGGATTCTATGCAATATATAGTCCTAACTATAGTTTTGAAACTTTGGGAAGAAAATCGTCCCGTTTGGGTACAAATGTGAATTTGAAGAAATGTAGACATAATTGGTGACCAAGGAGTAACCAAAGTTCAATATACTAGTATAATAGTCTAACTATAGCTTTGAACCCCTTTAGAATGGATTCTAACCAATATATAGTCCTAACTATAGTTTTGAAACTTTGGGAAGAAAATCGTCCCGTTTGGGTACAAATGTGAATTTGAAGAAATGTAGACATAATTGGTGACCAAGGAGTAACCAAAGTTCAATATATTAGTATAATAGTCTAAATATAGCTTTGAACCCCTTTAGAATGGATTCTAAGCAATATATAGTCCTAACTATAGTTTTGAAACTTTGGGAAGAAAATCGTCCCGTTTTGGTACAAATGTGAATTTGAAGAAATGTAGACATAATTGGTGACCAAGGAGTAACCAAAGTTCAATATACTAGTATAATAGTCTAAATATAGCTTTGAACCCCTTTAGAATGGATTCTACCCAATATATAGTCCTAACTATAGTTTTGAAACTTTGGGAAGAAAATCGTCCCATTTTGGTACAAATTGGAATTTGAAGAAATGTACACAAAATTGGTGACCAAGGAGTAACCAAAGTTCAATATATTAGTATAATAGTGTAAATATAGCTTTGAACCCCTTTAGAATGGATTCTATGCAATATATAGTCCTAACTATAGTTTTGAAACTTTGGGAAGAAAATCGTCCCGTTTGGGTACAAATGTGAATTTGAAGAAATGTAGACATAATTGGTGACCAAGGAGTAACCAAAGTTCAATATACTAGTATAATAGTCTAAATATAGCTTTGAACCCCTTTAGAATGGATTCTAACCAATATATAGTCCTAACTATAGTTTTGAAACTTTGGGAAGAAAATCGTCCCGTTTGGGTACAAATGTGAATTTGAAGAAATGTAGACATAATTGGTGACCAAGGAGTAACCAAAGTTCAATATACTAGTATAATAGTCTAAATATAGCTTTGAACCCCTTTAGAATGGATTCTACCCAATATATAGTCCTAACTATAGTTTTGAAACTTTGGGAAGCGTTTTGGTACAAATGGGAATTTGAAGAAATGTAGACAAAATTGGTGACCAAGGAGAACCAAAGTTCAATATATTAGTATAATAGTCTAAATATAGCTTTGAACCCCTTTAGAATGGATTCTAAGCAATATATAGTCCTAACTATAGTTTTGAAACTTTGGGAAGAAAATCGTCCCGTTTGGGTACAAATGTGAATTTGAAGAAATGTAGACATAATTGGTGACCAAGGAGTAACCAAAGTTCAATATACTAGTATAATAGTCTAACTATAGCTTTGAACCCCTTTAGAATGGATTCTAACCAATATATAGTCCTAACTATAGTTTTGAAACTTTGGGAAGAAAATCGTCCCGTTTGGGTACAAATGTGAATTTGAAGAAATGTAGACATAATTGGTGACCAAGGAGTAACCAAAGTTCAATATACTAGTATAATAGTCTAAATATAGCTTTGAACCCCTTTAGAATGGATTCTACCCAATATATAGTCCTAACTATAGTTTCGAAACTTTGGAAAGAAAATCGTACCGTTTTGTTACAAATGGGAATTTGAAGAAATGTAGACAAAATTAATGACCAAGGAGTAACCAAAGTTCAATATATTAGTATAATAGTCTAAATATAGCTTTGAACCCCTTTAGAATGGATTCTAACAAATATATTGTCCTAACTATAGTTTTGAAACTTTGGGAAGAAAATCGTCCCGTTTGGGTACAAATGTGAATTTGATGAAATGTAGACATAATTGGTGACCAAGGAGTAACCAAAGTTCAATATACTAGTATAATAGTCTAAATATAGCTTTGAACCCCTTTAGAATGGATTCTACCCAATATATAGTCCTAATTATAGTTTTGAAACTTTGGGAAGAAAATCGTCGCGTTTGGGTACAAATGTGAATTTGAAGAAATGTAGACATAATTGGTGACCAAGGAGTAACCAAAGTTCAATATACTAGTATAATAGTCTAAATATAGCTTTGAACCCCTTTAGAATGGATCCTACCCAATATATAGTCCTAACTATAGTTTTGAAACTTTGGGAAGCGTTTTGGTACAAATGGGAATTTGAAGAAATGTAGACAAAATTGGTGACCAAAGAGAACCAAAGTTCAATATATTAGTATAATAGTCTAAATATAGCTTTGAACCCCTTTAGAATGGATTCTAAGCAATATATAGTCCTAACTATAGTTTTGAAACTTTGGGAAGAAAATCGTCCCGTTTTGGTACAAATTGGAATTTGAAGAAATGTACACAAAATTGGTGACCAAGGAGTAACCAAAGTTCAAAATATTAGTATAATAGTGTAAATATAGCTTTGAACCCCTTTAGAATGGATTCTAACTAATATATTGTCCTAACTATAGTTTTGAAACTTTGGGAAGAAAATCGTCCGTTTGGGTACAAATGTGAATTTGAAGAAATGTAGACATAATTGGTGACCAAGGAGTAACCAAAGTTCAATATACTAGTATAATAGTCTTAATATAGCTTTGAACCCCTTTAGAATGGATTCTACCCAATATATAGTCCTAACTATAGTTTTGAAACTTTTGGAAGAAAATCGTCGCGTTTGGGTACAAATGTGAATTTGAAGAAATGTAGACATAATTGGTGACCAAGGAGTAACCAAAGTTCAATATACTAGTATAATAGTCTAAATATAGCTTTGAACCCCTTTAGAATGGATTCTACCCAATATATAGTCCTAACTATAGTTTTGAAACTTTGGGAAGCGTTTTGGTACAAATGTGAATTTGAAGAAATGTAGACATAATTGGTGACCAAGGAGTAACCAAAGTTCAATATACTAGTATAATAGTCTAAATATAGCTTTGAACCCCTTTAGAATGGATTCTACCCAATATATAGTCCTAACTATAGTTTGGAAACTTTGGGAAGAAAATCGTCCCGTTTGGGTACAAATGTGAATTTGAAGAAATGTACACAAATTTGGTGACCAAGGAGTAACCAAAGTTCAATATATTAGTATAATAGTGTAAATATAGCTTTGAACCCCTTTAGAATGGATTCTAACTAATATATTGTCCTAACTATAGTTTTGAAACTTTGGGAAGAAAATCGTCCGTTTGGGTACAAATGTGAATTTGAAGAAATGTAGACATAATTGGTGACCAAGGAGTAACCAAAGTTCAATATACTAGTATAATAGTCTAAATATAGCTTTGAACCCCTTTAGAATGGATTCTACCCAATATATAGTCCTAACTATAGTTTTGAAACTTTTGGAAGAAAATCGTCGCGTTTGGGTACAAATGTGAATTTGAAGAAATGTAGACATAATTGGTGACCAAGGAGTAACCAAAGTTCAATATACTAGTATAATAGTCTAAATATAGCTTTGAACCCCTTTAGAATGGATTCTACCCAATATATAGTCCTAACTATAGTTTTGAAACTTTGGGAAGCGTTTTGGTACAAATGGGAATTTGAAGAAATGTAGACAAAATTGGTGACCAAGGAGAACCAAAGTTCAATATATTAGTATAATAGTCTAAATATAGCTTTGAACCCCTTTAGAATGGATTCTAAGCAATATATAGTCCTAACTATAGTTTTGAAACTTTGGGAAGAAAATCGTCCCGTTTTGGTACAAATGTGAATTTGAAGAAATGTAGACATAATTGGTGACCAAGGAGTAACCAAAGTTCAATATACTAGTATAATAGTCTAAATATAGCTTTGAACCCCTTTAGAATGGATTCTACCCAATATATAGTCCTAACTATAGTTTTGAAACTTTGGGAAGAAAATCGTCCCATTTTGGTACAAATTGGAATTTAAAGAAATGTACACAAAATTGGTGACCAAGGAGTAACCAAAGTTCAATATATTAGTATAATAGTGTAAATATAGCTTTGAACCCCTTTAGAATGGATTCTATGCAATATATAGTCCTAACTATAGTTTTTAAACTTTGGGAAGAAAATCGTCCCGTTTGGGTACAAATGTGAATTTGAAGAAATGTAGACATAATTGGTGACCAAGGAGTAACTAAAGTTCAATATACTAGTATAATAGTCTAAATATAGCTTTGAACCCCTTTAGAATGGATTCTAACCAATATATAGTCCTAACTATAGTTTTGAAACTTTGGGAAGAAAATCGTCCCGTTTGGGTACAAATGTGAATTTGAAGAAATGTAGACATAATTGGTGACCAAGGAGTAACCAAAGTTCAATATACTAGTATAATAGTCTAAATATAGCTTTGAACCCCTTTAGAATGGATTCTACCCAATATATAGTCCTAACTATAGTTTTAAAACTTTGGGAAGCGTTTTGGTACAAATGGGAATTTGAAGAAATGTAGACAAAATTGGTGACCAAGGAGAACCAAAGTTCAATATATTAGTATAATAGTCTAAATATAGCTTTGAACCCCTTTAGAATGGATTCTAAGCAATATATAGTCCTAACTATAGTTTTGAAACTTTGGGAAGAAAATCGTCCCGTTTGGGTACAAATGTGAATTTGAAGAAATGTAGACATAATTGGTGACCAAGGAGTAACCAAAGTTCAATATACTAGTATAATAGTCTAACTATAGCTTTGAACCCCTTTAGAATGGATTCTAACCAATATATAGTCCTAACTATAGTTTTGAAACTTTGGGAAGAAAATCGTCCCGTTTGGGTACAAATGTGAATTTGAAGAAATGTAGACATAATTGGTGACCAAGGAGTAACCAAAGTTCAATATACTAGTATAATAGTCTAAATATAGCTTTGAACCCCTTTAGAATGGATTCTACCCAATATATAGTCCTAACTATAGTTTCGAAACTTTGGGAAGAAAATCGTACCGTTTTGTTACAAATGGGAATTTGAAGAAATGTAGACAAAATTAATGACCAAGGAGTAACCAAAGTTCAATATATTAGTATAATAGTCTAAATATAGCTTTGAACCCCTTTAGAATGGATTCTAACAAATATATTGTCCTAACTATAGTTTTGAAACTTTGGGAAGAAAATCGTCCCGTTTGGGTACAAATGTGAATTTGAAGAAATGTAGACATAATTGGTGACCAAGGAGTAACCAAAGTTCAATATACTAGTATAATAGTCTAAATATAGCTTTGAACCCCTTTAGAATGGATTCTACCCAATATATAGTCCTAATTATAGTTTTGAAACTTTGGGAAGAAAATCATCGCGTTTGGGTACAAATGTGAATTTGAAGAAATGTAGACATAATTGGTGACCAAGGAGTAACCAAAGTTCAATATACTAGTATAATAGTCTAAATATAGCTTTGAACCCCTTTAGAATGGATCCTACCCAATATATAGTCCTAACTATAGTTTTGAAACTTTGGGAAGCGTTATGGTACAAATGGGAATTTGAAGAAATGTAGACAAAATTGGTGACCAAAGAGAACCAAAGTTCAATATATTATTATAATAGTCTAAATATAGCTTTGAACGCCTTTAGAATGGATTCTAAGCAATATATAGTCCTAACTATAGTTTTGAAACTTTGGGAAGAAAATCGTCCCGTTTTGGTACAAATTGGAATTTGAAGAAATGTACACAAAATTGGTGACCAAGGAGTAACCAAAGTTCAAAATATTAGTATAATAGTCTAAATATAGCTTTGAACCCCTTTAGAATGGATTCTAAGCAATATATAGACCTAACTATAGTTTTGAAACTTTGGGAAGAAAATCGTCCCGTTTTGGTACAAATTGGAATTTGAAGAAATGTACCAAAATTGGTGACCAAGGAGTAACGAAAGTTCAATATATTAGTATAATAGTCTAAATATAGCTTTGAACCCCTTTAGAATGGATTCTACCCAATATATAGTCCTAACTATAGTTTTGAAACTTTGGAAAGAAAATCGTCCCATTTTGGTACAAATGGGAATTTGAAGAAATGTAGACATAATTGGTGACCAAGTAGTAACAAAAGTTCAATATATTAGTATAATAGTCTAAATATAGCTTTGAACCCCTTTAGAATGGATCCTAAGCAATATATAGTCCTTTCTATTGTTTTGAAACTTTAGGAAGCGTTTTGGTACAAATGGGAATTTGAAGAAACGTACACAAAATTTGTGACCAACGAGTAACCAATGTTCAATATATTAGTAAAATAGTCTAATTATAGCTTTGAACCCCTTTAGAATGGATTCTAAGCAATATATAGTCCTAACTATTGTTTTGAAACTTTAGGAAGCGTTTTGGTACAAATGGGAATTTAAAGAAATGTACAAAAAATTTGTGACCAAGGAGTAACCAAAGTTCAATATATTAGTATAATAGTCTAAATATAGGTTTGAACCCCTTTAGAATGGATTCTAAGCAATATATAGTCCTAACTATTGTTTTGAAACTTTAGGAAGCGTTTTGGTACAAATGGGAATTTGAAGAAATGTACACAAAATTTTAGACCAAGGAATAACCAAAGTTCAATATATTAGTATAATAGTCTAAATATAGCTTTGAACCCCTTTAGAATGGATTCTAACTAATATATTGTCCTAACTATAGTTTTGAAACTTTGGGAAGAAAATCGTCCCGTTTGGGTACAAATGTGAATTTGAAGAAATGTAGACATAATTGGTGACCAAGGAGTAACCAAAGTTCAATATACTAGTATAATAGTCTAAATATAGCTTTGAACCCCTTTAGAATGGATTCTACTCAATATATAGTCCTAACTATAGTTTTGAAACTTTGGGAAGAAAATCGTCGCGTTTGGGTACAAATGTGAATTTGAAGAAATGTAGACATAATTGGTGACCAAGTAACCAAAGTTCAATATACTAGTATAATAGTCTAAATATCGCTTTGAACCCCTTTAGAATGGATTCTACCCAATATATAATCCTAACTATAGTTTTGAAACTTTGGGAAGCGTTTTGGTACAAATGGGAATTTGAAGAAATGTAGACAAAATTTGTGACCAAGGATTAAAAAAAGTTAAATATATTAGTATAATAGTCTAATTATTGCTTTGAACCCCTTTAGAATGGATTCTAAGCAATATATAGTCCTAACTATTGTTTTGAAACTTTAGGAAGCGTTTTGGTACAAATGGGAATTTGAAGAAATGTACACAAAATTTTAGACCAAGGAATAACCAAAGTTCAATATATTAGTATAATAGTCTAAATATAGCTTTGAACCCCTTTAGAATGGATTCTAAGCAATATATAGTCCTACCTATAGTTTTGAAACTTTGGGAAGAAAATCGTCCCGTTCTGGTACAAATTGGAATTTGAAGAAATGTACACAAATTTGGTGACCAAGGAGTAACCAAAGTTCAATATATTAGTATAATAGTGTAAATATAGCTTTGAACCCCTTTAGAATGGATTCTACCCAATATATAGTCCTAACTCTAGTTTTGAAACTTTGGGAAGAAAATCGTCCCGTTTGGGTACAAATGTGAATTTGAAGAAATGTAGACATAATTGGTGACCAAGGAGTAACCAAAGTTCAATATACTAGTATAATAGTCTAAATATAGCTTTGAACCCCTTTAGAATGGATTCTACCCAATATATAGTCCTAACTATAGTTTTGAAACTTTGGGAAGAAAATCGTCGCGTTTGGGTACAAATGTGAATTTGAAGAAATGTAGACATAATTGGTGACCAAGGAGTAACCAAAGTTCAATATATTAGTATAATAGTCTAAATATAGCTTTGAACCCCTTTAGAATGGATTCTAACTAATATATTGTCCTAACTATAGTTTTGAAACTTTGGGAAGAAAATCGTCCCGTTTGGGTACAAATGTGAATTTGAAGAAATGTAGACATAATTGGTGACCAAGGAGTAACGAAAGTTCAATATACTAGTATAATAGTCTAAATATAGCTCTGAACCCCTTTAGAATGGATTCTACTCAATATATAGTCCTAACTATAGTTTTGAAACTTTGGGAAGAAAATCGTCGCGTTTGGGTACAAATGTGAATTTGAAGAAATGTAGACATAATTGGTGACCAAGGAGTAACCAAAGTTCAATATACTAGTATAATAGTCTAAATATAGCTTTGAACCCCTTTAGAATGGATCCTACCCAATATATAGTCCTAACTATAGTTTTGAAACTTTGGGAAGCGTTTTGGTACAAATGGGAATTTGAAGAAATGTAGACAAAATTGGTGACCAAGGAGAACCAAAGTTCAATATATTAGTATAATAGTCTAAATATAGCTTTGAACCCCTTTAGAATGGATTCTAAGCAATATATAGTCCTAACTATAGTTTTGAAACTTTGGGAAGAAAATCGTCCCGTTTTGGTACAAATTGGAATTTGAAGAAATGTACACAAAATTGGTGACCAAGGAGTAACCAAAGTTCAAAATATTAGTATAATAGTCTAAATATAGCTTTGAACCCCTTTAGAATGGATTCTAAGCAATATATAGTCCTAACTATAGTTTTGAAACTTTGGGAAGAAAATCGTCCCGTTTTGGTACAAATTAGAATTTGAAGAAATGTACACAAAATTTGTGACCAAGGAGTAACCAAAGTTCAATAAATTAGTATAATAGTCTAAATAAAGCTTTGAACCCCTTTAGAATGGATTCTAAGCAATATATAGTCCTAACTATTGTTTTGAAACTTTGGGAAGAAAATCGTCCCGTTTTGGTACAAATTGGAATTTGAAGAAATGTACCAAAATTAGTGACCAAGGAGTAACCAAAGTTCAATATATTAGTATAATAGTCTAAATATAGCTTTGAACCCCTTTAGAATGGATTCTACCCAATATATAGTCCTAACTATAGTTTTGAAACTTTGGAAAGAAAATCGTCCCATTTTGGTACAAATGGGAATTTGAAGAAATGTAGACATAATTGGTGACCAAGGAGTAACAAAAGTTCAATATATTAGTATAATAGTCTAAATATAGCTTTGAACCCCTTTAGAATGGATTCTAAGCAATATATAGTCCTAACTATTGTTTTGAAACTTTAGGAAGCGTTTTGGTACAAATGGGAATTTAAAGAAATGTACACAAAATTTGTGACCAAGGAGTAACCAAAGTTCAATATATTAGTATAATAGTCTAAATATAGCTTTGAACCCCTTTAGAATGGATTCTAAGCAATATATAGTCCTAACTATTGTTTTGAAACTTTAGGAAGCGTTTTGGTACAAATGGGAATTTGAAGAAATGTACACAAAATTTTAGACCAAGGAATAACCAAAGTTCAATATATTAGTATAATAGTCTAGATATAGCTTTGAACCCCTTTAGAATGGATTCTAAGCAATATATAGTCCTAACTATTGTTTTGAAACTTTAGGAAGCGTTTTGGTACAAATGGGAATTTGAAGAAATGTACACAAAATTTGTGACCAAGGATTAAAAAAAGTTAAATATATTAGTATAATAGTCTAATTATTGCTTTGAACCCCTTTAGAATGGATTCTAAGCAATATATAGTCCTAACTATTGTTTTGAAACTTTAGGAAGCGTTTTGGTACAAATGGGAATTTGAAGAAATGTACACAAAATTTTAGACCAAGGAATAACCATAGTTCAATATATTAGTATAATAGTCTAGATATAGCTTTGAACCCCTTTAGAATGGATTCTAAGCAATATATAGTCCTACCTATAGTTTTGAAACTTTGGGAAGAAAATCGTCCCGTTTTGGTACAAATTGGAATTTGAAGAAATGTACACAAATTTGGTGACCAAGGAGTAACCAAAGTTCAATATATTAGTATAATAGTGTAAATATAGCTTTGAACCCCTTTAGAATGGATTCTACCCAGTATATAGTCCTAACTATAGTTTTGAAACTTTGGGAAGAAAATCGTCCCGTTTGGGTACAAATGTGAATTTGAAGAAATGTAGACCAAATTAATGACCAAGGAGTAACCAAAGTTCAATATATTAGTATAATAGTCTAAATATAGCTTTGAACCCCTTTAGAATGGATTCTAACTAATATATTGTCCTAACTATAGTTTTGAAACTTTGGGAAGAAAATTGTCCCGTTTGGGTACAAATGTGAATTTGAAGAAATGTAGACATAATTGGTGACCAAGGAGTAACCAAAGTTCAATATACTAGTATAATAGTATAAATATAGCTTTGAACCCCTTTAGAATGGATTCTACTCAATATATAGTCCTAACTATAGTTTTGAAACTTTGGGAAGAAAATCGTCGCGTTTGGGTACAAATGTGAATTTGAAGAAATGTAGACATAATTGGTGACCAAGTAACCAAAGTTCAATATACTAGTATAATAGTCTAAATATCGCTTTGAACCCCTTTAGAATGGATTCTACCCAATATATAGTCCTAACTATAGTTTTGAAACTTTGGGAAGCGTTTTGGTACAAATGGGAATTTGAAGAAATGTAGACAAAATTTGTGACCAAGGATTAAAAAAAGTTAAATATATTAGTATAATAGTCTAATTATTGCTTTGAACCCCTTTAGAATGGATTATAAGCAATATATAATCCTAACTATTGTTTTGAAACTTTAGGAAGCGTTTTGGTACAAATGGGAATTTGAAGAAATGTACACAAAATTTTAGACCAAGGAATAACCAAAGTTCAATATATTAGTATAATAGTCTAAATATAGCTTTGAACCCCTTTAGAATGGATTCTAAGCAATATATAGTCCTACCTATAGTTTTGAAACTTTGGGAAGAAAATCGTCCCGTTCTGGTACAAATTGGAATTTGAAGAAATGTACACAAATTTGGTGACCAAGGAGTAACCAAAGTTCAATATATTAGTATAATAGTGTAAATATAGCTTTGAACCCCTTTAGAATGGATTCTAACTAATATATTGTCCTAACTATAGTTTTGAAACTTTGGGAAGAAAATCGTCCCGTTTGGGTACAAATGTGAATTTGAAGAAATGTAGACATAATTGGTGACCAAGGAGTAACCAAAGTTCAATATACTAGTATAATAGTCTAAATATAGCTTTGAACCCCTTTAGAATGGATTCTACCCAATATATAGTCCTAACTATAGTTTTGAAACTTTGGGAAGAAAATCGTCGCGTTTGGGTACAAATGTGAATTTGAAGAAATGTAGACATAATTGGTGACCAAGGAGTAACCAAAGTTCAATATACTAGTATAATAGTCTAAATATAGCTTTGAACCCCTTTAGAATGGATTCTAAGCAATATATAGTCCTAACTATAGTTTTGAAACTTTGGGAAGAAAATCGTCCCGTTTTGGTACAAATTGGAATTTGAAGAAATGTACACAAAATTGGTGACCAAGGAGTAACCAAATTTCAATATATTAGTATAATAGTTTAAATATAGCTTTGAACCCCTTTAGAATGGATTCTAAGCAATATATAGTCCTAACTATTGTTTTGAAACTTTGGGAAGAAAATCGTCCCATTTTGGTACAAATTGGAATTTGAAGAAATGTACCAAAATTGGTGACCAAGGAGTAACCAAAGTTCAATATATTAGTATAATAGTCTAAATATAGCTTTGAACCCCTTTAGAATGGATTCTACCCAATATATAGTCCTAACTATAGTTTTGAAACTTTGGAAAGAAAATCGTCCCATTTTGGTACAAATGGGAATTTGAAGAAATGTAGACATAATTGGTGACCAAGGAGTAACCAAAGTTCAATAAATTAGTATAATAGTCTAAATAAAGCTTTGAACCCCTTTAGAATGGATTCTAAGCAATATATAGTCCTAACTATTGTTTTGAAACTTTGGGAAGAAAATCGTCCCGTTTTGGTACAAATTGGAATTTGAAGAAATGTACCAAAATTGGTGACCAAGGAGTAACCAAAGTTCAATATATTAGTATAATAGTCTAAATATAGCTTTGAACCCCTTTAGAATGGATTCTACCCAATATATAGTCCTAACTATAGTTTTGAAACTTTGGAAAGAAAATCGTCCCATTTTGGTACAAATGGGAATTTGAAGAAATGTAGACATAATTGGTGACCAAGGAGTAACAAAAGTTCAATATATTAGTATAATAGTCTAAATATAGCTTTGAACCCCTTTAGAATGGATTCTAAGCAATATATAGTCCTAACTATTGTTTTGAAACTTTAGGAAGCGTTTTGGTACAAATGGGAATTTGAAGAAATGTAAACAAAATTTGTGACCAAGGAGTAAAAAAAGTTAAATATATTAGTATAATAGTCTAATTATAGCTTTGAACCCCTTTAGAATGGATTCTAAGCAATATATAGTCCTAACTATTGTTTTGATACTTTAGGAAGCGTTTTGGTACAAATGGGAATTTGAAGAAATGTACACAAAATTTAAGACCAAGGAATAACCAAAGTTCAATATATGAGTATAATAGTCTAAATATAGCTTTGAACCCCTTTAGAATGGATTCTATGCAATATATAGTCCTACCTATAGTTTTGAAACTTTGGGAAGAAAATCGTCCCGTTTTGGTAAAAATTGGAATTTGAAGAAATGTACACAAAGTTTGTGACCAACGAGTAACCAATGTTCAATATATTAGTATAATAGTCTAGTTATAGCTTTGAACCCCTTTAGAATGGATTCTAAGCAATATATAGTCCTAACTATTGTTTTGAAACTTTAGGAAGCGTTTTGGTACAAATGGGAATTTAAAGAAATGTACACAAAATTAGTGACCAAGGAGTAACCAAAGTTCAATATATTACTATAATACTCTAAATATAGCTTTGAACCCCTTTAGAATGGATTCTAAGCAATATATAGTCCTAACTATTGTTTTGAAACTTTAGGAAGCGTTTTGGTACAAATGGGAATTTGAAGAAATGTACACAAAATTTGTGACCAAGGATTAAAAAAAGTTAAATATATTAGTATAATAGTCTAATTATTGCTTTGAACCCCTTTAGAATGGATTCTAAGCAATATATAGTCCTAACTATTGTTTTGAAACTTTAGGAAGCGTTTTGGTACAAATGGGAATTTGAAGAACCGTACACAAAATTTTAGACCAAGGAATAACCAAAGTTCAATATATTAGTATAATAGTCTAAATATAGCTTTGAACCCCTTTAGAATGGATTCTAAGCAATATATAGTCCTACCTATAGTTTTGAAACTTTGGGAAGAAAATCGTCCCGTTCTGGTACAAATTGGAATTTGAAGAAATGTACACAAATTTGGTGACCAAGGAGTAACCAAAGTTCAATATATTAGTAGAATAGTGTAAATATAGCTTTGAACCCCTTTAGAATGGATTCTACCCAGTATATAGTCCTAACTATAGTTTTGAAACTTTGGGAAGAAAATCGTCCCGTTTGGGTACAAATGTGAATTTGAAGAAATGTAGACAAAATTAATGACCAAGGAGTAACCAAAGTTCAATATATTAGTATAATAGTCTAAATATAGCTTTGAACCCCTTTAGAATGGATTCTAACTAATATATTGTCCTAACTATAGTTTTGAAACTTTGGGAAGAAAATCGTCCCGTTTGGGTACAAATGTGAATTTGAAGAAATGTAGACATAATTGGTGACCAAGGAGTAACCAAAGTTCAATATACTAGTATAATAGTCTAAATATAGCTTTGAACCCCTTTAGAATGGATTCTACTCAATATATAGTCCTAACTATAGTTTTGAAACTTAGGGAAGAAAATCGTCGCGTTTGGGTACAAATGTGAATTTGAAGAAATGTAGACATAATTGGTGACCAAGGAGTAACCAAAGTTCAATATACTAGTATAATAGTCTAAATATAGCTTTGAACCCCTTTAGAATGGATTCTACCCAATATATAGTCCTAACTATAGTTTTGAAACTTTGGGAAGCGTTTTGGTACAAATGGGAATTTGAAGAAATGTAGACAAAATTGGTGACCAAGGAGAACCAAAGTTCAATATATTAGTATAATAGTCTAATTATTGCTTTGAACCCCTTTAGAATGGATTCTAAGCAATATATAGTCCTAACTATTGTTTTGAAACTTTAGGAAGCGTTTTGGTACAAATGGGAATTTGAAGAAATGTACACAAAATTTTAGACCAAGGAATAACCAAAGTTCAATATATTAGTATAATAGTCTAAATATAGCTTTGAACCCCTTTAGAATGGATTCTAAGCAATATATAGTCCTACCTATAGTTTTGAAACTTTGGGAAGAAAATCGTCCCGTTCTGGTACAAATTGGAATTTGAAGAAATGTACACAAATTTGGTGACCAAGGAGTAACCAAAGTTCAATATATTAGTATAATAGTGTAAATATAGCTTTGAACCCCTTTAGAATGGATTCTAACTAATATATTGTCCTAACTATAGTTTTGAAACTTTGGGAAGAAAATCGTCCCGTTTGGGTACAAATGTGAATTTGAAGAAATGTAGACATAATTGGTGATCAAGGAGTAACCAAAGTTCAATATACTAGTATAATAGTCTAAATATAGCTTTGAACCCCTTTAGAATGTATTCTACCCAATATATAGTCCTAACTATAGTTTTGAAACTTTGGGAAGAAAATCGTCGCGTTTGGGTACAAATGTGAATTTGAAGAAATGTAGACATAATTGGTGACCAAGGAGTAACCAAAGTTCAATATACTAGTATAATAGTCTAAATATAGCTTTGAACCCCTTTAGAATGGATTCTACCCAATATATAGTCCTAACTATAGTTTTGAAACTTTGGGAAGCGTTTTGGTACAAATGGGAATTTGAAGAAATGTAGACAAAATTGGTGACCAAGGAGAACCAAAGTTCAATATATTAGTATAATAGTCTAATTATTGCTTTGAACCCCTTTAGAATGGATTCTAAGCAATATATAGTCCTAACTATTGTTTTGAAACTTTAGGAAGCGTTTTGGTACAAATGGGAATTTGAAGAAATGTACACAAAATTTTAGACCAAGGAATAACCAAAGTTCAATATATTAGTATAATAGTCTAAATATAGCTTTGAACCCCTTTAGAATGGATTCTAAGCAATATATAGTCCTACCTATAGTTTTGAAACTTTGGGAAGAAAATCGTCCCGTTCTGGTACAAATTGGAATTTGAAGAAATGTACACAAATTTGGTGACCAAGGAGTAACCAAAGTTCAATATATTAGTATAATAGTGTAAATATAGCTTTGAACCCCTTTAGAATGGATTCTAACTAATATATTGTCCTAACTATAGTTTTGAAACTTTGGGAAGAAAATCGTCCCGTTTGGGTACAAATGTGAATTTGAAGAAATGTAGACATAATTGGTGACCAAGGAGTAACCAAAGTTCAATATACTAGTATAATAGTCTAAATATAGCTTTGAACCCCTTTAGAATGGATTCTACCCAATATATAGTCCTAACTATAGTTTTGAAACTTTGGGAAGAAAATCATCGCGTTTGGGTACAAATGTGAATTTGAAGAAATGTAGACATAATTGGTGACCAAGGAGTAACCAAAGTTCAATATACTAGTATAATAGTCTAAATATAGCTTTGAACCCCTTTAGAATGGATTCTACCCAATATATAGTCCTAACTATAGTTTTGAAACTTTGGGAAGCGTTTTGGTACAAATGGGAATTTGAAGAAATGTAGACAAAATTGGTGACCAAGGAGAACCAAAGTTCAATATATTAGTATAATAGTCTAAATATAGCTTTGAACCCCTTTAGAATGGATTCTAAGCAATATATAGTCCTAACTATAGTTTTGAAACTTTGGGAAGAAAATCGTCCCGTTTTGGTACAAATTGGAATTTGAAGAAATGTACACAAAATTGGTGACCAAGGAGAAACCAAAGTTCAAAATATTAGTATAATAGTCTAAATATAGCTTTGAACCCCTTTAGAATGGATTCTAAGCAATATATAGTCCTAACTATAGTTTTGAAACTTTGGGAAGAAAATCGTCCCGTTTTGGTACAAATTGGAATTTGAAGAAATGTACACAAAATTGGTGACCAAGGAGTAATCAAAGTTCAATATATTAGTATAATAGTTTAAATATAGCTTTGAACCCCTTTAGAATGGATTCTAAGCAATATATAGTCCTAACTATTGTTTTGAAACTTTGGGAAGAAAATCGTCCCGTTTTGGTACAAATTGGAATTTGAAGAAATGTACCAAAATTGGTGACCAAGGAGTAACCAAAGTTCAATATATTAGTATAATAGTCTAAATATAGCTTTGAACCCCTTTAGAATGGATTCTACCCAATATATAGTCCTAACTATAGTTTTGAAACTTTGGATAGAAAATCGTCCCATTTTGGTACAAATGGGAATTTGAAGAAATGTAGACATAATTGGTGACCAAGGAGTAACCAAAGTTCAATAAATTAGTATAATAGTCTAAATAAAGCTTTGAACCCCTTTAGAATGGATTCTAAGCAATATATAGTCCTAACTATTGTTTTGAAACTTTGGGAAGAAAATCGTCCCGTTTTGGTACAAATTGGAATTTGAAGAAATGTACCAAAATTGGTGACCAAGGAGTAACCAAAGTTCAATATATTAGTATAATAGTCTAAATATAGCTTTGAACCCCTTTAGAATGGATTCCACCCAATATATAGTCCTAACTATAGTTTTGAAACTTTGGAAAGAAAATCGTCCCATTTTGGTACAAATGGGAATTTGAAGAAATGTAGACATAATTGGTGACCAAGGAGTAACAAAAGTTCAATATATTAGTATAATAGTCTAAATATAGCTTTGAACCCCTTTAGAATGGATTCTAAGCAATATATAGTCCTAACTATTGTTTTGAAACTTTAGGAAGCGTTTTGGTACAAATGTGAATTTGAAGAAATGTAGACAAAATTAATGACCAAGGAGTAACCAAAGTTCAATATATTAGTATAATAGTCTAAATATAGCTTTGAACCCCTTTAGAATGGATTCTAACTAATATATTGTCCTAACTATAGTTTTGAAACTTTGGGAAGAAAATCGTCCCGTTTGGGTACAAATGTGAATTTGAAGAAATGTAGACATAATTGGTGACCAAGGAGTAACCAAAGTTCAATATACTAGTATAATAGTCTAAATATAGCTTTGAACCCCTTTAGAATGGATTCTACCCAATATATAGTCCTAACTATAGTTTTGAAACTTTGGGAAGCGTTTTGGTACAAATGGGAATTTGAAGAAATGTAGACAAATTTGTGACCAAGGATTAAAAAAAGTTAAATATATTAGTATAATAGTCTAATTATTGCTTTGAACCCCTTTAGAATGGATTCTAAGCAATATATAGTCCTAACTATTGTTTTGAAACTTTAGGAAGCGTTTTGGTACAAATGGGAATTTGAAGAAATGTACACAAAATTTTAGACCAAGGAATAACCAAAGTTCAATATATTAGTATAATAGTCTAAATATAGCTTTGAACCCCTTTAGAATGGATTCTAAGCAATATATAGTCCTACCTATAGTTTTGAAACTTTGGGAAGAAAATCGTCCCGTTCTGGTACAAATTGGAATTTGAAGAAATGTACACAAATTTGGTGACCAAGGTGTAACCAAAGTTCAATATATTAGTATAATAGTGTAAATATAGCTTTGAACCCCTTTAGAATGGATTCTAACTAATATATTGTCCTAACTATAGTTTTGAAACTTTGGGAAGAAAATCGTCCCGTTTGGGTACAAATGTGAATTTGAAGAAATGTAGACATAATTGGTGATCAAGGAGTAACCAAAGTTCAATATACTAGTATAATAGTCTAAATATAGCTTTGAACCCCTTTAGAATGTATTCTACCCAATATATAGTCCTAACTATAGTTTTGAAACTTTGGGAAGAAAATCGTCGCGTTTGGGTACAAATGTGAATTTGAATAAATGTAGACATAATTGGTGACCAAGGAGTAACCAAAGTTCAATATACTAGTATAATAGTCTAAATATAGCTTTGAACCCCTTTAGAATGGATTCTACCCAATATATAGTCCTAACTATAGTTTTGAAACTTTGGGAAGCGTTTTGGTACAAATGGGAATTTGAAGAAATGTAGACAAAATTGGTGACCAAGGAGAACCAAAGTTCAATATATTAGTATAATAGTCTAATTATTGCTTTGAACCCCTTTAGAATGGATTCTAAGCAATATATAGTCCTAACTATTGTTTTGAAACTTTAGGAAGCGTTTTGGTACAAATGGGAATTTGAAGAAATGTACACAAAATTTTAGACCAAGGAATAACCAAAGTTCAATATATTAGTATAATAGTCTAAATATAGCTTTGAACCCCTTTAGAATGGATTCTAAGCAATATATAGTCCTACCTATAGTTTTGAAACTTTGGGAAGAAAATCGTCCCGTTCTGGTACAAATTGGAATTTGAAGAAATGTACACAAATTTGGTGACCAAGGAGTAACCAAAGTTCAATATATTAGTATAATAGTGTAAATATAGCTTTGAACCCCTTTAGAATGGATTCTAACTAATATATTGTCCTAACTATAGTTTTGAAACTTTGGGAAGAAAATCGTCCCGTTTGGGTACAAATGTGAATTTGAAGAAATGTAGACATAATTGGTGACCAAGGAGTAACCAAAGTTCAATATACTAGTATAATAGTCTAAATATAGCTTTGAACCCCTTTAGAATGGATTCTACCCAATATATAGTCCTAACTATAGTTTTGAAACTTTGGGAAGAAAATCGTCGCGTTTGGGTACAAATGTGAATTTGAAGAAATGTAGACATAATTGGTGACCAAGGAGTAACCAAAGTTCAATATACTAGTATAATAGTCTAAATATAGCTTTGAACCCCTTTAGAATGGATTCTACCCAATATATAGTCCTAACTATTGTTTTGAAACTTTAGGAAGCGTTTTGGTACAAATGGGAATTTGAAGAAATGTACACAAAATTTTAGACCAAGGAATAACCAAAGTTCAATATATTAGTATAATAGTCTAAATATAGCTTTGAACCCCTTTAGAATGGATTCTACCCAATATATAGTCCTAACTATAGTTTTGAAACTTTGGGAAGAAAATCGTCGCGTTTGGGTACAAATGTGAATTTGAAGAAATGTAGACATAATTGGTGACCAAGGAGTAACCAAAGTTCAATATACTAGTATAATAGTCTAAATATAGCTTTGAACCCCTTTAGAATGGATTCTACCCAATATATAGTCCTAACTATAGTTTTGAAACTTTGGGAAGCGTTTTGGTACAAATGGGAATTTGAAGAAATGTAGACAAAATTGGTGACCAAGGAGAACCAAAGTTCAATATATTAGTATAATAGTCTAAATATAGCTTTGAACCCCTTTAGAATGGATTCTAAGCAATATATAGTCCTAACTATAGTTTTGAAACTTTGGGAAGAAAATCGTCCCGTTTTGGTACAAATTGGAATTTGAAGAAATGTACACAAAATTGGTGACCAAGGAGTAACCAAAGTTCAAAATATTAGTATAATAGTCTAAATATAGCTTTGAACCCCTTTAGAATGGATTCTAAGCAATATATAGTCCTAACTATAGTTTTGAAACTTTGGGAAGAAAATCGTCCCGTTTTGGTACAAATTGGAATTTGAAGAAATGTACACAAAATTGGTGACCAAGGAGGAACCAAAGTTCAATATATTAGTATAATAGTTTAAATATAGCTTTGAACCCCTTTAGAATGGATTCTAAGCAATATATAGTCCTAACTATTGTTTTGAAACTTTGGGAAGAAAATCGTCCCGTTTTGGTACAAATTGGAATTTGAAGAAATGTACCAAAATTGGTGACCAAGGAGTAACCAAAGTTCAATATATTAGTATAATAGTCTAAATATAGCTTTGAACCCCTTTAGAATGGATTCTACCCAATATATAGTCCTAACTATAGTTTTGAAACTTTGGATAGAAAATCTTCCCATTTTGGTACAAATGGGAATTTGAAGAAATGTAGACATAATTGGTGACCAAGGAGTAACCAAAGTTCAATATATTAGTATAATAGTTTAAATAAAGCTTTGAACCCCTTTAGAATGGATTCTAAGCAATATATAGTCCTAACTATTGTTTTGAAACTTTGGGAAGAAAATCGTCCCGTTTGGGTACAAATGTGAATTTGAAGAAATGTAGACATAATTGGTGACCAAGGAGTAACCAAAGTTCAATATACTAGTATAATAGTCTAAATATAGCTTTGAACCCCTTTAGAATGGATTCTACCCAATATATAGTCCTAACTATAGTTTTGAAACTTTGGGAAGAAAATCGTCGCGTTTGGGTACAAATGTGAATTTGAAGAAATGTAGACATAATTGGTGACCAAGGAGTAACCAAAGTTCAATATACTAGTATAATAGTCTAAATATAGCTTTGAACCCCTTTAGAATGGATTCTACCCAATATATAGTCCTAACTATTGTTTTGAAACTTTAGGAAGCGTTTTGGTACAAATGGGAATTTGAAGAAATGTACACAAAATTTTAGACCAAGGAATAACCAAAGTTCAATATATTAGTATAATAGTCTAAATATAGCTTTGAACCCCTTTAGAATGGATTCTACCCAATATATAGTCCTAACTATAGTTTTGAAACTTTGGGAAGAAAATCGTCGCGTTTGGGTACAAATGTGAATTTGAAGAAATGTAGACATAATTGGTGACCAAGGAGTAACCAAAGTTCAATATACTAGTATAATAGTCTAAATATAGCTTTGAACCCCTTTAGAATGGATTCTACCCAATATATAGTCCTAACTATAGTTTTGAAACTTTGGGAAGCGTTTTGGTACAAATGGGAATTTGAAGAAATGTAGACAAAATTGGTGACCAAGGAGAACCAAAGTTCAATATATTAGTATAATAGTCTAAATATAGCTTTGAACCCCTTTAGAATGGATTCTAAGCAATATATAGTCCTAACTATAGTTTTGAAACTTTGGGAAGAAAATCGTCCCGTTTTGGTACAAATTGGAATTTGAAGAAATGTACACAAAATTGGTGACCAAGGAGTAACCAAAGTTCAAAATATTAGTATAATAGTCTAAATATAGCTTTGAACCCCTTTAGAATGGATTCTAAGCAATATATAGTCCTAACTATAGTTTTGAAACTTTGGGAAGAAAATCGTCCCGTTTTGGTACAAATTGGAATTTGAAGAAATGTACACAAAATTGGTGACCAAGGAGGAACCAAAGTTCAATATATTAGTATAATAGTTTAAATATAGCTTTGAACCCCTTTAGAATGGATTCTAAGCAATATATAGTCCTAACTATTGTTTTGAAACTTTGGGAAGAAAATCGTCCCGTTTTGGTACAAATTGGAATTTGAAGAAATGTACCAAAATTGGTGACCAAGGAGTAACCAAAGTTCAATATATTAGTATAATAGTCTAAATATAGCTTTGAACCCCTTTAGAATGGATTCTACCCAATATATAGTCCTAACTATAGTTTTGAAACTTTGGATAGAAAATCTTCCCATTTTGGTACAAATGGGAATTTGAAGAAATGTAGACATAATTGGTGACCAAGGAGTAACCAAAGTTCAATATATTAGTATAATAGTTTAAATAAAGCTTTGAACCCCTTTAGAATGGATTCTAAGCAATATATAGTCCTAACTATTGTTTTGAAACTTTGGGAAGAAAATCGTCCCGTTTTGGTACAAATTGGAATTTGAAGAAATGTACCAAAATTGGTGACCAAGGAGTAACCAAAGTTCAATATATTAGTATAATAGTCTAAATATAGCTTTGAACCCCTTTAGAATGGATTCCACCCAATATATAGTCCTAACTATAGTTTTGAAACTTTGGAAAGAAAATCGTCCCATTTTGGTACAAATGGGAATTTGAAGAAATGTAGACATAATTGGTGACCAAGGAGTAACAAAAGTTCAATATATTAGTATAATAGTCTAAATATAGCTTTGAACCCCTTTAGAATGGATTCTAAGCAATATATAGTCCTAACTATTGTTTTGAAACTTTAGGAAGCGTTTTGGTACAAATGGGAATTTGAAGAAATGTACACAAAATTTGTGACCAAGGAGTAAAAAAAGTTAAATATATTAGTATAATAGTCTAATTATAGCTTTGAACCCCTTTAGAATGGATTCTAAGCAATATATAGTCCTAACTATTGTTTTGAAACTTTAGGAAGCGTTTTGGTACAAATGGGAATTTGAAGAAATGTACACAAAATTTTAGACCAAGGAATAACCAAAATTCAATATATTAGTATAATAGTCTAAATATAGCTTTGAACCCCTTTAGAATGGATTCTAAGCAATATATAGTCCTACCTATAGTTTTGAAACTTTGGGAAGAAAATCGTCCCGTTTTGGTACAAATTGGAATTTGAAGAAATGTACACAAAATTTGTGACCAACGAGTAACCAATGTTCAATATATTAGTATAATAGTCTAATTATAGCTTTGAACCCCTTTAAAATGGATTCTAAGCAATATATAGTCCTAACTATTGTTTTGAAACTTTGGATAGAAAATCGTCCCATTTTGGTACAAATGGGAATTTGAAGAAATGTAGACATAATTGGTGACCAAGGAGTAACCAAAGTTCAATATATTAGTATAATAGTTTAAATAAAGCTTTGAACCCCTTTAGAATGGATTCTAAGCAATATATAGTCCTAACTATTGTTTTGAAACTTTGGGAAGAAAATCGTCCCGTTTTGGTACAAATTGGAATTTGATGAAATGTACCAAAATTGGTGACCAAGGAGTAACCAAAGTTCAATATATTAGTATAATAGTCTAAATATAGCTTTGAACCCCTTTAGAATGGATTCCACCCAATATATAGTCCTAACTATAGTTTTGAAACTTTGGAAAGAAAATCGTCCCATTTTGGTACAAATGGGAATTTGAAGAAATGTAGACATAATTGGTGACCAAGGAGTAACAAAAGTTCAATATATTAGTATAATAGTCTAAATATAGCTTTGAACCCCTTTAGAATGGATTCTAAGCAATATATAGTCCTAACTATTGTTTTGAAACTTTAGGAAGCGTTTTGGTTCAAATGGGAATTTGAAGAAATGTACACAAAATTTGTGACCAAGGAGTAAAAAAAGTTAAATATATTAGTATAATAGTCTAATTATAGCTTTGAACCCCTTTAGAATGGATTCTAAGCAATATATAGTCCTAACTATTGTTTTGAAACTTTAGGAAGCGTTTTGGTACAAATGGGAATTTGAAGAAATGTACACAAAATTTTAGACCAAGGAATAACCAAAATTCAATATATTAGTATAATAGTCTAAATATAGCTTTGAACCCCTTTAGAATGGATTCTAAGCAATATATAGTCCTACCTATAGTTTTGAAACTTTGGGAAGAAAATCGTCCCGTTTTGGTACAAATTGGAATTTGAAGAAATGTACACAAAATTTGTGACCAACGAGTAACCAATGTTCAATATATTAGTATAATAGTCTAATTATAGCTTTGAACCCCTTTAAAATGGATTCTAAGCAATATATAGTCCTAACTATTGTTTTGAAACTTTAGGAAGCGTTTTGGTACAAATGGGAATTTAAAGAAATGTACACAAAATTTGTGACCAAGGAGTAACCAAAGTTCAATATATTAGTATAATAGTCTAAATATAGCTTTGAACCCCTTTAGAATGGATTCTAAGCAATATATAGTCCTAACTATTGTTTTGAAACTTTGGGAAGAAAATCGTCCCGTTTTGGTACAAATTGGAATTTGAAGAAATGTACCAAAATTGGTGACCAAGGAGTAACCAAAGTTCAATATATTAGTATAATAGTCTAAATATAGCTTTGAACCCCTTTAGAATGGATTCCACCCAATATATAGTCCTAACTATAGTTTTGAAACTTTGGAAAGAAAATCGTCCCATTTTGGTACAAATTGGAATTTGAAGAAATGTACACAAAATTGGTGACCAAGGAGTAACCAAAGTTCAATATATTAGTATAATAGTTTAAATATAGCTTTGAACCCCTTTAGAATGGATTCTAAGCAATATATAGTCCTAACTATTGTTTTGAAACTTTGGGAAGAAAATCGTCCCGTTTTGGTACAAATTGGAATTTGAAGAAATGTACCAAAATTGGTGACCAAGGAGTAACCAAAGTTCAATATATTAGTATAATAGTCTAAATATAGCTTTGAACCCCTTTAGAATGGATTCTACCCAATATATAGTCCTAACTATAGTTTTGAAACTTTGGATAGAAAATCGTCCCATTTTGGTACAAATGGGAATTTGAAGAAATGTAGACATAATTGGTGACCAAGGAGTAACCAAAGTTCAATATATTAGTATAATAGTTTAAATAAAGCTTTGAACCCCTTTAGAATGGATTCTAAGCAATATATAGTCCTAACTATTGTTTTGAAACTTTGGGAAGAAAATCGTCCCGTTTTGGTACAAATTGGAATTTGAAGAAATGTACCAAAATTGGTGACCAAGGAGTAACCAAAGTTCAATATATTAGTATAATAGTCTAAATATAGCTTTGAACCCCTTTAGAATGGATTCCACCCAATATATAGTCCTAACTATAGTTTTGAAACTTTGGAAAGAAAATCGTCCCATTTTGGTACAAATGGGAATTTGAAGAAATGTAGACATAATTGGTGACCAAGGAGTAACAAAAGTTCAATATATTAGTATAATAGTCTAAATATAGCTTTGAACCCCTTTAGAATGGATTCTAAGCAATATATAGTCCTAACTATTGTTTTGAAACTTTAGGAAGCGTTTTGGTACAAATAGGAATTTGAAGAAATGTACACAAAATTTGTGACCAAGGAGTAAAAAAAGTTAAATATATTAGTATAATAGTCTAATTATAGCTTTGAACCCCTTTAGAATGGATTCTAAGCAATATATAGTCCTAACTATTGTTTTGAAACTTTAGGAAGCGTTTTGGTACAAATGGGAATTTGAAGAAATGTACACAAAATTTTAGACCAAGGAATAACCAAAATTCAATATATTAGTATAATAGTCTAAATATAGCTTTGAACCCCTTTAGAATGGATTCTAAGCAATATATAGTCCTACCTATAGTTTTGAAACTTTGGGAAGAAAATCGTCCCGTTTTGGTACAAATTGGAATTTGAAGAAATGTACACAAAATTTGTGACCAACGAGTAACCAATGTTCAATATATTAGTATAATAGTCTAATTATAGCTTTGAACCCCTTTAAAATGGATTCTAAGCAATATATAGTCCTAACTATTGTTTTGAAACTTTAGGAAGCGTTTTGGTACAAATGGGAATTTAAAGAAATGTACACAAAATTTGTGACCAAGGAGTAACCAAAGTTCAATATATTAGTATAATAGTCTAAATATAGCTTTGAACCCCTTTAGAATGGATTCTAAGCAATATATAGTCCTAACTATTGTTTTGAAACTTTAGGAAGCGTTTTGGTACAAATGGGAATTTGAAGAAATGTACACAAAATTTGTGACCAAGGATTAAAAAAAGTTAAATATATTAGTATAATAGTCTAATTATTGCTTTGAACCCCTTTAGAATGGATTCTAAGCAATATATAGTCCTAACTATTGTTTTGAAACTTTAGGAAGCGTTTTGGTACAAATGGGAATTTGAAGAAATGTACACAAAATTTTAGACCAAGGAATAACCAAAGTTCAATATATTAGTATAATAGTCTAAATATAGCTTTGAACCCCTTTAGAATGGATTCGAAGCAATATATAGTCCTACCTATAGTTTTGAAACTTTGGGAAGAAAATCGTCCCGTTCTGGTACAAATTGGAATTTGAAGAAATGTACACAAATTTGGTGACCAAGGAGTAACCAAAGTTCAATATATTAGTATAATAGTGTAAATATAGATTTGAACCCCTTTAGAATGGATTCTACCCAGTATATAGTCCTAACTATAGTTTTGAAACTTTGGGAAGAAAATCGTCCCGTTTGGGTACAAATGTGAATTTGAAGAAATGTAGACAAAATTAATGACCAAGGAGTAACCAAAGTTCAATATATTAGTATAATAGTCTAAATATAGCTTTGAACCCCTTTAGAATGGATTCTAACTAATATATTGTCCTAACTATAGTTTTGAAACTTTGGGAAGAAAATCGTCCTGTTTGGGTACAAATGTGAATTTGAAGAAATGTAGACATAATTGGTGACCAAGGAGTAACCAAAGTTCAATATACTAGTATAATAGTCTAAATATAGCTTTGAACCCCTTTAGAATGGATTCTACTCAATATATAGTCCTAACTATAGTTTTGAAACTTTGGGAAGAAAATCGTCGCGTTTGGGTACAAATGTGAATTTGAAGAAATGTAGACATAATTGGTGACCAAGTAACCAAAGTTCAATATACTAGTATAATAGTCTAAATATCGCTTTGAACCCCTTTAGAATGGATTCTACCCAATATATAGTCCTAACTATAGTTTTGAAACTTTGGGAAGCGTTTTGGTACAAATGGGAATTTGAAGAAATGTAGACAAAATTTGTGACCAAGGATTAAAAAAAGTTAAATATATTAGTATAATAGTCTAATTATTGCTTTGAACCCCTTTAGAATGGATTCTAAGCAATATATAGTCCTAACTATTGTTTTGAAACTTTAGGAAGCGTTTTGGTACAAATGGGAATTTGAAGAAATGTACACAAAATTTTAGACCAAGGAATAACCAAAGTTCAATATATTAGTATAATAGTCTAAATATAGCTTTGAACCCCTTTAGAATGGATTCTAAGCAATATATAGTCCTACCTATAGTTTTGAAACTTTGGGAAGAAAATCGTCCCGTTCTGGTACAAATTGGAATTTGAAGAAATGTACACAAATTTGGTGACCAAGGAGTAACCAAAGTTCAATATATTAGTATAATAGTGTAAATATAGCTTTGAACCCCTTTAGAATGGATTCTAAGCAATATATAGTCCTAACTATTGTTTTGAAACTTTGGGAAGAAAATCGTCCCGTTTTGGTACAAATTGGAATTTGAAGAAATGTACCAAAATTGGTGACCAAGGAGTAACCAAAGTTCAATATATTAGTATAATAGTCTAAATATAGCTTTGAACCCCTTTAGAATGGATTCGAAGCAATATATAGTCCTACCTATAGTTTTGAAACTTTGGGAAGAAAATCGTCCCGTTCTGGTACAAATTGGAATTTGAAGAAATGTACACAAATTTGGTGACCAAGGAGTAACCAAAGTTCAATATATTAGTATAATAGTGTAAATATAGATTTGAACCCCTTTAGAATGGATTCTACCCAGTATATAGTCCTAACTATAGTTTTGAAACTTTGGGAAGAAAATCGTCCCGTTTGGGTACAAATGTGAATTTGAAGAAATGTAGACAAAATTAATGACCAAGGAGTAACCAAAGTTCAATATATTAGTATAATAGTCTAAATATAGCTTTGAACCCCTTTAGAATGGATTCTAACTAATATATTGTCCTAACTATAGTTTTGAAACTTTGGGAAGAAAATCGTCCTGTTTGGGTACAAATGTGAATTTGAAGAAATGTAGACATAATTGGTGACCAAGGAGTAACCAAAGTTCAATATACTAGTATAATAGTCTAAATATAGCTTTGAACCCCTTTAGAATGGATTCTACTCAATATATAGTCCTAACTATAGTTTTGAAACTTTGGGAAGAAAATCGTCGCGTTTGGGTACAAATGTGAATTTGAAGAAATGTAGACATAATTGGTGACCAAGTAACCAAAGTTCAATATACTAGTATAATAGTCTAAATATCGCTTTGAACCCCTTTAGAATGGATTCTACCCAATATATAGTCCTAACTATAGTTTTGAAACTTTGGGAAGCGTTTTGGTACAAATGGGAATTTGAAGAAATGTAGACAAAATTTGTGACCAAGGATTAAAAAAAGTTAAATATATTAGTATAATAGTCTAATTATTGCTTTGAACCCCTTTAGAATGGATTCTAAGCAATATATAGTCCTAACTATTGTTTTGAAACTTTAGGAAGCGTTTTGGTACAAATGGGAATTTGAAGAAATGTACACAAAATTTTAGACCAAGGAATAACCAAAGTTCAATATATTAGTATAATAGTCTAAATATAGCTTTGAACCCCTTTAGAATGGATTCTAAGCAATATATAGTCCTACCTATAGTTTTGAAACTTTGGGAAGAAAATCGTCCCGTTCTGGTACAAATTGGAATTTGAAGAAATGTACACAAATTTGGTGACCAAGGAGTAACCAAAGTTCAATATATTAGTATAATAGTGTAAATATAGCTTTGAACCCCTTTAGAATGGATTCTAAGCAATATATAGTCCTAACTATTGTTTTGAAACTTTGGGAAGAAAATCGTCCCGTTTTGGTACAAATTGGAATTTGAAGAAATGTACCAAAATTGGTGACCAAGGAGTAACCAAAGTTCAATATATTAGTATAATAGTCTAAATATAGCTTTGAACCCCTTTAGAATGGATTCTACCCAATATATAGTCCTAACTATAGTTTTGAAACTTTGGATAGAAAATCGTCCCATTTTGGTACAAATGGGAATTTGAAGAAATGTAGACATAATTGGTGACCAAGGAGTAACCAAAGTTCAATATATTAGTATAATAGTTTAAATAAAGCTTTGAACCCCTTTAGAATGGATTCTAAGCAATATATAGTCCTAACTATTGTTTTGAAACTTTGGGAAGAAAATCGTCCCGTTTTGGTACAAATTGGAATTTGAAGAAATGTACCAAAATTGGTGACCAAGGAGTAACCAAAGTTCAATATATTAGTATAATAGTCTAAATATAGCTTTGAACCCCTTTAGAATGGATTCCACCCAATATATAGTCCTAACTATAGTTTTGAAACTTTGGAAAGAAAATCGTCCCATTTTGGTACAAATGGGAATTTGAAGAAATGTAGACATAATTGGTGACCAAGGAGTAACAAAAGTTCAATATATTAGTATAATAGTCTAAATATAGCTTTGAACCCCTTTAGAATGGATTCTAAGCAATATATAGTCCTAACTATTGTTTTGAAACTTTAGGAAGCGTTTTGGTACAAATAGGAATTTGAAGAAATGTACACAAAATTTGTGACCAAGGAGTAAAAAAAGTTAAATATATTAGTATAATAGTCTAATTATAGCTTTGAACCCCTTTAGAATGGATTCTAAGCAATATATAGTCCTAACTATTGTTTTGAAACTTTAGGAAGCGTTTTGGTACAAATGGGAATTTGAAGAAATGTACACAAAATTTTAGACCAAGGAATAACCAAAATTCAATATATTAGTATAATAGTCTAAATATAGCTTTGAACCCCTTTAGAATGGATTCTAAGCAATATATAGTCCTACCTATAGTTTTGAAACTTTGGGAAGAAAATCGTCCCGTTTTGGTACAAATTGGAATTTGAAGAAATGTACACAAAATTTGTGACCAACGAGTAACCAATGTTCAATATATTAGTATAATAGTCTAATTATAGCTTTGAACCCCTTTAAAATGGATTCTAAGCAATATATAGTCCTAACTATTGTTTTGAAACTTTAGGAAGCGTTTTGGTACAAATGGGAATTTAAAGAAATGTACACAAAATTTGTGACCAAGGAGTAACCAAAGTTCAATATATTAGTATAATAGTCTAAATATAGCTTTGAACCCCTTTAGAATGGATTCTAAGCAATATATAGTCCTAACTATTGTTTTGAAACTTTAGGAAGCGTTTTGGTACAAATGGGAATTTGAAGAAATGTACACAAAATTTGTGACCAAGGATTAAAAAAAGTTAAATATATTAGTATAATAGTCTAATTATTGCTTTGAACCCCTTTAGAATGGATTCTAAGCAATATATAGTCCTAACTATTGTTTTGAAACTTTAGGAAGCGTTTTGGTACAAATGGGAATTTGAAGAAATGTACACAAAATTTTAGACCAAGGAATAACCAAAGTTCAATATATTAGTATAATAGTCTAAATATAGCTTTGAACCCCTTTAGAATGGATTCGAAGCAATATATAGTCCTACCTATAGTTTTGAAACTTTGGGAAGAAAATCGTCCCGTTCTGGTACAAATTGGAATTTGAAGAAATGTACACAAATTTGGTGACCAAGGAGTAACCAAAGTTCAATATATTAGTATAATAGTGTAAATATAGATTTGAACCCCTTTAGAATGGATTCTACCCAGTATATAGTCCTAACTATAGTTTTGAAACTTTGGGAAGAAAATCGTCCCGTTTGGGTACAAATGTGAATTTGAAGAAATGTAGACAAAATTAATGACCAAGGAGTAACCAAAGTTCAATATATTAGTATAATAGTCTAAATATAGCTTTGAACCCCTTTAGAATGGATTCTAACTAATATATTGTCCTAACTATAGTTTTGAAACTTTGGGAAGAAAATCGTCCTGTTTGGGTACAAATGTGAATTTGAAGAAATGTAGACATAATTGGTGACCAAGGAGTAACCAAAGTTCAATATACTAGTATAATAGTCTAAATATAGCTTTGAACCCCTTTAGAATGGATTCTACTCAATATATAGTCCTAACTATAGTTTTGAAACTTTGGGAAGAAAATCGTCGCGTTTGGGTACAAATGTGAATTTGAAGAAATGTAGACATAATTGGTGACCAAGTAACCAAAGTTCAATATACTAGTATAATAGTCTAAATATCGCTTTGAACCCCTTTAGAATGGATTCTACCCAATATATAGTCCTAACTATAGTTTTGAAACTTTGGGAAGCGTTTTGGTACAAATGGGAATTTGAAGAAATGTACACAAAATTTTAGACCAAGGAATAACCAAAGTTCAATATATTAGTATAATAGTCTAAATATAGTTTTGAACCCCTTTAGAATGGATTCTAAGCAATATATAGTCCTACCTATAGTTTTGAAACTTTGGGAAGAAAATCGTCCCGTTCTGGTACAAATTGGAATTTGAAGAAATGTACACAAATTTGGTGACCAAGGAGTAACCAAAGTTCAATATATTAGTATAATAGTGTAAATATAGCTTTGAACCCCTTTAGAATGGATTCTAACTAATATATTGTCCTAACTATAGTTTTGAAACTTTGGGAAGAAAATCGTCCCGTTTGGGTACAAATGTGAATTTGAAGAAATGTAGACATAATTGGTGACCAAGGAGTAACCAAAGTTCAATATACTAGTATAATAGTCTAAATATAGCTTTGAACCCCTTTAGAATGGATTCTACCCAATATATAGTCCTAACTATAGTTTTGAAACTTTGGGAAGCGTTTTGGTACAAATGGGAATTTGAAGAAATGTAGACAAAATTGGTGACCAAGGAGAACCAAAGTTCAATATATTAGTATAATAGTCTAAATATAGCTTTGAACCCCTTTAGAATGGATTCTAAGCAATATATAGTCCTAACTATAGTTTTGAAACTTTGGGAAGAAAATCGTACCGTTTTGGTACAAATTGGAATTTGAAGAAATGTACACAAAATTGGTGACCAAGGAGTAACCAAAGTTCAAAATATTAGTATAATAGTCTAAATATAGCTTTGAACCCCTTTAGAATGGATTCTAAGAAATATATAGTCCTAACTATAGTTTTGAAACTTTGGGAAGAAAATCGTCCCGTTTTGGTACAAATTGGAATTTGAAGAAATGTACACAAAATTGGTGACCAAGGAGTAACCAAAGTTCAATATATTAGTATAATAGTTTAAATATAGCTTTGAACCCCTTTAGAATGGATTCTAAGCAATATATAGTCCTAACTATTGTTTTGAAACTTTGGGAAGAAAATCGTCCCGTTTTGGTACAAATTGGAATTTGAAGAAATGTACCAAAATTGGTGACCAAGGAGTAACCAAAGTTCAATATATTAGTATAATAGTCTAAATATAGCTTTGAACCCCTTTAGAATGGATTCTACCCAATATATAGTCCTAACTATAGTTTTGAAACTTTGGAAAGAAAATCGTCCCATTTTGGTACAAATGGGAATTTGAAGAAATGTAGACATAATTGGTGACCAAGGAGTAACCAAAGTTCAATAAATTAGTATAATAGTCTAAATAAAGCTTTGAACCCCTTTAGAATGGATTCTAAGCAATATATAGTCCTAACTATTGTTTTGAAACTTTGGGAAGAAAATCGTCCCGTTTTGGTACAAATTGGAATTTGAAGAAATGTACACAAAATTGGTGACCAAGGAGTAACCAAAGTTCAATATATTAGTATAATAGTTTAAATATAGCTTTGAACCCCTTTAGAATGGATTCTAAGCAATATATAGTCCTAACTATTGTTTTGAAACTTTGGGAAGAAAATCGTCCCGTTTTGGTACAAATTGGAATTTGAAGAAATGTACCAAAATTGGTGACCAAGGAGTAACCAAAGTTCAATATATTAGTATAATAGTTTAAATATAGCTTTGAACCCCTTTAGAATGGATTCTAAGCAATATATAGTCCTAACTATTGTTTTGAAACTTTGGGAAGAAAATCGTCCCGTTTTGGTACAAATTGGAATTTGAAGAAATGTACCAAAATTGGTGACCAAGGAGTAACCAAAGTTCAATATACTAGTATAATAGTCTAAATATAGCTTTGAACCCCTTTAGAATGGATTCTACCCAATATATAGTCCTAACTATAGTTTTGAAACTTTGGGAAGCGTTTTGGTACAAATGGGAATTTGAAGAAATGTAGACAAAATTGGTGACCAAGGAGAACCAAAGTTCAATATATTAGTATAATAGTCTAAATATAGCTTTGAACCCCTTTAGAATGGATTCTAAGCAATATATAGTCCTAACTATAGTTTTGAAACTTTGGGAAGAAAATCGTACCGTTTTGGTACAAATTGGAATTTGAAGAAATGTACACAAAATTGGTGACCAAGGAGTAACCAAAGTTCAAAATATTAGTATAATAGTCTAAATATAGCTTTGAACCCCTTTAGAATGGATTCTAAGAAATATATAGTCCTAACTATAGTTTTGAAACTTTGGGAAGAAAATCGTCCCGTTTTGGTACAAATTGGAATTTGAAGAAATGTACACAAAATTGGTGACCAAGGAGTAACCAAAGTTCAATATATTAGTATAATAGTTTAAATATAGCTTTGAACCCCTTTAGAATGGATTCTAAGCAATATATAGTCCTAACTATTGTTTTGAAACTTTGGGAAGAAAATCGTCCCGTTCTGGGTACAAATGTGAATTTGAAGAAATGTACACAAAATTTTAGACCAAGGAATAACCAAAGTTCAATATATTAGTATAATAGTCTAAATATAGCTTTGAACCCCTTTAGAATGGATTCTAAGCAATATATAGTCCTACCTATAGTTTTGAAACTTTGGGAAGAAAATCGTCCCGTTCTGGTACAAATTGGAATTTGAAGAAATGTACACAAATTTGGTGACCAAGGAGTAACCAAAGTTCAATATATTAGTATAATAGTGTAAATATAGCTTTGAACCCCTTTAGAATGGATTCTAACTAATATATTGTCCTAACTATAGTTTTGAAACTTTGGGAAGAAAATCGTCCCGTTTGGGTACAAATGTGAATTTGAAGAAATGTAGACATAATTGGTGACCAAGGAGTAACCAAAGTTCAATATACTAGTATAATAGTCTAAATATAGCTTTGAACCCCTTTAGAATGGATTCTACCCAATATATAGTCCTAACTATAGTTTTGAAACTTTGGGAAGCGTTTTGGTACAAATGGGAATTTGAAGAAATGTAGACAAAATTGGTGACCAAGGAGAACCAAAGTTCAATATATTAGTATAATAGTCTAAATATAGCTTTGAACCCCTTTAGAATGGATTCTAAGCAATATATAGTCCTAACTATAGTTTTGAAACTTTGGGAAGAAAATCGTACCGTTTTGGTACAAATTGGAATTTGAAGAAATGTACACAAAATTGGTGACCAAGGAGTAACCAAAGTTCAAAATATTAGTATAATAGTCTAAATATAGCTTTGAACCCCTTTAGAATGGATTCTAAGAAATATATAGTCCTAACTATAGTTTTGAAACTTTGGGAAGAAAATCGTCCCGTTTTGGTACAAATTGGAATTTGAAGAAATGTACACAAAATTGGTGACCAAGGAGTAACCAAAGTTCAATATATTAGTATAATAGTTTAAATATAGCTTTGAACCCCTTTAGAATGGATTCTAAGCAATATATAGTCCTAACTATTGTTTTGAAACTTTGGGAAGAAAATCGTCCCGTTTTGGTACAAATTGGAATTTGAAGAAATGTACCAAAATTGGTGACCAAGGAGTAACCAAAGTTCAATATATTAGTATAATAGTCTAAATATAGCTTTGAACCCCTTTAGAATGGATTCTACCCAATATATAGTCCTAACTATAGTTTTGAAACTTTGGAAAGAAAATCGTCCCATTTTGGTACAAATGGGAATTTGAAGAAATGTAGACATAATTGGTGACCAAGGAGTAACCAAAGTTCAATAAATTAGTATAATAGTCTAAATAAAGCTTTGAACCCCTTTAGAATGGATTCTAAGCAATATATAGTCCTAACTATTGTTTTGAAACTTTGGGAAGAAAATCGTCCCGTTTTGGTACAAATTGGAATTTGAAGAAATGTACACAAAATTGGTGACCAAGGAGTAACCAAAGTTCAATATATTAGTATAATAGTTTAAATATAGCTTTGAACCCCTTTAGAATGGATTCTAAGCAATATATAGTCCTAACTATTGTTTTGAAACTTTGGGAAGAAAATCGTCCCGTTTTGGTACAAATTGGAATTTGAAGAAATGTACCAAAATTGGTGACCAAGGAGTAACCAAAGTTCAATATATTAGTATAATAGTTTAAATATAGCTTTGAACCCCTTTAGAATGGATTCTAAGCAATATATAGTCCTAACTATTGTTTTGAAACTTTGGGAAGAAAATCGTCCCGTTTTGGTACAAATTGGAATTTGAAGAAATGTACCAAAATTGGTGACCAAGGAGTAACCAAAGTTCAATATACTAGTATAATAGTCTAAATATAGCTTTGAACCCCTTTAGAATGGATTCTACCCAATATATAGTCCTAACTATAGTTTTGAAACTTTGGGAAGCGTTTTGGTACAAATGGGAATTTGAAGAAATGTAGACAAAATTGGTGACCAAGGAGAACCAAAGTTCAATATATTAGTATAATAGTCTAAATATAGCTTTGAACCCCTTTAGAATGGATTCTAAGCAATATATAGTCCTAACTATAGTTTTGAAACTTTGGGAAGAAAATCGTACCGTTTTGGTACAAATTGGAATTTGAAGAAATGTACACAAAATTGGTGACCAAGGAGTAACCAAAGTTCAAAATATTAGTATAATAGTCTAAATATAGCTTTGAACCCCTTTAGAATGGATTCTAAGAAATATATAGTCCTAACTATAGTTTTGAAACTTTGGGAAGAAAATCGTCCCGTTTTGGTACAAATTGGAATTTGAAGAAATGTACACAAAATTGGTGACCAAGGAGTAACCAAAGTTCAATATATTAGTATAATAGTTTAAATATAGCTTTGAACCCCTTTAGAATGGATTCTAAGCAATATATAGTCCTAACTATTGTTTTGAAACTTTGGGAAGAAAATCGTCCCGTTTTGGTACAAATTGGAATTTGAAGAAATGTACCAAAATTGGTGACCAAGGAGTAACCAAAGTTCAATATATTAGTATAATAGTCTAAATATAGCTTTGAACCCCTTTAGAATGGATTCTACCCAATATATAGTCCTAACTATAGTTTTGAAACTTTGGAAAGAAAATCGTCCCATTTTGGTACAAATGGGAATTTGAAGAAATGTAGACATAATTGGTGACCAAGGAGTAACCAAAGTTCAATAAATTAGTATAATAGTCTAAATAAAGCTTTGAACCCCTTTAGAATGGATTCTAAGCAATATATAGTCCTAACTATTGTTTTGAAACTTTGGGAAGAAAATCGTCCCGTTTTGGTACAAATTGGAATTTGAAGAAATGTACACAAAATTGGTGACCAAGGAGTAACCAAAGTTCAATATATTAGTATAATAGTTTAAATATAGCTTTGAACCCCTTTAGAATGGATTCTAAGCAATATATAGTCCTAACTATTGTTTTGAAACTTTGGGAAGAAAATTGTCCCGTTTTGGTACAAATTGGAATTTGAAGAAATGTACCAAAATTGGTGACCAAGGAGTAACCAAAGTTCAATATATTAGTATAATAGTCTAAATATAGCTTTGAACCCCTTTAGAATGGATTCTACCCAATATATAGTCCTAACTATAGTTTTGAAACTTTGGAAAGAAAATCGTCCCATTTTGGTACAAATGGGAATTTGAAGAAATGTAGACATAATTGGTGACCAAGGAGTAACCAAAGTTCAATAAATTAGTATAATAGTCTAAATAAAGCTTTGAACCCCTTTAGAATGGATTCTAAGCAATATATAGTCCTAACTATTGTTTTGAAACTTTGGGAAGAAAATCGTCCCGTTTTGGTACAAATTGGAATTTGAAGAAATGTACCAAAATTGGTGACCAAGGAGTAACCAAAGTTCAATATATTAGTATAATAGTCTATATATAGCTTTGAACCCCTTTAGAATGGATTCTACCCAATATATAGTCCTAACTATTATTTTGAAACTTTGGAAAGAAAATCGTCCCATTTTGGTACAAATGGGAATTTGAAGAAATGTAGACATAATTGGTGACCAAGGAGTAACAAAAGTTCAATATATTAGTATAATAGTCTAAATATAGCTTTGAACCCCTTTAGAATGGATTCTAAGCAATATATAGTCCTAACTATTGTTTTGAAACTTTAGGAAGCGTTTTGGTACAAATGGGAATTTGAAGAAATGTACACAAAATTTTAGACCAAGGAATAACCAAAGTTCAATATATTAGTATAATAGTCTAAATATAGCTTTCAACCCCTTTAGAATGGATTCTAAGCAATATATAGTCCTACCTATAGTTTTGAAACTTTGGGAAGAAAATCGTCCCGTTTTGGTACAAATTGGAATTTGAAGAAATGTACACAAATTTGGTGACCAAGGAGTAACCAAAGTTCAATATATTAGTATAATAGTCTAAATATAGCTTTGAACCCCTTTAGAATGGATTCTAAGCAATATATAGTCCTACCTATAGTTTTGAAACTTTGGGAAGAAAATCGTCCCGTTTTGGTACAAATTGGAATTTGAAGAAATGTACACAAATTTGGTGACCAAGGAGTAACCAAAGTTCAATATATTAGTATAATAGTCTAAATATAGCTTTGAACCCCTTTAGAATGGATTCTAAGCAATATATAGTCCTAACTATTGTTTTGAAACTTTGGGAAGAAAATCGTCCCGTTTTGGTACAAATTGGAATTAGAAGAAATGTACCAAAATTGGTGACCAAGGAGTAACCAAAGTTCAATATATTAGTATAATAGTCTAAATATAGCTTTGAACCCCTTTAGAATGGATTCTACCCAATATATAGTCCTAACTATAGTTTTGAAACTTTGGAAAGAAAATCGTCCCATTTTGGTACAAATGGGAATTTGAAGAAATGTAGACATAATTGGTGACCAAGGAGTTACAAAAGTTCAATATATTAGTATAATAGTCTAAATATAGCTTTGAACCCCTTTAGAATGGATTCTAAGCAATATATAGTCCTAACTATTGTTTTGAAACTTTAGGAAGCGTTTTGGTACAAATGGGAATTTGAAGAAATGTACACAAAATTTGTGACCAAGGAGTAAAAAAAGTTAAATATATTAGTATAATAGTCTAATTATAGCTTTGAACCCCTTTAGAATGGATTCTAAGCAATATATAGTCCTAACTATTGTTTTGAAACTTTAGGAAGCGTTTTGGTACAAATGGGAATTTGAAGAAATGTACACAAAATTTTAGACCAAGGAATAACCAAAGTTCAATATATTAGTATAATAGTCTAAATATAGCTTTGAACCCCTTTAGAATGGATTCTAAGCAATATATAGTCCTACCTATAGTTTTGAAACTTTGGGAAGAAAATCGTCCCGTTTTGGTACAAATTGGAATTTGAAGAAATGTACACAAATTTGGTGACCAAGGAGTAACCAAAGTTCAATATATTAGTATAATAGTGTAAATATAGCTTTGAACCCCTTTAGAATGGATTCTAACTAATATATTGCCCTAACTATAGTTTTGAAACTTTGGGAAGAAAATCGTCCCGTTTGGGTACAAATGTGAATTTGAAGAAATGTAGACATAATTGGTGACCAAGGAGTAACCAAAGTTCAATATACTAGTATAATAGTCTAAATATAGCTTTGAACCCCTTTAGAATGGATTCTAAGCAATATATAGTCCTAACTATTGTTTTGAAACTTTGGGAAGAAAATCGTCCCGTTTTGGTACAAATTGGAATTTGAAGAAATGTACCAAAATTGGTGACCAAGGAGTTACCAAAGTTCAATATATTAGTATAATAGTCTAAATATAGCTTTGAACCCCTTTAGAATGGATTCTACCCAATATATAGTCCTAACTATAGTTTTGAAACTTTGGAAAGAAAATCGTCCCATTTTGGTACAAATGGGAATTTGAAGAAATGTAGACATAATTGGTGACCAAGGAGTAACCAAAGTTCAATAAATTAGTATAATAGTCTAAATAAAGCTTTGAACCCCTTTAGAATGGATTCTAAGCAATATATAGTCCTAACTATTGTTTTGAAACTTTGGGAAGAAAATCGTCCCGTTTTGGTACAAATTGGAATTTGAAGAAATGTACACAAAATTGGTGACCAAGGAGTAACCAAAGTTCAATATATTAGTATAATAGTTTAAATATAGCTTTGAACCCCTTTAGAATGGATTCTAAGCAATATATAGTCCTAACTATTGTTTTGAAACTTTGGGAAGAAAATCGTCCCGTTTTGGTACAAATTGGAATTTGAAGAAATGTACCAAAATTGGTGACCAAGGAGTAACCAAAGTTCAATATATTAGTATAATAGTCTAAATATAGCTTTGAACCCCTTTAGAATGGATTCTACCCAATATATAGTCCTAACTATAGTTTTGAAACTTTGGAAAGAAAATCGTCCCATTTTGGTACAAATGGGAATTTGAAGAAATGTAGACATAATTGGTGACCAAGGAGTAACCAAAGTTCAATAAATTAGTCTAATAGTCTAAATAAAGCTTTGAACCCCTTTAGAATGGATTCTAAGCAATATATAGTCCTAACTATTGTTTTGAAACTTTGGGAAGAAAATCGTCCCGTTTTGGTACAAATTGGAATTTGAAGAAATGTACCAAAATTGGTGACCAAGGAGTAACCAAAGTTCAATATATTAGTATAATAGTCTATATATAGCTTTGAACCCCTTTAGAATGGATTCTACCCAATATATAGTCCTAACTATTATTTTGAAACTTTGGAAAGAAAATCGTCCCATTTTGGTACAAATGGGAATTTGAAGAAATGTAGACATAATTGGTGACCAAGGAGTAACAAAAGTTCAATATATTAGTATAATAGTCTAAATATAGCTTTGAACCCCTTTAGAATGGATTCTAAGCAATATATAGTCCTAACTATTGTTTTGAAACTTTAGGAAGCGTTTTGGTACAAATGGGAATTTGAAGAAATGTACACAAAATTTTAGACCAAGGAATAACCAAAGTTCAATATATTAGTATAATAGTCTAAATATAGCTTTGAACCCCTTTAGAATGGATTCTAAGCAATATATAGTCCTACCTATAGTTTTGAAACTTTGGGAAGAAAATCGTCCCGTTTTGGTACAAATTGGAATTTGAAGAAATGTACACAAATTTGGTGACCAAGGAGTAACCAAAGTTCAATATATTAGTATAATAGTCTAAATATAGCTTTGAACCCCTTTAGAATGGATTCTAAGCAATATATAGTCCTACCTATAGTTTTGAAACTTTGGGAAGAAAATCGTCCCGTTTTGGTACAAATTGGAATTTGAAAAAATGTACCAAAATTGGTGACCAAGGAGTAACCAAAGTTCAATATATTAGTATAATAGTCTAAATATAGCTTTGAACCCCTTTAGAATGGATTCTACCCAATATATAGTCCTAACTATAGTTTTGAAACTTTGGAAAGAAAATCGTCCCATTTTGGTACAAATGGGAATTTGAAGAAATGTAGACATAATTGGTGACCAAGGAGTAACCAAAGTTCAATAAATTAGTATAATAGTCTAAATAAAGCTTTGAACCCCTTTAGAATGGATTCTAAGCAATATATAGTCCTAACTATTGTTTTGAAACTTTGGGAAGAAAATCGTCCCGTTTTGGTACAAATTGGAATTTGAAGAAATGTACCAAAATTGGTGACCAAGGAGTTACCAAAGTTCAATATATTAGTATAATAGTCTAAATATAGCTTTGAACCCCTTTAGAATGGATTCTACCCAATATATAGTCCTAACTATAGTTTTGAAACTTTGGAAAGAAAATCGTCCCATTTTGGTACAAATGGGAATTTGAAGAAATGTAGACATAATTGGTGACCAAGGAGTAACCAAAGTTCAATAAATTAGTATAATAGTCTAAATAAAGCTTTGAACCCCTTTAGAATGGATTCTAAGCAATATATAGTCCTAACTATTGTTTTGAAACTTTGGGAAGAAAATCGTCCCGTTTTGGTACAAATTGGAATTTGAAGAAATGTACACAAAATTGGTGACCAAGGAGTAACCAAAGTTCAATATATTAGTATAATAGTTTAAATATAGCTTTGAACCCCTTTAGAATGGATTCTAAGCAATATATAGTCCTAACTATTGTTTTGAAACTTTGGGAAGAAAATCGTCCCGTTTTGGTACAAATTGGAATTTGAAGAAATGTACCAAAATTGGTGACCAAGGAGTAACCAAAGTTCAATATATTAGTATAATAGTCTAAATATAGCTTTGAACCCCTTTAGAATGGATTCTACCCAATATATAGTCCTAACTATAGTTTTGAAACTTTGGAAAGAAAATCGTCCCATTTTGGTACAAATGGGAATTTGAAGAAATGTAGACATAATTGGTGACCAAGGAGTAACCAAAGTTCAATAAATTAGTATAATAGTCTAAATAAAGCTTTGAACCCCTTTAGAATGGATTCTAAGCAATATATAGTCCTAACTATTGTTTTGAAACTTTGGGAAGAAAATCGTCCCGTTTTGGTACAAATTGGAATTTGAAGAAATGTACCAAAATTGGTGACCAAGGAGTAACCAAAGTTCAATATATTAGTATAATAGTCTATATATAGCTTTGAACCCCTTTAGAATGGATTCTACCCAATATATAGTCCTAACTATTATTTTGAAACTTTGGAAAGAAAATCGTCCCATTTTGGTACAAATGGGAATTTGAAGAAATGTAGACATAATTGGTGACCAAGGAGTAACAAAAGTTCAATATATTAGTATAATAGTCTAAATATAGCTTTGAACCCCTTTAGAATGGATTCTAAGCAATATATAGTCCTAACTATTGTTTTGAAACTTTAGGAAGCGTTTTGGTACAAATGGGAATTTGAAGAAATGTACACAAAATTTTAGACCAAGGAATAACCAAAGTTCAATATATTAGTATAATAGTCTAAATATAGCTTTGAACCCCTTTAGAATGGATTCTAAGCAATATATAGTCCTACCTATAGTTTTGAAACTTTGGGAAGAAAATCGTCCCGTTTTGGTACAAATTGGAATTTGAAGAAATGTACACAAATTTGGTGACCAAGGAGTAACCAAAGTTCAATATATTAGTATAATAGTCTAAATATAGCTTTGAACCCCTTTAGAATGGATTCTAAGCAATATATAGTCCTACCTATAGTTTTGAAACTTTGGGAAGAAAATCGTCCCGTTTTGGTACAAATTGGAATTTGAAGAAATGTACCAAAATTGGTGACCAAGGAGTAACCAAAGTTCAATATATTAGTATAATAGTCTAAATATAGCTTTGAACCCCTTTAGAATGGATTCTACCCAATATATAGTCCTAACTATAGTTTTGAAACTTTGGAAAGAAAATCGTCCCATTTTGGTACAAATGGGAATTTGAAGAAATGTAGACATAATTGGTGACCAAGGAGTAACCAAAGTTCAATAAATTAGTATAATAGTCTAAATAAAGCTTTGAACCCCTTTAGAATGGATTCTAAGCAATATATAGTCCTAACTATTGTTTTGAAACTTTGGGAAGAAAATCGTCCCGTTTTGGTACAAATTGGAATTAGAAGAAATGTACCAAAATTGGTGACCAAGGAGTAACCAAAGTTCAATATATTAGTATAATAGTCTAAATATAGCTTTGAACCCCTTTAGAATGGATTCTACCCAATATATAGTCCTAACTATAGTTTTGAAACTTTGGAAAGAAAATCGTCCCATTTTGGTACAAATGGGAATTTGAAGAAATGTAGACATAATTGGTGACCAAGGAGTTACAAAAGTTCAATATATTAGTATAATAGTCTAAATATAGCTTTGAACCCCTTTAGAATGGATTCTAAGCAATATATAGTCCTAACTATTGTTTTGAAACTTTAGGAAGCGTTTTGGTACAAATGGGAATTTGAAGAAATGTACACAAAATTTGTGACCAAGGAGTAAAAAAAGTTAAATATATTAGTATAATAGTCTAATTATAGCTTTGAACCCCTTTAGAATGGATTCTAAGCAATATATAGTCCTAACTATTGTTTTGAAACTTTAGGAAGCGTTTTGGTACAAATGGGAATTTGAAGAAATGTACACAAAATTTTAGACCAAGGAATAACCAAAGTTCAATATATTAGTATAATAGTCTAAATATAGCTTTGAACCCCTTTAGAATGGATTCTAAGCAATATATAGTCCTACCTATAGTTTTGAAACTTTGGGAAGAAAATCGTCCCGTTTTGGTACAAATTGGAATTTGAAGAAATGTACACAAATTTGGTGACCAAGGAGTAACCAAAGTTCAATATATTAGTATAATAGTGTAAATATAGCTTTGAACCCCTTTAGAATGGATTCTAACTAATATATTGCCCTAACTATAGTTTTGAAACTTTGGGAAGAAAATCGTCCCGTTTGGGTACAAATGTGAATTTGAAGAAATGTAGACATAATTGGTGACCAAGGAGTAACCAAAGTTCAATATACTAGTATAATAGTCTAAATATAGCTTTGAACCCCTTTAGAATGGATTCTACCCAATATATAGTCCTAACTCTAGTTTTGAAACTTTGGGAAGAAAATCGTCCCGTTTGGGTACAAATGTGAATTTGAAGAAATGTAGACATAATTGGTGACCAAGGAGTAACCAAAGTTCAATATACTAGTATAATAGTCTAAATATAGCTTTGAAACCCTTTAGAATGGATTCTAACAAATATATAGTCCTAACTATAGTTTTGAAACTTTCGGAAGAAAATCGTACCAGTTTGGTACAAATGGGAATTTGAAGAAATGTAGACATAATTGGTGACCAAGGAGTAACCAAAGTTCAATATAGTAATATAATAGTCTAAATATAGCTTTGAACCCCTTTAGAATGGATTCTAACAAATATATTGTCCTAACTATAGTTTTGAAACTTTGGGAAGCGTTTTGGTACAAATGGGAATTTGAAGAAATGTAGACAAAATTGGTGACCAAGGAGAACCAAAGTTCAATATATTAGTATAATAGTATAAATATAGCTTTGAACCCCTTTAGAATGGATTCTACCCAATATGTAGTCCTAACTATAGTTTTGAAACTTTGGAAAGAAAATCATCCCATTTTGGTACAAATGGGAATTTGAAGAAATGTAGACATAATTGGTGACCAAGGAGTAACCAAAGTTCAATATATTAGTATAATAGTCTAAATATAGCTTTGAACCCCTTTAGAATGGATTCTAAGCAATATATAGTCCTAACTATAGTTTTGAAACTTTTGGAAGAAAATCGTCCCGTTTTGGTACAAATTGGAATTTGAAGAAATGTACAAAAAATTGGTGACCAAGGAGTAACCAAAGTTCAAAATATTAGTATAATAGTCTAAATATAGCTTTGAACCCCTTTAGAAGGGATTGTAACCAATATATAGTCCTAACTATAGTTTTGAAACTTTGGGAAGCGTTTTGGTACAAATGGGAATTTGAAGAAATGTAGACAAAATTGGTGACCAAGGAGAACCAAAGTTCAATATATTAGTATAATAGTCTAAATATAGCTTTGAACCCCTTTAGAATGGATTCTACCCAATATGTAGTCCTAACTATAGTTTTGAAACTTTGGAAAGAAAATCATCCCATTTTGGTACAAATGGGAATTTGAAGAAATGTAGACATAATTGGTGACCAAGGAGTAAAAAAAGTTCAATATATTAGTATAATAGTCTAATTATTGCTTTGAACCCCTTTAGAATGGATTCTAAGCAATATATAGTCCTAACTATTGTTTTGAAACTTTAGGAAGCGTTTTGGTACAAATGGGAATTTGAAGAAATGTACACAAAATTTTAGACCAAGGAATAACCAAAGTTCAATATATTAGTATAATAGTCTAAATATAGCTTTGAACCCCTTTAGAATGGATTCTAAGCAATATATAGTCCTACCTATAGTTTTGAAACTTTGGGAAGAAAATCGTCCCGTTTTGGTACAAATTGGAATTTGAAGAAATGTACACAAATTTGGTGACCAAGGAGTAACCAAAGTTCAATATATTAGTATAATAGTGTAAATATAGCTTTGAACCCCTTTAGAATGGATTCTAACTAATATATTGCCCTAACTATAGTTTTGAAACTTTGGGAAGAAAATCGTCCCGTTTGGGTACAAATGTGAATTTGAAGAAATGTAGACATAATTGGTGACCAAGGAGTAACCAAAGTTCAATATACTAGTATAATAGTCTAAATATAGCTTTGAACCCCTTTAGAATGGATTCTACCCAATATATAGTCCTTACTCTAGTTTTGAAACTTTGGGAAGAAAATCGTCCCGTTTGGGTACAAATGTGAATTTGAAGAAATGTAGACATAATTGGTGACCAAGGAGTAACCAAAGTTCAATATACTAGTATAATAGTCTAAATATAGCTTTGAAACCCTTTAGAATGGATTCTAACAAATATATAGCCCTAACTATAGTTTTGAAACTTTCGGAAGAAAATCGTACCAGTTTGGTACAAATGGGAATTTGAAGAAATGTAGACATAATTGGTGACCAAGGAGTAACCAAAGTTCAATATAGTAATATAATAGTCTAAATATAGCTTTGAACCCCTTTAGAAGGGATTGTAACCAATATATAGTCCTAACTATAGTTTTGAAACTATGGGAAGAAAATCGTCCCGTTTTGGTACAAATTGGAATTTGAAGAAATGTACAAAAAATTTGTGACCAAGGAGTAACCAAAGTTCAATATATTAGTATAATAGTTTAAATATCGCTTTGAACCCCTTTAGAATGGATTCTAACCAATATATTGTCCTAACTATAGTTTTGAAACTTTAGGAAGCTTTTTGGTACAAATGGGAATTTGAAGAAATGTACACAAAATTTTAGACCAAGGAATAACCAAAGTTCAATATATTAGTATAATAGTCTAAATATAGCTTTGAACCCCTTTAGAATGGATTCTAAGCAATATATAGTCCTACCTATAGTTTTGAAACTTTGGGAAGAAAATCGTCCCGTTTTGGTACAAATTGGAATTTGAAGAAATGTACACAAATTTGGTGACCAAGGAGTAACCAAAGTTCAATATATTAGTATAATAGTGTAAATATAGCTTTGAACCCCTTTAGAATGGATTCTAACTAATATATTGCCCTAACTATAGTTTTGAAACTTTGGGAAGAAAATCGTCCCGTTTGGGTACAAATGTGAATTTGAAGAAATGTAGACATAATTGGTGACCAAGGAGTAACCAAAGTTCAATATACTAGTATAATAGTCTAAATATAGCTTCGAACCCCTTTAGAATGGATTCTACCCAATATATAGTCCTAACTCTAGTTTTGAAACTTTGGGAAGAAAATCGTCCCGTTTGGGTACAAATGTGAATTTGAAGAAATGTAGACATAATTGGTGACCAAGGAGTAACCAAAGTTCAATATACTAGTATAATAGTCTAAATATAGCTTTGAAACCCTTTAGAATGGATTCTAACAAATATATAGTCCTAACTATAGTTTTGAAACTTTCGGAAGAAAATCGTACCAGTTTGGTACAAATGGGAATTTGAAGAAATGTAGACATAATTGGTGACCAAGGAGTAACCAAAGTTCAATATAGTAATATAATAGTCTAAATATAGCTTTGAACCCCTTTAGAATGGATTCTAACAAATATATTGTCCTAACTATAGTTTTGAAACTTTGGGAAGCGTTTTGGTACAAATGGGAATTTGAAGAAATGTAGACAAAATTGGTGACCAAGGAGAACCAAAGTTCAATATATTAGTATAATAGTCTAAATATAGCTTTGAACCCCTTTAGAATGGATTCTACCCAATATGTAGTCCTAACTATAGTTTTGAAACTTTGGAAAGAAAATCATCCCATTTTGGTACAAATGGGAATTTGAAGAAATGTAGACATAATTGGTGACCAAGGAGTAACCAAAGTTCAATATATTAGTATAATAGTCTAAATATAGCTTTGAACCCCTTTAGAATGGATTCTAAGCAATATATAGTCCTAACTATAGTTTTGAAACTTTTGGAAGAAAATCGTCCCGTTTTGGTACAAATTGGAATTTGAAGAAATGTACAAAAAATTGGTGACCAAGGAGTAACCAAAGTTCAAAATATTAGTATAATAGTCTAAATATAGCTTTGAACCCCTTTAGAAGGGATTGTAACCAATATATAGTCCTAACTATAGTTTTGAAACTATGGGAAGAAAATCGTCCCGTTTTGGTACAAATTGGAATTTGAAGAAATGTACAAAAAATTGGTGACCAAGGAGTAACCAAAGTTCAATATATTAGTATAATAGTTTAAATATCGCTTTGAACCCCTTTAGAATGGATTCTAACTAATATATTGTCCTGACTATAGTTTTGAAACTTTGGGAAGAAAATCGTCCCGTTTGGGTACAAATGTGAATTTGAAGAAATGTAGACATAATTGGTGACCAATGAGTAACCAAAGTTCAATATAGTAATATAATAGTCTAAATATAGCTTTGAACCCCTTTAGAATGGATTCTAACAAATATATTGTCCTAACTATAGTTTTGAAACTTTGGGAAGCGTTTTGGTACAAATGGGAATTTGAAGAAATGTAGACAAAATTGGTGACCAAGGAGAACCAAAGTTCAATATATTAGCATAATAGTCTAAATATAGCTTTGAACCCCTTTAGAATGGATTCTACCCAATATGTAGTCCTAACTATAGTTTTGAAACTTTGGAAAGAAAATCATCCCATTTTGGTACAAATGGGAATTTGAAGAAATGTAGACATAATTGGTGACCAAGGAGTAAAAAAAGTTCAATATATTAGTATAATAGTCTAATTATTGCTTTGAACCCCTTTAGAATGGATTCTAAGCAATATATAGTCCTAACTATTGTTTTGAAACTTTAGGAAGCGTTTTGGTACAAATGGGAATTTGAAGAAATGTACACAAAATTTTAGACCAAGGAATAACCAAAGTTCAATATATTAGTATAATAGTCTAAATATAGCTTTGAACCCCTTTAGAATGGATTCTAAGCAATATATAGTCCTACCTATAGTTTTGAAACTTTGGGAAGAAAATCGTCCCGTTTTGGTACAAATTGGAATTTGAAGAAATGTACACAAATTTGGTGACCAAGGAGTAACCAAAGTTCAATATATTAGTATAATAGTGTAAATATAGCTTTGAACCCCTTTAGAATGGATTCTAACTAATATATTGCCCTAACTATAGTTTTGAAACTTTGGGAAGAAAATCGTCCCGTTTGGGTACAAATGTGAATTTGAAGAAATGTAGACATAATTGGTGACCAAGGAGTAACCAAAGTTCAATATACTAGTATAATAGTCTAAATATAGCTTCGAACCCCTTTAGAATGGATTCTACCCAATATATAGTCCTAACTCTAGTTTTGAAACTTTGGGAAGAAAATCGTCCCGTTTGGGTACAAATGTGAATTTGAAGAAATGTAGACATAATTGGTGACCAAGGAGTAACCAAAGTTCAATATACTAGTATAATAGTCTAAATATAGCTTTGAAACCCTTTAGAATGGATTCTAACAAATATATAGTCCTAACTATAGTTTTGAAACTTTCGGAAGAAAATCGTACCAGTTTGGTACAAATGGGAATTTGAAGAAATGTAGACATAATTGGTGACCAAGGAGTAACCAAAGTTCAATATAGTAATATAATAGTCTAAATATAGCTTTGAACCCCTTTAGAATGGATTCTAACAAATATATTGTCCTAACTATAGTTTTGAAACTTTGGGAAGCGTTTTGGTACAAATGGGAATTTGAAGAAATGTAGACAAAATTGGTGACCAAGGAGAACAAAAGTTCAATATATTAGTATAATAGTCTAAATATAGCTTTGAACCCCTTTAGAATGGATTCTACCCAATATGTAGTCCTAACTATAGTTTTGAAACTTTGGAAAGAAAATCATCCCATTTTGGTACAAATGGGAATTTGAAGAAATGTAGACATAATTGGTGACCAAGGAGTAACCAAAGTTCAATATATTAGTATAATAGTCTAAATATAGCTTTGAACCCCTTTAGAATGGATTCTAAGCAATATATAGTCCTAACTATAGTTTTGAAACTTTTGGAAGAAAATCGTCCCGTTTTGGTACAAATTGGAATTTGAAGAAATGTACAAAAAATTGGTGACCAAGGAGTAACCAAAGTTCAAAATATTAGTATAATAGTCTAAATATAGCTTTGAACCCCTTTAGAAGGGATTGTAACCAATATATAGTCCTAACTATAGTTTTGAAACTATGGGAAGAAAATCGTCCCGTTTTGGTACAAATTGGAATTTGAAGAAATGTACAAAAAATTGGTGACCAAGGAGTAACCAAAGTTCAATATATTAGTATAATAGTTTAAATATCGCTTTGAACCCCTTTAGAATGGATTCTAACTATTATATTGTCCTGACTATAGTTTTGAAACTTTGGGAAGAAAATCGTCCCGTTTGGGTACAAATGTGAATTTGAAGAAATGTAGACATAATTGGTGACCAAGGAGTAACCAAAGTTCAATATAGTAATATAATAGTCTAAATATAGCTTTGAACCCCTTTAGAATGGATTCTAACAAATATATTGTCCTAACTATAGTTTTGAAACTTTGGGAAGCGTTTTGGTACAAATGGGAATTTGAAGAAATGTAGACAAAATTGGTGACCAAGGAGAACCAAAGTTCAATATATTAGTATAATAGTCTAAATATAGCTTTGAACCCCTTTAGAATGGATTCTACCCAATATGTAGTCCTAACTATAGTTTTGAAACTTTGGAAAGAAAATCATCCCATTTTGGTACAAATGGGAATTTGAAGAAATGTAGACATAATTGGTGACCAAGGAGTAAAAAAAGTTCAATATATTAGTATAATAGTCTAATTATTGCTTTGAACCCCTTTAGAATGGATTCTAAGCAATATATAGTCCTAACTATTGTTTTGAAACTTTAGGAAGCGTTTTGGTACAAATGGGAATTTGAAGAAATGTACACAAAATTTTAGACCAAGGAATAACCAAAGTTCAATATATTAGTATAATAGTCTAAATATAGCTTTGAACCCCTTTAGAATGGATTCTAAGCAATATATAGTCCTACCTATAGTTTTGAAACTTTGGGAAGAAAATCGTCCCGTTTTGGTACAAATTGGAATTTGAAGAAATGTACACAAATTTGGTGACCAAGGAGTAACCAAAGTTCAATATACTAGTATAATAGTCTAAATATAGCTTTGAAACCCTTTAGAATGGATTCTAACTAATATATTGCCCTAACTATAGTTTTGAAACTTTGGGAAGAAAATCGTCCCGTTTGGGTACAAATGTGAATTTGAAGAAATGTAGACATAATTGGTGACCAAGGAGTAACCAAAGTTCAATATACTAGTATAATAGTCTAAATATAGCTTCGAACCCCTTTAGAATGGATTCTACCCAATATATAGTCCTAACTCTAGTTTTGAAACTTTGGGAAGAAAATCGTCCCGTTTGGGTACAAATGTGAATTTGAAGAAATGTAGACATAATTGGTGACCAAGGAGTAACCAAAGTTCAATATACTAGTATAATAGTCTAAATATAGCTTTGAAACCCTTTAGAATGGATTCTAACAAATATATAGTCCTAACTATAGTTTTGAAACTTTCGGAAGAAAATCGTACCAGTTTGGTACAAATGGGAATTTGAAGAAATGTAGACATAATTAGTGACCAAGGAGTAACCAAAGTTCAATATAGTAATATAATAGTCTAAATATAGCTTTGAACCCCTTTAGAATGGATTCTAACAAATATATTGTCCTAACTATAGTTTTGAAACTTTGGGAAGCGTTTTGGTACAAATGGGAATTTGAAGAAATGTAGACAAAATTGGTGACCAAGGAGAACCAAAGTTCAATATATTAGTATAATAGTCTAAATATAGCTTTGAACCCCTTTAGAATGGATTCTACCCAATATGTAGTCCTAACTATAGTTTTGAAACTTTGGAAAGAAAATCATCCCATTTTGGTACAAATGGGAATTTGAAGAAATGTAGACATAATTGGTGACCAAGGAGTAACCAAAGTTCAATATATTAGTATAATAGTCTAAATATAGCTTTGAACCCCTTTAGAATGGATTCTAAGCAATATATAGTCCTAACTATAGTTTTGAAACTTTTGGAAGAAAATCGTCCCGTTTTGGTACAAATTGGAATTTGAAGAAATGTACAAAAAATTGGTGACCAAGGAGTAACCAAAGTTCAAAATATTAGTATAATAGTCTAAATATAGCTTTGAACCCCTTTAGAAGGGATTGTAACCAATATATAGTCCTAACTATAGTTTTGAAACTATGGGAAGAAAATCGTCCCGTTTTGGTACAAATTGGAATTTGAAGAAATGTACAAAAAATTGGTGACCAAGGAGTAACCAAAGTTCAATATATTAGTATAATAGTTTAAATATCGCTTTGAACCCCTTTAGAATGGATTCTAACTAATATATTGTCCTGACTATAGTTTTGAAACTTTGGGAAGAAAATCGTCCCGTTTGGGTACAAATGTGAATTTGAAGAAATGTAGACATAATTGGTGACCAAGGAGTAACCAAAGTTCAATATAGTAATATAATAGTCTAAATATAGCTTTGAACCCCTTTAGAATGGATTCTAACAAATATATTGTCCTAACTATAGTTTTGAAACTTTGGGAAGCGTTTTGGTACAAATGGGAATTTGAAGAAATGTAGACATAATTGGTGACCAAGGAGTAACCAAAGTTCAATATACTAGTATAATAGTCTAAATATAGCTTTGAACCCCTTTAGAATGGATTCTACCCAATATATAGTCCTAACTATAGTTTTGAAACTATGGGAAGAAAATCGTCCCGTTTTGGTACAAATTGGAATTTGAAGAAATGTACAAAAAATTGGTGACCAAGGAGTAACCAAAGTTCAATATATTAGTATAATAGTTTAAATATCGCTTTGAACCCCTTTAGAATGGATTCTAACTAATATATTGTCCTGACTATAGTTTTGAAACTTTGGGAAGAAAATCGTCCCGTTTGGGTACAAATGTGAATTTGAAGAAATGTAGACATAATTGGTGACCAATGAGTAACCAAAGTTCAATATAGTAATATAATAGTCTAAATATAGCTTTGAACCCCTTTAGAATGGATTCTAACAAATATATTGTCCTAACTATAGTTTTGAAACTTTGGGAAGCGTTTTGGTACAAATGGGAATTTGAAGAAATGTAGACAAAATTGGTGACCAAGGAGAACCAAAGTTCAATATATTAGCATAATAGTCTAAATATAGCTTTGAACCCCTTTAGAATGGATTCTACCCAATATGTAGTCCTAACTATAGTTTTGAAACTTTGGAAAGAAAATCATCCCATTTTGGTACAAATGGGAATTTGAAGAAATGTAGACATAATTGGTGACCAAGGAGTAAAAAAAGTTCAATATATTAGTATAATAGTCTAATTATTGCTTTGAACCCCTTTAGAATGGATTCTAAGCAATATATAGTCCTAACTATTGTTTTGAAACTTTAGGAAGCGTTTTGGTACAAATGGGAATTTGAAGAAATGTACACAAAATTTTAGACCAAGGAATAACCAAAGTTCAATATATTAGTATAATAGTCTAAATATAGCTTTGAACCCCTTTAGAATGGATTCTAAGCAATATATAGTCCTACCTATAGTTTTGAAACTTTGGGAAGAAAATCGTCCCGTTTTGGTACAAATTGGAATTTGAAGAAATGTACACAAATTTGGTGACCAAGGAGTAACCAAAGTTCAATATATTAGTATAATAGTGTAAATATAGCTTTGAACCCCTTTAGAATGGATTCTAACTAATATATTGCCCTAACTATAGTTTTGAAACTTTGGGAAGAAAATCGTCCCGTTTGGGTACAAATGTGAATTTGAAGAAATGTAGACATAATTGGTGACCAAGGAGTAACCAAAGTTCAATATACTAGTATAATAGTCTAAATATAGCTTCGAACCCCTTTAGAATGGATTCTACCCAATATATAGTCCTAACTCTAGTTTTGAAACTTTGGGAAGAAAATCGTCCCGTTTGGGTACAAATGTGAATTTGAAGAAATGTAGACATAATTGGTGACCAAGGAGTAACCAAAGTTCAATATACTAGTATAATAGTCTAAATATAGCTTTGAAACCCTTTAGAATGGATTCTAACAAATATATAGTCCTAACTATAGTTTTGAAACTTTCGGAAGAAAATCGTACCAGTTTGGTACAAATGGGAATTTGAAGAAATGTAGACATAATTGGTGACCAAGGAGTAACCAAAGTTCAATATAGTAATATAATAGTCTAAATATAGCTTTGAACCCCTTTAGAATGGATTCTAACAAATATATTGTCCTAACTATAGTTTTGAAACTTTGGGAAGCGTTTTGGTACAAATGGGAATTTGAAGAAATGTAGACAAAATTGGTGACCAAGGAGAACAAAAGTTCAATATATTAGTATAATAGTCTAAATATAGCTTTGAACCCCTTTAGAATGGATTCTACCCAATATGTAGTCCTAACTATAGTTTTGAAACTTTGGAAAGAAAATCATCCCATTTTGGTACAAATGGGAATTTGAAGAAATGTAGACATAATTGGTGACCAAGGAGTAACCAAAGTTCAATATATTAGTATAATAGTCTAAATATAGCTTTGAACCCCTTTAGAATGGATTCTAAGCAATATATAGTCCTAACTATAGTTTTGAAACTTTTGGAAGAAAATCGTCCCGTTTTGGTACAAATTGGAATTTGAAGAAATGTACAAAAAATTGGTGACCAAGGAGTAACCAAAGTTCAAAATATTAGTATAATAGTCTAAATATAGCTTTGAACCCCTTTAGAAGGGATTGTAACCAATATATAGTCCTAACTATAGTTTTGAAACTATGGGAAGAAAATCGTCCCGTTTTGGTACAAATTGGAATTTGAAGAAATGTACAAAAAATTGGTGACCAAGGAGTAACCAAAGTTCAATATATTAGTATAATAGTTTAAATATCGCTTTGAACCCCTTTAGAATGGATTCTAACTATTATATTGTCCTGACTATAGTTTTGAAACTTTGGGAAGAAAATCGTCCCGTTTGGGTACAAATGTGAATTTGAAGAAATGTAGACATAATTGGTGACCAAGGAGTAACCAAAGTTCAATATAGTAATATAATAGTCTAAATATAGCTTTGAACCCCTTTAGAATGGATTCTAACAAATATATTGTCCTAACTATAGTTTTGAAACTTTGGGAAGCGTTTTGGTACAAATGGGAATTTGAAGAAATGTAGACAAAATTGGTGACCAAGGAGAACCAAAGTTCAATATATTAGTATAATAGTCTAAATATAGCTTTGAACCCCTTTAGAATGGATTCTACCCAATATGTAGTCCTAACTATAGTTTTGAAACTTTGGAAAGAAAATCATCCCATTTTGGTACAAATGGGAATTTGAAGAAATGTAGACATAATTGGTGACCAAGGAGTAAAAAAAGTTCAATATATTAGTATAATAGTCTAATTATTGCTTTGAACCCCTTTAGAATGGATTCTAAGCAATATATAGTCCTAACTATTGTTTTGAAACTTTAGGAAGCGTTTTGGTACAAATGGGAATTTGAAGAAATGTACACAAAATTTTAGACCAAGGAATAACCAAAGTTCAATATATTAGTATAATAGTCTAAATATAGCTTTGAACCCCTTTAGAATGGATTCTAAGCAATATATAGTCCTACCTATAGTTTTGAAACTTTGGGAAGAAAATCGTCCCGTTTTGGTACAAATTGGAATTTGAAGAAATGTACACAAATTTGGTGACCAAGGAGTAACCAAAGTTCAATATATTAGTATAATAGTGTAAATATAGCTTTGAACCCCTTTAGAATGGATTCTAACTAATATATTGCCCTAACTATAGTTTTGAAACTTTGGGAAGAAAATCGTCCCGTTTGGGTACAAATGTGAATTTGAAGAAATGTAGACATAATTGGTGACCAAGGAGTAACCAAAGTTCAATATACTAGTATAATAGTCTAAATATAGCTTCGAACCCCTTTAGAATGGATTCTACCCAATATATAGTCCTAACTCTAGTTTTGAAACTTTGGGAAGAAAATCGTCCCGTTTGGGTACAAATGTGAATTTGAAGAAATGTAGACATAATTGGTGACCAAGGAGTAACCAAAGTTCAATATACTAGTATAATAGTCTAAATATAGCTTTGAAACCCTTTAGAATGGATTCTAACAAATATATAGTCCTAACTATAGTTTTGAAACTTTCGGAAGAAAATCGTACCAGTTTGGTACAAATGGGAATTTGAAGAAATGTAGACATAATTGGTGACCAAGGAGTAACCAAAGTTCAATATAGTAATATAATAGTCTAAATATAGCTTTGAACCCCTTTAGAATGGATTCTAACAAATATATTGTCCTAACTATAGTTTTGAAACTTTGGGAAGCGTTTTGGTACAAATGGGAATTTGAAGAAATGTAGACAAAATTGGTGACCAAGGAGAACCAAAGTTCAATATATTAGTATAATAGTCTAAATATAGCTTTGAACCCCTTTAGAATGGATTCTACCCAATATGTAGTCCTAACTATAGTTTTGAAACTTTGGAAAGAAAATCATCCCATTTTGGTACAAATGGGAATTTGAAGAAATGTAGACATAATTGGTGACCAAGGAGTAACCAAAGTTCAATATATTAGTATAATAGTCTAAATATAGCTTTGAACCCCTTTAGAATGGATTCTAAGCAATATATAGTCCTAACTATAGTTTTGAAACTTTTGGAAGAAAATCGTCCCGTTTTGGTACAAATTGGAATTTGAAGAAATGTACAAAAAATTGGTGACCAAGGAGTAACCAAAGTTCAAAATATTAGTATAATAGTCTAAATATAGCTTTGAACCCCTTTAGAAGGGATTGTAACCAATATATAGTCCTAACTATAGTTTTGAAACTATGGGAAGAAAATCGTCCCGTTTTGGTACAAATTGGAATTTGAAGAAATGTACAAAAAATTGGTGACCAAGGAGTAACCAAAGTTCAATATATTAGTATAATAGTTTAAATATCGCTTTGAACCCCTTTAGAATGGATTCTAACTAATATATTGTCCTGACTATAGTTTTGAAACTTTGGGAAGAAAATCGTCCCGTTTGGGTACAAATGTGAATTTGAAGAAATGTAGACATAATTGGTGACCAAGGAGTAACCAAAGTTCAATATAGTAATATAATAGTCTAAATATAGCTTTGAACCCCTTTAGAATGGATTCTAACAAATATATTGTCCTAACTATAGTTTTGAAACTTTGGGAAGCGTTTTGGTACAAATGGGAATTTGAAGAAATGTAGACATAATTGGTGACCAAGGAGTAACCAAAGTTCAATATACTAGTATAATAGTCTAAATATAGCTTTGAACCCCTTTAGAATGGATTCTACCCAATATATAGTCCTAACTATAGTTTTGAAACTATGGGAAGAAAATCGTCCCGTTTTGGTACAAATTGGAATTTGAAGAAATGTACAAAAAATTGGTGACCAAGGAGTAACCAAAGTTCAATATATTAGTATAATAGTTTAAATATCGCTTTGAACCCCTTTAGAATGGATTCTAACTAATATATTGTCCTGACTATAGTTTTGTAACTTTGGGAAGAAAATCGTCCCGTTTGGGTACAAATGTGAATTTGAAGAAATGTAGACATAATTGGTGACCAAGGAGTAACCAAAGTTCAATATAGTAATATAATAGTCTAAATATAGCTTTGAACCCCTTTAGAATGGATTCTAACAAATATATTGTCCTAACTATAGTTTTGAAACTTTGGGAAGCGTTTTGGTACAAATGGGAATTTGAAGAAATGTAGACAAAATTGGTGACCAAGGAGAACCAAAGTTCAATATATTAGTATAATAGTCTAAATATAGCTTTGAACCCCTTTAGAATGGATTCTACCCAATATGTAGTCCTAACTATAGTTTTGAAACTTTGGAAAGAAAATCATCCCATTTTGGTACAAATGGGAATTTGAAGAAATGTAGACATAATTGGTGACCAAGGAGTAAAAAAAGTTCAATATATTAGTATAATAGTCTAATTATTGCTTTGAACCCCTTTAGAATGGATTCTAAGCAATATATAGTCCTAACTATTGTTTTGAAACTTTAGGAAGCGTTTTGGTACAAATGGGAATTTGAAGAAATGTACACAAAATTTTAGACCAAGGAATAACCAAAGTTCAATATATTAGTATAATAGTCTAAATATAGCTTTGAACCCCTTTAGAATGGATTCTAAGCAATATATAGTCCTACCTATAGTTTTGAAACTTTGGGAAGAAAATCGTCCCGTTTTGGTACAAATTGGAATTTGAAGAAATGTACACAAATTTGGTGACCAAGGAGTAACCAAAGTTCAATATATTAGTATAATAGTGTAAATATAGCTTTGAAGCCCTTTAGAATGGATTCTAACTAATATATTGCCCTAACTATAGTTTTGAAACTTTGGGAAGAAAATCGTCCCGTTTGGGTACAAATGTGAATTTGAAGAAATGTAGACATAATTGGTGACCAAGGAGTAACCAAAGTTCAATATACTAGTATAATAGTCTAAATATAGCTTTGAACCCCTTTAGAATGGATTCTACCCAATATATAGTCCTAACTCTAGTTTTGAAACTTTGGGAAGAAAATCGTCCCGTTTGGGTACAAATGTGAATTTGAAGAAATGTAGACATAATTGGTGACCAAGGAGTAACCAAAGTTCAATATACTAGTATAATAGTCTAAATATAGCTTTGAAACCCTTTAGAATGGATTCTAACAAATATATAGTCCTAACTATAGTTTTGAAACTTTCGGAAGAAAATCGTACCAGTTTGGTACAAATGGGAATTTGAAGAAATGTAGACATAATTGGTGACCAAGGAGTAACCAAAGTTCAATATAGTAATATAATAGTCTAAATATAGCTTTGAACCCCTTTAGAATGGATTCTAACAAATATATTGTCCTAACTATAGTTTTGAAACTTTGGGAAGCGTTTTGGTACAAATGGGAATTTGAAGAAATGTAGACAAAATTGGTGACCAAGGAGAACCAAAGTTCAATATATTAGTATAATAGTCTAAATATAGCTTTGAACCCCTTTAGAATGGATTCTACCCAATATGTAGTCCTAACTATAGTTTTGAAACTTTGGAAAGAAAATCATCCCATTTTGGTACAAATGGGAATTTGAAGAAATGTAGACATAATTGGTGACCAAGGAGTAACCAAAGTTCAATATATTAGTATAATAGTCTAAATATAGCTTTGAACCCCTTTAGAATGGATTCTAAGCAATATATAGTCCTAACTATAGTTTTGAAACTTTTGGAAGAAAATCGTCCCGTTTTGGTACAAATTGGAATTTGAAGAAATGTACAAAAAATTGGTGACTAAGGAGTAACCAAAGTTCAAAATATTAGTATAATAGTCTAAATATAGCTTTGAACCCCTTTAGAAGGGATTGTAACCAATATATAGTCCTAACTATAGTTTTGAAACTATGGGAAGAAAATAGTCCCGTTTTGGTACAAATTGGAATTTGAACAAATGTACAAAAAATTGGTGACCAAGGAGTAACCAAAGTTCAATATATTAGTATAATAGTTTAAATATCGCTTTGAACCCCTTTAGAATGGATTCTAACCAATATATTGTCCTAACTATAGTTTTGAAACTTTAGGAAGCTTTTTGGTACAAATGGGAATTTGAAGAAATGTACACAAAATTTGTGACCAAGGAGTAAAAAAAGTTCAATATATTAGTATAATAGTCTAATTATAGCTTTGAACCCCTTTAGAATGGATTCTAAGCAATATATAGTCCTAACTATTGTTTTGAAACTTTAGGAAGCGTTTTGGTACAAATGGGAATTTGAAGAAATGTACACAAAATTTTAGACCAAGGAATAACCAAAGTTCAATATATTAGTATAATAGTCTAAATATAGCTTTGAACCCCTTTAGAATGGATTCTAAGCAATATATAGTCCTAACTATTGTTTTGAAACTTTAGGAAGCGTTTTGGTACAAACGGGAATTTGAAGAAATGTACACAAAATTTGTGACCAAGGAGTAAAAAAAGTTCAATATATTAGTATAATAGTCTAAATATAGCTTTGAACCCCTTTAGAAGGGATTGTAACCAATATATAGTCCTAACTATAGTTTTGAAACTATGGGAAGAAAATCATTCCGTTTTGTTACAAATGGGAATTTGAAGAAATGTAGACATAATTGGTGACCAAGGAGTAACCAATGTTCAATATACTAGTATAATAGTCTAAATATAGCTTTGAACCCCTTTAGAATGGATTCTACCCAATATATAGTCCTAACTATAGTTTCGAAACTTTGGGAAGAAAATCGTACCGTTTTGTTACAAATGGGAATTTGAAGAAATGTAGACAAATTTAATGACCAAGGAGTAACCAAAGTTCAATAAATTAGTATAATAGTCAAAATATAGCTTTGAACCCCTTTAGAATGGATTCTAACTAATATATTGTCCTAACTATAGTTTTGAAACTTTGGGAAGAAAATCGTCCCGTTTGGGTACAATTGTGAATTTGAAGAAATGTAGACATAATTGGTGACCAAAGAGTAACCAAAGTTCAATATAGTAATATAATAGTCTAAATATAGCTTTGAACCCCTTTAGAATGGATTCTAACAAATATATTGGCCTAACTATAGTTTTGAAACTTTGGGAAGCGTTTTGGTACAAATGGGAATTTGAAGAAATGTAGACAAAATTGGTGACCAAGGAGAACCAAAGTTCAATATATTAGTATAATAGTCTAAATATAGCTTTGAACCCCTTTAGAATGGATTCTACCCAATATGTAGTCCTAACTATAGTTTTGAAACTTTGGAAAGAAAATCATCCCATTTTGGTACAAATGGGAATTTGAAGAAATGTAGACATAATTGGTGACCAAGGAGTAACCAAAGTTCAATATATTAGTATAATAGTCTAAATATAGCTTTGAACCCCTTTAGAATGGATACTAAGCAATATATAGTCCTAACTATAGTTTTGAAACTTTTGGAAGAAAATCGTCCCGTTTTGGTACAAATTGGAATTTGAAGAAATGTACAAAAAATTGGTGACCAAGGAGTAACCAAAGTTCAAAATATTAGTATAATAGTCTAAATATAGCTTTGAACCCCTTTAGAAGGGATTGTAACCAATATATAGTCCTAACTATAGTTTTGAAACTATGGGAAGAAAATCGTCCCGTTTTGGTACAAATTGGAATTTGAAGAAATGTACAAAAAATTGGTGACCAAGGAGTAACCAAAGTTCAATATATTAGTATAATAGTTTAAATATCGCTTTGAACCCCTTTAGAATGGATTCTAACCAATATATTGTCCTAACTATAGTTTTGAAACTTTGGGAAGCTTTTTGGTACAAATGGGAATTTGAAGAAATGTACACAAAATTTGTGACCAAGGAGTAAAAAAAGTTAAATATATTAGTATAATAGTCTAATTATAGCTTTGAACCCCTTTAGAATGGATTCTAAGCAATATATAGTCCTAACTATTGTTTTGAAACTTTAGGAAGCGTTTTGGTACAAATGGGAATTTGAAGAAATGTACACAAAATTTTAGACCAAGGAATAACCAAAGTTCAATATATTAGTATAATAGTCTAAATATAGCTTTGAACCCCTTTAGAATGGATTCTAAGCAATATATAGTCCTACCTATAGTTTTGAAACTTTGGGAAGAAAATCGTCCCGTTTTGGTACAAATTGGAATTTGAAGAAATGTACACAAATTTGGTGACCAAGGAGTAACCAAAGTTCAATATATTAGTATAATAGTGTAAATATAGCTTTGAACCCCTTTAGAATGGATTCTAACTAATATATTGCCCTAACTATAGTTTTGAAACTTTGGGAAGAAAATCGTCCCGTTTGGGTACAAATGTGAATTTGAAGAAATGTAGACATAATTGGTGACCAAGGAGTAACCAAAGTTCAATATACTAGTATAATAGTCTAAATATAGCTTTGAACCCCTTTAGAATGGATTCTACCCAATATATAGTCCTAACTCTAGTTTTGAAACTTTATGAAGAAAATCTTCCCGTTTGGGTACAAATGTGAATTTGAAGAAATGTAGACATAATTGGTGACCAAGTAGTAACCAAAGTTCAATATACTAGTATAATAGTCTAAATATAGCTTTGAAACCCTTTAGAATGGATTCTAACAAATATATAGTCCTAACTATAGTTTTGAAACTTTCGGAAGAAAATCGTACCAGTTTGGTACAAATGGGAATTTGAAGAAATGTAGACATAATTGGTGACCAAGGAGTAACCAAAGTTCAATATAGTAATATAATAGTCTAAATATAGCTTTGAACCCCTTTAGAATGGATTCTAACAAATATATTGTCCTAACTATAGTTTTGAAACTTTGGGAAGCGTTTTGGTACAAATGGGAATTTGAAGAAATGTAGACAAAATTGGTGACCAAGGAGAACCAAAGTTCAATATATTAGTATAATAGTCTAAATATAGCTTTGAACCCCTTTAGAATGGATTCTACCCAATATGTAGTCCTAACTATAGTTTTGAAACTTTGGAAAGAAAATCATCCCATTTTGGTACAAATGGGAATTTGAAGAAATGTAGACATAATTGGTGACCAAGGAGTAACCAAAGTTCAATATATTAGTATAATAGTCTAAATATAGCTTTGAACCCCTTTAGAATGGATTCTAAGCAATATATAGTCCTAACTATAGTTTTGAAACTTTTGGAAGAAAATCGTCCCGTTTTGGTACAAATTGGAATTTGAAGAAATGTACAAAAAATTGGTGACCAAGGAGTAACCAAAGTTCAAAATATTAGTATAATAGTCTAAATATAGCTTTGAACCCCTTTAGAAGGGATTGTAACCAATATATAGTCCTAACTATAGTTTTGAAACTATGGGAAGAAAATCGTCCCGTTTTGGTACAAATTGGAATTTGAAGAAATGTACAAAAAATTGGTGACCAAGGAGTAACCAAAGTTCAATATATTAGTATAATAGTTTAAATATCGCTTTGAACCCCTTGAGAATGGATTCTAACTAATATATTGTCCTAACTATAGTTTTGAAACTTTGGGAAGAAAATCGTCCCGTTTGGGTACAAATGTGAATTTGAAGAAATGTAGACATAATTGGTGACCAAGGAGTAACCAAAGTTCAATATAGTAATATAATAGTCTAAATATAGCTTTGAACCCCTTTAGAATGGATTCTAACAAATATATTGTCCTAACTATAGTTTTGAAACTTTGGGAAGCGTTTTGGTACAAATGGGAATTTGAAGAAATGTAGACAAAATTGGTGACCAAGGAGAACCAAAGTTCAATATATTAGTATAATAGTCTAAATATAGCTTTGAACCCCTTTAGAATGGATTCTACCCAATATGTAGTCCTAACTATAGTTTTGAAACTTTGGAAAGAAAATCATCCCATTTTGGTACAAATGGGAATTTGAAGAAATGTAGACATAATTGGTGACCAAGGAGTAAAAAAAGTTCAATATATTAGTATAATAGTCTAATTATTGCTTTGAACCCCTTTAGAATGGATTCTAAGCAATATATAGTCCTAACTATTGTTTTGAAACTTTAGCAAGCGTTTTGGTACAAATGGGAATTTGAAGAAATGTACACAAAATTTTAGACCAAGGAATAACCAAAGTTCAATATATTAGTATAATAGTCTAAATATAGCTTTGAACCCCTTTAGAATGGATTCTAAGCAATATATAGTCCTACCTATAGTTTTGAAACTTTGGGAAGAAAATCGTCCCGTTTTGGTACAAATTGGAATTTGAAGAAATGTACACAAATTTGGTGACCAAGGAGTAACCAAAGTTCAATATATTAGTATAATAGTGTAAATATAGCTTTGAACCCCTTTAGAATGGATTCTAACTAATATATTGCCCTAACTATAGTTTTGAAACTTTGGGAAGAAAATCGTCCCGTTTGGGTACAAATGTGAATTTGAAGAAATGTAGACATAATTGGTGACCAAGGAGTAACCAAAGTTCAATATACTAGTATAATAGTCTAAATATAGCTTTGAAACCCTTTAGAATGGATTCTAACAAATATATAGTCCTAACTATAGTTTTGAAACTTTCGGAAGAAAATCGTACCAGTTTGGTACAAATGGGAATTTGAAGAAATGTAGACATAATTGGTGACCAAGGAGTAACCAAAGTTCAATATAGTAATATATTAGTCTAAATATAGCTTTGAACCCCTTTAGAATGGATTCTAACAAATATATTGTCCTAACTATAGTTTTGAAACTTTGGGAAGCGTTTTGGTACAAATGGGAATTTGAAGAAATGTAGACAAAATTGGTGACCAAGGAGAACCAAAGTTCAATATATTAGTATAATAGTCTAAATATAGCTTTGAACCCCTTTAGAATGGATTCTACCCAATATGTAGTCCTAACTATAGTTTTGAAACTTTGGAAAGAAAATCATCCCATTTTGGTACAAATGGGAATTTGAAGAAATGTAGACATAATTGGTGACCAAGGAGTAACCAAAGTTCAATATATTAGTATAATAGTCTAAATATAGCTTTGAACCCCTTTAGAATGGATTCTAAGCAATATATAGTCCTAACTATAGTTTTGAAACTTTTGGAAGAAAATCGTCCCGTTTTGGTACAAATTGGAATTTGAAGAAATGTACAAAAAATTGGTGACCAAGGAGTAACCAAAGTTCAAAATATTAGTATAATAGTCTAAATATAGCTTTGAACCCCTTTAGAAGGGATTGTAACCAATATATAGTCCTAACTATAGTTTTGAAACTATGGGAAGAAAATCGTCCCGTTTTGGTACAAATTGGAATTTGAAGAAATGTACAAAAAATTGGTGACCAAGGAGTAACCAAAGTTCAATATATTAGTATAATAGTTTAAATATCGCTTTGAACCCCTTTAGAATGGATTCTAACCAATATATTGTCCTAACTATAGTTTTGAAACTTTAGGAAGCTTTTTGGTACAAATGGGAATTTGAAGAAATGTACACAAAATTTGTGACCAAGGAGTAAAAAAAGTTCAATATATTAGTATAATAGTCTAATTATAGCTTTGAACCCCTTTAGAATGGATTCTAAGCAATATATAGTCCTAACTATTGTTTTGAAACTTTAGGAAGCGTTTTGGTACAAATGGGAATTTGAAGAAATGTACACAAAATTTTAGACCAAGGAATAACCAAAGTTCAATATATTAGTATAATAGTCTAAATATAGCTTTGAACCCCTTTAGAATGGATTCTAAGCAATATATAGTCCTAACTATTGTTTTGAAACTTTAGGAAGCGTTTTGGTACAAACGGGAATTTGAAGAAATGTACACAAAATTTGTGACCAAGGAGTAAAAAAAGTTCAATATATTAGTATAATAGTCTAAATATAGCTTTGAACCCCTTTAGAAGGGATTGTAACCAATATATAGTCCTAACTATAGTTTTGAAACTATGGGAAGAAAATCGTTCCGTTTTGTTACAAATGGGAATTTGAAGAAATGTAGACATAATTGGTGACCAAGGAGTAACCAATGTTCAATATACTAGTATAATAGTCTAAATATAGCTTTGAACCCCTTTAGAATGGATTCTACCCAATATATAGTCCTAACTATAGTTTCGAAACTTTGGGAAGAAAATCGTACCGTTTTGTTACAAATGGGAATTTGAAGAAATGTAGACAAATTTAATGACCAAGGAGTAACCAAAGTTCAATAAATTAGTATAATAGTCAAAATATAGCTTTGAACCCCTTTAGAATGGATTCTAACTAATATATTGTCCTAACTATAGTTTTGAAACTTTGGGAAGAAAATCGTCCCGTTTGGGTACAAATGTGAATTTGAAGAAATGTAGACATAATTGGTGACCAAGGAGTAACCAAAGTTCAATATAGTAATATAATAGTCTAAATATAGCTTTGAACCCCTTTAGAATGGATTCTAACAAATATATTGTCCTAACTATAGTTTTGAAACTTTGGGAAGCGTTTTGGTACAAATGGGAATTTGAAGAAATGTAGACAAAATTGGTGACCAAGGAGAACCAAAGTTCAATATATTAGTATAATAGTCTAAATATAGCTTTGAACCCCTTTAGAATGGATTCTACCCAATATGTAGTCCTAACTATAGTTTTGAAACTTTGGAAAGAAAATCATCCCATTTTGGTACAAATGGGAATTTGAAGAAATGTAGACATAATTGGTGACCAAGGAGTAACCAAAGTTCAATATATTAGTATAATAGTCTAAATATAGCTTTGAACCCCTTTAGAATGGATACTAAGCAATATATAGTCCTAACTATAGTTTTGAAACTTTTGGAAGAAAATCGTCCCGTTTTGGTACAAATTGGAATTTGAAGAAATGTACAAAAAATTGGTGACCAAGGAGTAACCAAAGTTCAAAATATTAGTATAATAGTCTAAATATAGCTTTGAACCCCTTTAGAAGGGATTGTAACCAATATATAGTCCTAACTATAGTTTTGAAACTATGGGAAGAAAATCGTCCCGTTTTGGTACAAATTGGAATTTGAAGAAATGTACAAAAAATTGGTGACCAAGGAGTAACCAAAGTTCAATATATTAGTATAATAGTTTAAATATCGCTTTGAACCCCTTTAAAATGGATTCTAACCAATATATTGTCCTAACTATAGTTTTGAAACTTTGGGAAGCTTTTTGGTACAAATGGGAATTTGAAGAAATGTACACAAAATTTGTGACCAAGGAGTAAAAAAAGTTAAATATATTAGTATAATAGTCTAATTATAGCTTTGAACCCCTTTAGAATGGATTCTAAGCAATATATAGTCCTAACTATTGTTTTGAAACTTTAGGAAGCGTTTTGGTACAAATGGGAATTTGAAGAAATGTACACAAAATTTTAGACCAAGGAATAACCAAAGTTCAATATATTAGTATAATAGTCTAAATATAGCTTTGAACCCCTTTAGAATGGATTCTAAGCAATATATAGTCCTACCTATAGTTTTGAAACTTTGGGAAGAAAATCGTCCCGTTTTGGTACAAATTGGAATTTGAAGAAATGTACACAAATTTGGTGACCAAGGAGTAACCAAAGTTCAATATATTAGTATAATAGTGTAAATATAGCTTTGAACCCCTTTAGAATGGATTCTAACTAATATATTGCCCTAACTATAGTTTTGAAACTTTGGGAAGAAAATCGTCCCGTTTGGGTACAAATGTGAATTTGAAGAAATGTAGACATAATTGGGGACCAAGGAGTAACCAAAGTTCAATATACTAGTATAATAGTCTAAATATAGCTTTGAACCCCTTTAGAATGGATTCTACCCAATATATAGTCCTAACTATAGTTTTGAAACTTTGGGAAGAAAATCGTCGCGTTTGGGTACAAATGTGAATTTGAAGAAATGTAGACATAATTGGTGACCAAGGAGTAACCAAAGTTCAATATACTAGTATAATAGTCTAAATATAGCTTTGAACCCCTTTAGAATGGATTCTACCCAATATATAGTCCTAACTATAGTTTTGAAACTTTGGGAAGAAAATCGTCGCGTTTGGGTACAAATGTGAATTTGAAGAAATGTAGACATAATTGGTGACCAAGTAGTAACCAAAGTTCAATATACTAGTATAATAGTCTAAATATAGCTTTGAAACCCTTTAGAATGGATTCTAACAAATATATAGTCCTAACTATAGTTTTGAAACTTTCGGAAGAAAATCGTACCAGTTTGGTACAAATGGGAATTTGAAGAAATGTAGACATAATTGGTGACCAAGGAGTAACCAAAGTTCAATATAGTAATATAATAGTCTAAATATAGCTTTGAACCCCTTTAGAATGGATTCTAACAAATATATTGTCCTAACTATAGTTTTGAAACTTTGGGAAGCGTTTTGGTACAAATGGGAATTTGAAGAAATGTAGACAAAATTGGTGACCAAGGAGAACCAAAGTTCAATATATTAGTATAATAGTCTAAAAAAGCTTTGAACCCCTTTAGAATGGATTCTACCCAATATGTAGTCCTAACTATAGTTTTGAAACTTTGGAAAGAAAATCATCCCATTTTGGTACAAATGGGAATTTGAAGAAATGTAGACATAATTGGTGACCAAGGAGTAACCAAAGTTCAATATATTAGTATAATAGTCTAAATATAGCTTTGAACCCCTTTAGAATGGATTCTAAGCAATATATAGTCCTAACTATAGTTTTGAAACTTTTGTAGGAAAATCGTCACGTTTTGGTACAAATTGGAATTTGAAGAAATGTACAAAAAATTGGTGACCAAGGAGTAACCAAAGTTCAAAATATTAGTATAATAGTCTAAATATAGCTTTGAACCCCTTTAGAAGGGATTGTAACCAATATATAGTCCTAACTATAGTTTTGAAACTATGGGAAGAAAATCGTCCCGTTTTGGTACAAATTGGAATTTGAAGAAATGTACAAAAAATTGGTGACCAAGGAGTAACCAAAGTTCAATATATTAGTATAATAGTTTAAATATCGCTTTGAACCCCTTTAGAATGGATTCTAACCAATATATTGTCCTAACTATAGTTTTGAAACTTTAGGAAGCTTTTTGGTACAAATGGGAATTTGAAGAAATGTACACAAAATTTGTGACCAAGGAGTAAAAAAAGTTCAATATATTAGTATAATAGTGTAATTATAGCTTTGAACCCCTTTAGAATGGATTCTAAGCAATATATAGTCCTAACTATTGTTTTGAAACTTTAGGAAGCGTTTTGGTACAAATGGGAATTTGAAGAAATGTACACAAAATTTTAGACCAAGGAATAACCAAAGTTCAATATATTAGTATAATAGTCTAAATATAGCTTTGAACCCCTTTAGAATGGATTCTAAGCAATATATAGTCCTAACTATTGTTTTGAAACTTTAGGAAGCGTTTTGGTACAAACGGGAATTTGAAGAAATGTACACAAAATTTGTGACCAAGGAGTAAAAAAAGTTCAATATATTAGTATAATAGTCTAAATATAGCTTTGAACCCCTTTAGAATGGATTCTACCCAATATATAGTCCTAACTATAGTTTCGAAACTTTGGGAAGTAAATCGTACCGTTTTGTTACAAATGGGAATTTGAAGAAATGTAGACAAATTTAATGACCAAGGAGTAACCAAAGTTCAATAAATTAGTATAATAGTCAAAATATAGCTTTGAACCCCTTTAGAATGGATTCTAACTAATATATTGTCCTAACTATAGTTTTGAAACTTTGGGAAGAAAATCGTCCCGTTTGGGTACAAATGTGAATTTGAAGAAATGTAGACATAATTGGTGACCAAGGAGTAACCAAAGTTCAATATACTAGTATAATAGTCTAAATATAGCTTTGAACCCCTTTAGAATGGATTCTACCCAATATATAGTCCTAACTATAGTTTTGAAACTTTGGGAAGAAAATTGTCGCGTTTGGGTACAAATGTGAATTTGAAGAAATGTAGACATAATTGGTTACGAAGGAGTAACCAAAGTTCAATATACTATTATAATAGTCTAAATATAGCTTTGAACCCCTTTAGAATGGATTCTACCCAATATATAGTCCTAACTATAGTTTTAAAACTTTGGGAAGCGTTTTCGTACAAATGGGAATTTGAAGAAATGTAGACAAAATTGGTGACCAAGGAGAACCAAAGTTCAATATATTAGTATAATAGTCTAAATATAGCTTTGAACCCCTTTAGAATGGATTCTAAGCAATATATAGTCCTAACTATAGTTTTGAAACTTTTGGAAGAAAATCGTCCCGTTTTGGTACAAATTGGAATTTGAAGAAATGTACAAAAAATTGGTGACCAAGGATTAACCAAAGTTCAAAATATTAGTATAATAGTCTAAATATAGCTTTGAACCCCTTTAGAAGGGATTGTAACCAATATATAGTCCTAACTATAGTTTTGAAACTATGGGAAGAAAATCGTCCCGTTTTAGTACAAATTGGAATTTGAAGAAATGTACAAAAAATTGGTGACCAAGGAGTAACCAAAGTTCAAAATATTAGTATAATAGTCTAAATATAGCTTTGAACCCCTTTAGAATGGATTCTAAGCAATATATAGTCCTAACTATAGTTTTGAAACTTTGGGAAGAAAATCATCCCGTTTTGGTACAAATTGGAATTTGAAGAAATGTACACAAAATTGGTGACCAAGGAGTAACCAAAGTTCAATATATTAGTATAATAGTTTAAATATCGCTTTGAACCCCTTTAGAATGGATTCTAACCAATATATTGTCCTAACTATAGTTTTGAAACTTTAGGAAGCTTTTTGGTACAAATGGGAATTTGAAGAAATGTACACAAAATTTGTGACCAAGGAGTAAAAAAAGTTCAATATATTAGTATACTAGTCTAATTATAGCTTTGAACCCCTTTAGAATGGATTCTACCCAATATATAGTCCTAACTATAGTTTCGAAACTTTGGGAAGAAAATCGTACCGTTTTGTTACAAATGGGAATTTGAAGAAATGTAGACAAATTTAATGACCAAGGAGTAACCAAAGTTCAATAAATTAGTATAATAGTCAAAATATAGCTTTGAACCCCTTTAGAATGGATTCTAACTAATATATTGTCCTAACTATAGTTTTGAAACTTTGGGAAGAAAATCGTCCCGTTTGGGTACAAATGTGAATTTGAAGAAATGTAGACATAATTGGTGACCAAGGAGTAACCAAAGTTCAATATACTAGTATAATAGTGTAAATATAGCTTTGAACCCCTTTAGAATGGATTCTACCCAATATATAGTCCTAACTATAGTTTTGAAACTTTGGGAAGAAAATTGTCGCGTTTGGGTACAAATGTGAATTTGAAGAAATGTAGACATAATTGGTTACGAAGGAGTAACCAAAGTTCAATATACTAGTATAATAGTCTAAATATAGCTTTGAACCCCTTTAGAATGGATTCTACCCAATATATAGTCCTAACTATAGTTTTAAAACTTTGGGAAGCGTTTTCGTACAAATGGGAATTTGAAGAAATGTAGACAAAATTGGTGACCAAGGAGAACCAAAGTTCAATATATTAGTATAATAGTCTAAATATAGCTTTGAACCCCTTTAGAATGGATTCTAAGCAATATATAGTCCTAACTATAGTTTTGAAACTTTTGGAAGAAAATCGTCCCGTTTTGGTACAAATTGGAATTTGAAGAAATGTACAAAAAATTGGTGACCAAGGAGTAACCAAAGTTCAAAATATTAGTAATAGTCTAAATATAGCTTTGAACCCCTTTAGAAGGGATTGTAACCAATATATAGTCCTAACTATAGTTTTGAAACTATGGGAAGAAAATCGTCCCGTTTTAGTACAAATTGGAATTTGAAGAAATGTACAAAAAATTGGTGACCAAGGAGTAACCAAAGTTCAAAATATTAGTATAATAGTCTAAATATAGCTTTGAACCCCTTTAGAATGGATTCTAAGCAATATATAGTCCTAACTATAGTTTTGAAACTTTGGGAAGAAAATCATCCCGTTTTGGTACAAATTGGAATTTGAAGAAATGTACACAAAATTGGTGACCAAGGAGTAACCAAAGTTCAATATATTAGTATAATAGTTTAAATATCGCTTTGAACCCCTTTAGAATGGATTCTAACCAATATATTGTCCTAACTATAGTTTTGAAACTTTAGGAAGCTTTTTGGTACAAATGGGAATTTGAAGAAATGTACACAAAATTTGTGACCAAGGAGTAAAAAAAGTTCAATATATTAGTATACTAGTCTAATTATAGCTTTGAACCCCTTTAGAATGGATTCTAAGCAATATATAGTCCTAACTATTGTTTTGAAACTTTAGGAAGCGTTTTGGTACAAATGGGAATTTGAAGAAATGTACACAAAATTTTAGACCAAGGAATAACCAAAGTTCAATATATTAGTATAATAGTGTAAATATAGCTTTGAACCCCTTTAGAATGGATTCTAACTAATATATTGTCCTAACTATAGTTTTGAAACTTTGGGAAGAAAATCGTCCCGTTTGGGTACAAATGTGAATTTGAAGAAATGTAGACATAATTGGTGACCAAGGAGTAACCAAAGTTCAATATACTAGTATAATAGTCTAAATATAGCTTTGAACCCCTTTAGAATGGATTCTACTCAATATATAGTCCTAACTATAGTTTTGAAACTTTGGGAAGAAAATCGTCGCGTTTGGGTACAAATGTGAATTTGAAGAAATGTAGACATAATTGGTGACCAAGGAGTAACCAAAGTTCAATATACTAGTATAATAGTCTAAATATCGCTTTGAACCCCTTTAGAATGGATTCTACCCAATATATAGTCCTAACTATAGTTTTGAAACTTTGGGAAGCGTTTTGGTACAAATGGGAATTTGAAGAAATGTAGACAAAATTTGTGACCAAGTATTAAAAAAAGTTAAATATATTAGTATAATAGTCTAATTATTGCTTTGAACCCCTTTAGAATGGATTCTAAGCAATATATAGTCCTAACTATTGTTTTGAAACTTTAGGAAGCGTTTTGGTACTAATGGGAATTTGAAGAAATGTACACAAAATTTTAGACCAAGGAATAACCAAAGTTCAATATATTAGTATAATAGTCTAAATATAGCTTTGAACCCCTTTAGAATGGATTCTAAGCAATATATAGTCCTACCTATAGTTTTGAAACTTTGGGAAGAAAATCGTCCCGTTCTGGTACAAATTGGAATTTGAAGAAATGTACACAAATTTGGTGACCAAGGAGTAACCAAAGTTCAATATATTAGTATAATAGTGTAAATATAGCTTTGAACCCCTTTAGAATGGATTCTAACTAATATATTGTCCTAACTATAGTTTTGAAACTTTGGGAAGAAAATCGTCCCGTTTGGGTACAAATGTGAATTTGAAGAAATGTAGACATAATTGGTGACCAAGGAGTAACCAAAGTTCAATATACTAGTATAATAGTCTAAATATAGCTTTGAACCCCTTTAGAATGGATTCTACCCAATATATTGTCCTAACTATAGTTTTGAAACTTTGGGAAGAAAATCGTCGCGTTTGGGTACAAATGTGAATTTGAAGAAATGTAGACATAATTGGTGACCAAGGAGTAACCAAAGTTCAATATACTAGTATAATAGTCTAAATATAGCTTTGAACCCCTTTAGAATGGATTCTACTCAATATATAGTCCTAACTATAGTTTTGAAACTTTGGGAAGAAAATCGTCGCGTTTGGGTACAAATGTTAATTTGAAGAAATGTAGACATAATTGGTGACCAAGGAGTAACCAAAGTTCAATATACTAGTATAATAGTCTAAATATCGCTTTGAACCCCTTTAGAATGGATTCTACCCAATATATAGCCCTAACTATAGTTTTGAAACTTTGGGAAGCGTTTTGGTACAAATGGGAATTTGAAGAAATGTAGACAAAATTTGTGACCAAGTATTAAAAAAAGTTAAATATATTAGTATAATAGTCTAATTATTGCTTTGAACCCCTTTAGAATGGATTCTAAGCAATATATAGTCCTAACTATTGTTTTGAAACTTTAGGAAGCGTTTTGGTACTAATGGGAATTTGAAGAAATGTACACAAAATTTTAGACCAAGGAATAACCAAAGTTCAATATATTAGTATAATAGTCTAAATATAGCTTTGAACCCCTTTAGAATGGATTCTAAGCAATATATAGTCCTACCTATAGTTTTGAAACTTTGGGAAGAAAATCGTCCCGTTCTGGTACAAATTGGAATTTGAAGAAATGTACACAAATTTGGTGACCAAGGAGTAACCAAAGTTCAATATATTAGTATAATAGTGTAAATATAGCTTTGAACCCCTTTAGAATGGACTCTAACTAATATATTGTCCTAACTATAGTTTTGAAACTTTGGGAAGAAAATCGTCCCGTTTGGGTACAAATGTGAATTTGAAGAAATGTAGACATAATTGGTGACCAAGGAGTAACCAAAGTTCAATATACTAGTATAATAGTCTAAATATAGCTTTGAACCCCTTTAGAATGGATTCTACCCAATATATAGTCCTAACTATAGTTTTGAAACTTTGGGAAGAAAATCGTCGCGTTTGGGTACAAATGTGAATTTGAAGAAATGTAGACATAATTGGTGACCAAGGAGTAACCAAAGTTCAATATACTAGTATAATAGTCTAAATATAGCTTTGAACCCCTTTAGAATGGATTCTACCCAATATATAGTCCTAACTATAGTTTTGAAACTTTGGGAAGCGTTTTGGTACAAATGGGAATTTGAAGAAATGTAGACAAAATTGGTGACCAAGGAGAACCAAAGTTCAATATATTAGTATAATAGTCTAAATATAGCTTTGAACCCCTTTAGAATGGATTCTAAGCAATATATAGTCCTAACTATAGTTTTGAAACTTTGGGAAGAAAATCGTCCCGTTTTGGTACAAATTGGAATTTGAAGAAATGTACACAAAATTGGTGACCAAGGAGTAACCAAAGTTCAAAATATTAGTATAATAGTCTAAATATAGCTTTGAACCCCTTTAGAATGGATTCTAAGCAATATATAGTCCTAACTATAGTTTTGAAACTTTGGGAAGAAAATCGTCCCGTTTTGGTACAAATTGGAATTTGAAGAAATGTACACAAAATTAGTGACCAAGGAGTAACCAAAGTTCAATATATTAGTATAATAGTTTAAATATAGCTTTGAACCCCTTTAGAATGGATTCTAAGCAATATATAGTCCTAACTATTGTTTTGAAACTTTGGGAAGAAAATCGTCCCGTTTTGGTACAAATTGGAATTTGAAGAAATGTACCAAAATTGGTGACCAAGGAGTAACCAAAGTTCAATATATTAGTATAATAGTCTAAATATAGCTTTGAACCCCTTTAGAATGGATTCTACCCAATATATAGTCCTAACTATAGTTTTGAAACTTTGGAAAGAAAATCGTCCCATTTTGGTACAAATGGGAATTTGAAGAAATGTAGACATAATTGGTGACCAAGGAGTAACCAAAGTTCAATAAATTAGTATAATAGTCTAAATAAAGCTTTGAACCCCTTTAGAATGGATTCTAAGCAATATATAGTCCTAACTATTGTTTTGAAACTTTGGGAAGAAAATCGTCCCGTTTTGGTACAAATTGGAATTTGAAGAAATGTACCAAAATTGGTGACCAAGGAGTAACCAAAGTTCAATATATTAGTATAATAGTCTAAATATAGCTTTGAACCCCTTTAGAATGGATTCTAAGCAATATATAGTCCTAACTATAGTTTTGAAACTTTGGGAAGAAAATCGTCCCGTTTTGGTACAAATTGGAATTTGAAGAAATGTACACAAAATTGGTGACCAAGGAGTAACCAAAGTTCAATATATTAGTATAATAGTTTAAATATAGCTTTGAACCCCTTTAGAATGGATTCTAAGCAATATATAGTCCTAACTATTGTTTTGAAACTTTGGGAAGAAAATCGTCCCGTTTTGGTACAAATTGGAATTTGAAGAAATGTACCAAAATTGGTGACCAAGGAGTAACCAAAGTTCAATATATTAGTATAATAGTCTAAATATAGCTTTGAACCCCTTTAGAATGGATTCTAAGCAATATATAGTCCTAACTATAGTTTTGAAACTTTGGGAAGAAAATCGTCCCGTTTTGGTACAAATTGGAATTTGAAGAAATGTACACAAAATTAGTGACCAAGGAGTAACCAAAGTTCAATATATTAGTATAATAGTTTAAATATAGCTTTGAACCCCTTTAGAATGGATTCTAAGCAATATATAGTCCTAACTATTGTTTTGAAACTTTGGGAAGAAAATCGTCCCGTTTTGGTACAAATTGGAATTTGAAGAAATGTACCAAAATTGGTGACCAAGGAGTAACCAAAGTTCAATATATTAGTATAATAGTCTAAATATAGCTTTGAACCCCTTTAGAATGGATTCTACCCAATATATAGTCCTAACTATAGTTTTGAAACTTTGGAAAGAAAATCGTCCCATTTTGGTACAAATGGGAATTTGAAGAAATGTAGACATAATTGGTGACCAAGGAGTAACCAAAGTTCAATAAATTAGTATAATAGTCTAAATAAAGCTTTGAACCCCTTTAGAATGGATTCTAAGCAATATATAGTCCTAACTATTGTTTTGAAACTTTGGGAAGAAAATCGTCCCGTTTTGGTACAAATTGGAATTTGAAGAAATGTACCAAAATTGGTGACCAAGGAGTAACCAAAGTTCAATATATTAGTATAATAGTCTAAATATAGCTTTGAACCCCTTTAGAATGGATTCTAAGCAATATATAGTCCTAACTATAGTTTTGAAACTTTGGGAAGAAAATCGTCCCGTTTTGGTACAAATTGGAATTTGAAGAAATGTACACAAAATTGGTGACCAAGGAGTAACCAAAGTTCAATATATTAGTATAATAGTTTAAATATAGCTTTGAACCCCTTTAGAATGGATTCTAAGCAATATATAGTCCTAACTATTGTTTTGAAACTTTGGGAAGAAAATCGTCCCGTTTTGGTACAAATTGGAATTTGAAGAAATGTACCAAAATTGGTGACCAAGGAGTAACCAAAGTTCAATATATTAGTATAATAGTCTAAATATAGCTTTGAACCCCTTTAGAATGGATTCTACCCAATATATAGTCCTAACTATAGTTTTGAAACTTTGGAAAGAAAATCGTCCCATTTTGGTACAAATGGGAATTTGAAGAAATGTAGACATAATTGGTGACCAAGGAGTAACCAAAGTTCAATATATTAGTATAATAGTCTAAATAAAGCTTTGAACCCCTTTAGAATGGATTCTAAGCAATATATAGTCCTAACTATTGTTTTGAAACTTTGGGAAGAAAATCGTCCCGTTTTGGTACAAATTGGAATTTGAAGAAATGTACCAAAATTGGTGACCAAGGAGTAACCAAAGTTCAATATATTAGTATAATAGTCTAAATATAGCTTTGAACCCCTTTAGAATGGATTCTAAGCAATATATAGTCCTAACTATAGTTTTGAAACTTTGGGAAGAAAATCGTCCCGTTTTGGTACAAATTGGAATTTGAAGAAATGTACACAAAATTGGTGACCAAGGAGTAACCAAAGTTCAATATATTAGTATAATAGTTTAAATATAGCTTTGAACCCCTTTAGAATGGATTCTAAGCAATATATAGTCCTAACTATTGTTTTGAAACTTTGGGAAGAAAATCGTCCCGTTTTGGTACAAATTGGAATTTGAAGAAATGTACCAAAATTGGTGACCAAGGAGTAACCAAAGTTCAATATATTAGTATAATAGTCTAAATATAGCTTTGAACCCCTTTAGAATTGATTCTACCCAATATATAGTCCTAACTATAGTTTTGAAACTTTGGAAAGAAAATCGTCCCATTTTGGTACAAATGGGAATTTGAAGAAATGTAGACATAATTGGTGACCAAGGAGTAACCAAAGTTCAATATATTAGTATAATAGTCTAATTATAGCTTTGAACCCCTTTAGAATGGATTCTAAGCAATATATAGTCCTAACTATTGTTTTGAAACTATGGGAAGAAAATCGTTCCGTTTTGTTACAAATGGGAATTTGAAGAAATGTAGACATAACTGGTGACCAAGGAGTAACCAATGTCCAATATCCTAGTATAATAGTCTAAATATAGCTTTGAACCCCTTTAGAATGGATTCTACCCAATATATAGTCCTAACTATAGTTTCGAAACTTTGGGAAGAAAATCGTACCGTTTTGTTACAAATGGGAATTTGAAGAAATGTAGACAAATTTAATGACCAAGGAGTAACCAAAGTTCAATAAATTAGTATAATAGTCAAAATATAGCTTTGAACCCCTTTAGAATGGATTCTAACTAATATATTGTCCTAACTATAGTTTTGAAACTTTGGGAAGAAAATCGTCCCGTTTGGGTACAAATGTGAATTTGAAGAAATGTAGACATAATTGGTGACCAAGGAGTAACCAAAGTTCAATATACTAGTATAATAGTCTAAATATAGCTTTGAACCCCTTTAGAATGGATTCTACCCAATATATAGTCCTAACTATAGTTTTGAAACTTTGGGAAGAAAATTGTCGCGTTTGGGTACAAATGTGAATTTGAAGAAATGTAGACATAATTGGTTACGAAGGAGTAACCAAAGTTCAATATACTAGTATAATAGTCTAAATATAGCTTTGAACCCCTTTAGAATGGATTCTACCCAATATATAGTCCTAACTATAGTTTTAAAACTTTGGGAAGCGTTTTCGTACAAATGGGAATTTGAAGAAATGTAGACAAAATTGGTGACCAAGGAGAACCAAAGTTCAATATATTAGTATAATAGTCTAAATATAGCTTTGAACCCCTTTAGAATGGATTCTAAGCAATATATAGTCCTAACTATAGTTTTGAAACTTTTGGAAGAAAATCGTCCCGTTTTGGTACAAATTGGAATTTGAAGAAATGTACAAAAAATTGGTGACCAAGGAGTAACCAAAGTTCAAAATATTAGTATAATAGTCTAAATATAGCTTTGAACCCCTTTAGAAGGGATTGTAACCAATATATAGTCCTAACTATAGTTTTGAAACTATGGGAAGAAAATCGTCCCGTTTTAGTACAAATTGGAATTTGAAGAAATGTACAAAAAATTGGTGACCAAGGAGTAACCAAAGTTCAAAATATTAGTATAATAGTCTAAATATAGCTTTGAACCCCTTTAGAATGGATTCTAAGCAATATATAGTCCTAACTATAGTTTTGAAACTTTGGGAAGAAAATCATCCCGTTTTGGTACAAATTGGAATTTGAAGAAATGTACACAAAATTGGTGACCAAGGAGTAACCAAAGTTCAATATATTAGTATAATAGTTTAAATATCGCTTTGAACCCCTTTAGAATGGATTCTAACCAATATATTGTCCTAACTATAGTTTTGAAACTTTAGGAAGCTTTTTGGTACAAATGGGAATTTGAAGAAATGTACACAAAATTTGTGACCAAGGAGTAAAAAAAGTTCAATATATTAGTATACTAGTCTAATTATAGCTTTGAACCCCTTTAGAATGGATTCTAAGCAATATATAGTCCTAACTATTGTTTTGAAACTTTAGGAAGCGTTTTGGTACAAATGGGAATTTGAAGAAATGTACACAAAATTTTAGACCAAGGAATAACCAAAGTTCAATATATTAGTATAATAGTGTAAATATAGCTTTGAACCCCTTTAGAATGGATTCTAACTAATATATTGTCCTAACTATAGTTTTGAAACTTTGGGAAGAAAATCGTCCCGTTTGGGTACAAATGTGAATTTGAAGAAATGTAGACATAATTGGTGACCAAGGAGTAACCAAAGTTCAATATACTAGTATAATAGTCTAAATATAGCTTTGAACCCCTTTAGAATGGATTCTACTCAATATATAGTCCTAACTATAGTTTTGAAACTTTGGGAAGAAAATCGTCGCGTTTGGGTACAAATGTGAATTTGAAGAAATGTAGACATAATTGGTGACCAAGGAGTAACCAAAGTTCAATATACTAGTATAATAGTCTAAATATCGCTTTGAACCCCTTTAGAATGGATTCTACCCAATATATAGTCCTAACTATAGTTTTGAAACTTTGGGAAGCGTTTTGGTACAAATGGGAATTTGAAGAAATGTAGACAAAATTTGTGACCAAGTATTAAAAAAAGTTAAATATATTAGTATAATAGTCTAATTATTGCTTTGAACCCCTTTAGAATGGATTCTAAGCAATATATAGTCCTAACTATTGTTTTGAAACTTTAGGAAGCGTTTTGGTACTAATGGGAATTTGAAGAAATGTACACAAAATTTTAGACCAAGGAATAACCAAAGTTCAATATATTAGTATAATAGTCTAAATATAGCTTTGAACCCCTTTAGAATGGATTCTAAGCAATATATAGTCCTACCTATAGTTTTGAAACTTTGGGAAGAAAATCGTCCCGTTCTGGTACAAATTGGAATTTGAAGAAATGTACACAAATTTGGTGACCAAGGAGTAACCAAAGTTCAATATATTAGTATAATAGTGTAAATATAGCTTTGAACCCCTTTAGAATGGATTCTAACTAATATATTGTCCTAACTATAGTTTTGAAACTTTGGGAAGAAAATCGTCCCGTTTGGGTACAAATGTGAATTTGAAGAAATGTAGACATAATTGGTGACCAAGGAGTAACCAAAGTTCAATATACTAGTATAATAGTCTAAATATAGCTTTGAACCCCTTTAGAATGGATTCTACCCAATATATTGTCCTAACTATAGTTTTGAAACTTTGGGAAGAAAATCGTCGCGTTTGGGTACAAATGTGAATTTGAAGAAATGTAGACATAATTGGTGACCAAGGAGTAACCAAAGTTCAATATACTAGTATAATAGTCTAAATATAGCTTTGAACCCCTTTAGAATGGATTCTACTCAATATATAGTCCTAACTATAGTTTTGAAACTTTGGGAAGAAAATCGTCGCGTTTGGGTACAAATGTTAATTTGAAGAAATGTAGACATAATTGGTGACCAAGGAGTAACCAAAGTTCAATATACTAGTATAATAGTCTAAATATCGCTTTGAACCCCTTTAGAATGGATTCTACCCAATATATAGCCCTAACTATAGTTTTGAAACTTTGGGAAGCGTTTTGGTACAAATGGGAATTTGAAGAAATGTAGACAAAATTTGTGACCAAGTATTAAAAAAAGTTAAATATATTAGTATAATAGTCTAATTATTGCTTTGAACCCCTTTAGAATGGATTCTAAGCAATATATAGTCCTAACTATTGTTTTGAAACTTTAGGAAGCGTTTTGGTACTAATGGGAATTTGAAGAAATGTACACAAAATTTTAGACCAAGGAATAACCAAAGTTCAATATATTAGTATAATAGTCTAAATATAGCTTTGAACCCCTTTAGAATGGATTCTAACTAATATATTGTCCTAACTATAGTTTTGAAACTTTGGGAAGAAAATCGTCCCGTTTGGGTACAAATGTGAATTTGAAGAAATGTAGACATAATTGGTGACCAAGGAGTAACCAAAGTTCAATATACTAGTATAATAGTCTAAATATAGCTTTGAACCCCTTTAGAATGGATTCTACTCAATATATAGTCCTAACTATAGTTTTGAAACTTTGGGAAGAAAATCGTCGCGTTTGGGTACAAATGTGAATTTGAAGAAATGTAGACATAATTGGTGACCAAGGAGTAACCAAAGTTCAATATACTAGTATAATAGTCTAAATATCGCTTTGAACCCCTTTAGAATGGATTCTACCCAATATATAGTCCTAACTATAGTTTTGAAACTTTGGGAAGCGTTTTGGTACAAATGGGAATTTGAAGAAATGTAGACAAAATTTGTGACCAAGTATTAAAAAAAGTTAAATATATTAGTATAATAGTCTAATTATTGCTTTGAACCCCTTTAGAATGGATTCTAAGCAATATATAGTCCTAACTATTGTTTTGAAACTTTAGGAAGCGTTTTGGTACTAATGGGAATTTGAAGAAATGTACACAAAATTTTAGACCAAGGAATAACCAAAGTTCAATATATTAGTATAATAGTCTAAATATAGCTTTGAACCCCTTTAGAATGGATTCTAAGCAATATATAGTCCTACCTATAGTTTTGAAACTTTGGGAAGAAAATCGTCCCGTTCTGGTACAAATTGGAATTTGAAGAAATGTACACAAATTTGGTGACCAAGGAGTAACCAAAGTTCAATATATTAGTATAATAGTGTAAATATAGCTTTGAACCCCTTTAGAATGGATTCTAACTAATATATTGTCCTAACTATAGTTTTGAAACTTTGGGAAGAAAATCGTCCCGTTTGGGTACAAATGTGAATTTGAAGAAATGTAGACATAATTGGTGACCAAGGAGTAACCAAAGTTCAATATACTAGTATAATAGTCTAAATATAGCTTTGAACCCCTTTAGAATGGATTCTACCCAATATATTGTCCTAACTATAGTTTTGAAACTTTGGGAAGAAAATCGTCGCGTTTGGGTACAAATGTGAATTTGAAGAAATGTAGACATAATTGGTGACCAAGGAGTAACCAAAGTTCAATATACTAGTATAATAGTCTAAATATAGCTTTGAACCCCTTTAGAATGGATTCTACTCAATATATAGTCCTAACTATAGTTTTGAAACTTTGGGAAGAAAATCGTCGCGTTTGGGTACAAATGTTAATTTGAAGAAATGTAGACATAATTGGTGACCAAGGAGTAACCAAAGTTCAATATACTAGTATAATAGTCTAAATATCGCTTTGAACCCCTTTAGAATGGATTCTACCCAATATATAGCCCTAACTATAGTTTTGAAACTTTGGGAAGCGTTTTGGTACAAATGGGAATTTGAAGAAATGTAGACAAAATTTGTGACCAAGTATTAAAAAAAGTTAAATATATTAGTATAATAGTCTAATTATTGCTTTGAACCCCTTTAGAATGGATTCTAAGCAATATATAGTCCTAACTATTGTTTTGAAACTTTAGGAAGCGTTTTGGTACTAATGGGAATTTGAAGAAATGTACACAAAATTTTAGACCAAGGAATAACCAAAGTTCAATATATTAGTATAATAGTCTAAATATAGCTTTGAACCCCTTTAGAATGGATTCTAAGCAATATATAGTCCTACCTATAGTTTTGAAACTTTGGGAAGAAAATCGTCCCGTTCTGGTACAAATTGGAATTTGAAGAAATGTACACAAATTTGGTGACCAAGGAGTAACCAAAGTTCAATATATTAGTATAATAGTGTAAATATAGCTTTGAACCCCTTTAGAATGGACTCTAACTAATATATTGTCCTAACTATAGTTTTGAAACTTTGGGAAGAAAATCGTCCCGTTTGGGTACAAATGTGAATTTGAAGAAATGTAGACATAATTGGTGACCAAGGAGTAACCAAAGTTCAATATACTAGTATAATAGTCTAAATATAGCTTTGAACCCCTTTAGAATGGATTCTACCCAATATATAGTCCTAACTATAGTTTTGAAACTTTGGGAAGAAAATCGTCGCGTTTGGGTACAAATGTGAATTTGAAGAAATGTAGACATAATTGGTGACCAAGGAGTAACCAAAGTTCAATATACTAGTATAATAGTCTAAATATAGCTTTGAACCCCTTTAGAATGGATTCTACCCAATATATAGTCCTAACTATAGTTTTGAAACTTTGGGAAGCGTTTTGGTACAAATGGGAATTTGAAGAAATGTAGACAAAATTGGTGACCAAGGAGAACCAAAGTTCAATATATTAGTATAATAGTCTAAATATAGCTTTGAACCCCTTTAGAATGGATTCTAAGCAATATATAGTCCTAACTATAGTTTTGAAACTTTGGGAAGAAAATCGTCCCGTTTTGGTACAAATTGGAATTTGAAGAAATGTACACAAAATTGGTGACCAAGGAGTAACCAAAGTTCAAAATATTAGTATAATAGTCTAAATATAGCTTTGAACCCCTTTAGAATGGATTCTAAGCAATATATAGTCCTAACTATAGTTTTGAAACTTTGGGAAGAAAATCGTCCCGTTTTGGTACAAATTGGAATTTGAAGAAATGTACACAAAATTGGTGACCAAGGAGTAACCAAAGTTCAATATATTAGTATAATAGTTTAAATATAGCTTTGAACCCCTTTAGAATGGATTCTAAGCAATATATAGTCCTAACTATTGTTTTGAAACTTTGGGAAGAAAATCGTCCCGTTTTGGTACAAATTGGAATTTGAAGAAATGTACCAAAATTGGTGACCAAGGAGTAACCAAAGTTCAATATATTAGTATAATAGTCTAAATATAGCTTTGAACCCCTTTAGAATGGATTCTACCCAATATATATTCCTAACTATAGTTTTGAAACTTTGGAAAGAAAATCGTCCCATTTTGGTACAAATGGGAATTTGAAGAAATGTAGACATAATTGGTGACCAAGGAGTAACCAAAGTTCAATAAATTAGTATAATAGTCTAAATAAAGCTTTGAACCCCTTTAGAATGGATTCTAAGCAATATATAGTCCTAACTATTGTTTTGAAACTTTGGGAAGAAAATCGTCCCGTTTTGGTACAAATTGGAATTTGAAGAAATGTACCAAAATTGGTGACCAAGGAGTAACCAAAGTTCAATATATTAGTATAATAGTCTAAATATAGCTTTGAACCCCTTTAGAATGGATTCTAAGCAATATATAGTCCTAACTATAGTTTTGAAACTTTGGGAAGAAAATCGTCCCGTTTTGGTACAAATTGGAATTTGAAGAAATGTACACAAAATTGGTGACCAAGGAGTAACCAAAGTTCAATATATTAGTATAATAGTTTAAATATAGCTTTGAACCCCTTTAGAATGGATTCTAAGCAATATATAGTCCTAACTATTGTTTTGAAACTTTGGGAAGAAAATCGTCCCGTTTTGGTACAAATTGGAATTTGAAGAAATGTACCAAAATTGGTGACCAAGGAGTAACCAAAGTTCAATATATTAGTATAATAGTCTAAATATAGCTTTGAACCCCTTTAGAATGGATTCTACCCAATATATAGTCCTAACTATAGTTTTGAAACTTTGGAAAGAAAATCGTCCCATTTTGGTACAAATGGGAATTTGAAGAAATGTAGACATAATTGGTGACCAAGGAGTAACCAAAGTTCAATATATTAGTATAATAGTCTAAATAAAGCTTTGAACCCCTTTAGAATGGATTCTAAGCAATATATAGTCCTAACTATTGTTTTGAAACTTTGGGAAGAAAATCGTCCCGTTTTGGTACAAATTGGAATTTGAAGAAATGTACCAAAATTGGTGACCAAGGAGTAACCAAAGTTCAATATATTAGTATAATAGTCTAAATATAGCTTTGAACCCCTTTAGAATGGATTCTAAGCAATATATAGTCCTAACTATAGTTTTGAAACTTTGGGAAGAAAATCGTCCCGTTTTGGTACAAATTGGAATTTGAAGAAATGTACACAAAATTGGTGACCAAGGAGTAACCAAAGTGCAATATATTAGTATAATAGTTTAAATATAGCTTTGAACCCCTTTAGAATGGATTCTAAGTAATATATAGTCCTAACTATTGTTTTGAAACTTTGGGAAGAAAATCGTCCC